>OX333071.1:76972070-77291543 GCA_946863875.1 Alloplasta piceator
AAATTTTGAAAGATGCAACGTAACTCAAAAACTATAGAGTTTAAGAGAAAATGTCAAGTATGAAAAAAGTAGCGTAAATATACACGGAATTGCCTGGAATTATTTCAGAATTTTCCTATGAAATTTTTATTATTTTCGCTCGAAAAACTTTGATGATGACGTCCCAGCGAAAAATTGTATCTTATTGAAATTTCCGTACTTCCTGATACAATAAAAATCTGAAAAATTAAGCAACATTTGGAATGCTATAAACAACAATGATCAATAATAGTTATTGCAAATTGTTCAAACAATTGTCTAAACAATTGTTTAAACAATTTTTTAATGACTTTTGGGCAACATTATTATTGATAATTGTTGTTTATAGCACGCAAATGTTGCTGAATTTTTTCAGATTTTTATTATATCACGAATTACGAAAATTTCATTCAGATACAATTTTTCGCTGGGACGTCATCAGAGTTTCGAGCGAAAATAGCAACAACAAAAAAATACTTAGGAAAATTCTGAAATAATTCCACGCTTTTCCGCGTATACCTACGCAACTTTTTTTATACTTGACATTTTCTCGTAAACTTTATAGTTTTTGAGCTACGATGCATCTTTTAAAATTTGTCTTTTTTAGCCAAAAGTGAAATAACTTTGCGAGAAAAAATCGTACGAAAATTAAAAAAAATATATAAAAATGGAGTGTGCTAACTCTTTCAAATGTACCGTAGAAAAAAAGACAAAAAAAATGTCCTTAAGTTGTGCGCCCAATTCGCGATGGTCGAAAAAGGCCAAAAAACAGTCACGTTCAAAAGTGTATACCGGGTAAAAGAAAAATGATAAAAAATATTTTTAAAAAAGGGAAACAAAGCTAAATTTCTTCCCGTCAAAACGCTTTTCTAAAAATTTGATTATCTATTTTTTTGACGGAGTTATGCAACTTCTAGTGCGGCAAGAAATATCGACAGATGTATCCAAACTTTTGAGCGGGGGTGTATGTCAAATAATAACGCGTTTTAGTGTAACTGACCCTTTTCTAACGACATTCAACTATGTTAAATGCTTTTTTTGGAAAAGGCAAAATCTTACGTAAGAAGGGGGAGTCCAAAAAATCTTATGTGTCCTTACATGGGAATAGCGGAGGTCAAAAATGGCCGAGATTATCCTTACGTAATTAATGAATGGCCCCTAATTGAAAGGCGACGTGTCGCGCTGAGACGTGAATATTTGGTATTCAGACGGCGATCGAGGAACACAAGGATCATCAAAACGCCGTTGGAGATATCGGCGGTCATCCGCCGGAAGATCTGATATACGCGTTTTTCGAGGAAATGAAAAATAATGGAAATAAAGGGATATTCAACGGTATAAAGCGGATTTAATCGTGCGTCGATAATTTCGCGCTGTGAGATAACGAAATAAAAAAATAATAATAATAATAAGCAATTTTTTTTACACGTTTCGCAGACGATCAGTTGTTCATGATTCTTTTGGATCTACTCATCGCCGGTTCCGTCACGACTACGACGACTCTCGATTTTTTGTTCCTCCGCATGACCGTTCATCAGGATATTCAGCGAAAATTGCACGAGGAACTCGATACCGTGATCGGACATGATCGTTTGGTCAATCTCAACGATAGACCAAAGTAGGTGAAATTTGGATAAATTCCGCTTGCTTCTGTATAATAATTTTTGAATAATTAATTAATTGAATAATTGAATAATTGAATAATTGAATAATTGAATAATTGAATAATTGAATAATTGAATAATTGAATAATTGAATAATTGAATAATTGAATAATTGAATAATTGAATAATTGAATAATTGAATAATTAATTGAATAATTGAATAATTTTTTTGTCTCGCGTTGCAGTCTGCCGTACGTTGAAGCGGTACTCACCGAATCTCAGCGGATGCAAATGGTCGCGCCGATAGTCGGACCGAGACGAGCAACCCGCGAAAGTAACATCGACGGTTATAGAATACCCGAAGGAACGTGCGTGCTCGTCAACGTCTGGAGTGTGCACATGAATCCGGAATATTATCCAAATCCGGATACCTTCGAGCCCGAAAGATTCATCAAAGATGGCTCGTACGTTCCCGATGAAAAGCTCATTTTCTTCGGTCGAGGTATGATCACCGTCGTTATCGTTGTATTCCTCAATTTATTGAAAAATATCAGAGCCGGGCAAAGTACCGGAAAGTACTTCAAGTACAAAGTGATTACTTGAATTATCAAGTACCGGCAGTACTTGAAGTACTACGTACTTATAGGTTGAAGAAATTAAGATTTAAAGTATTTAAAAAATCAAGTACCAAGTATTGAGTACTTTTTAAGTTTTTAGGTACATCTCCTAAGTTCTAGTAGTGACATTTGATTTCTTATTCTCATTTGATTCTTATTCGAGTATTTTTTCTATCAAAACATATTTTCAACTTGTGCAATACACTGAGATTAGGCTGCCTAAGTTAGGCACATTCGAACAGAAGTATTTGAACAAAGAATAATTAAAAAATAGTATTGACGATTGTAATTACGACAGTATATGTCCATACGTCAGGAATTATTATTTTCAATTACATATTCAAAGGCTTTGTAAATTCAACCATCAGCAAGACACATTCAAAAGTACTTTATACTTGTACTTGATACTTGTACTTGATACCTGTACTTGATACTTGTACTTGATACTTGTACTTGATACTTGTACTTGATACTTGTACTTGATACTTTTACTTGATACTTGTACTTGATATTTCTACTTGATACTTGTACTTGATACTTGTACTTGATACTTGTACTTGATACTTGTACTTGATACTTGTACTTGATACTTGTACTTGATACTTGTACTTGATACTTGTACTTGATACTTGTACTTGATACTTGTACTTGATACTTGTACTTGATACTTGTACTTGATACTTGTACTTGATACTTGTACTTGATACTTGTACTTGATACTTGTACTTGATACTTGTACTTGATACTTGTACTTGATACTTGTACTTGATACTTGTACTTGATACTTGTACTTGATACTTGTACTTGATACTTGTACTTGATACTTGTACTTGATACTTGTACTTGATACTTGTACTTGATACTTGTACTTGATACTTGTACTTGATACTTGTACTTGATACTTGTACTTGATACTTGTACTTGATACTTGTACTTGATACTTGTACTTGATACTTGTACTTGATACTTGTACTTGATACTTGTACTTGATACTTGTACTTGATACTTGTACTTGATACTTGTACTTGATACTTGTACTTGATACTTGTACTTGATACTTGTACTTGATACTTGTACTTGATACTTGTACTTGATACTTGTACTTGATACTTGTACTTGATACTTGTACTTGATACTTGTACTTGATACTTGTACTTGATACTTGTACTTGATACTTGTACTTGATACTTGTACTTGATACTTGTACTTGATACTTGTACTTGATACTTGTACTTGATACTTGTACTTGATACTTGTACTTGATACTTGTACTTGATACTTGTACTTGATACTTGTACTTGATACTTGTACTTGATACTTGTACTTGATACTTGTACTTGATACTTGTACTTGATACTTGTACTTGATACTTGTACTTGACACTTGTACTTGATACTTGTACTTGATACTTGTACTTGATACTTGTACTTGATACTTGTACTTGATACTTGTACTTGTTACTTGTACTTGATACTTGTACTTGATACTTGTACTTGATACTTGTACTTGATACTTGTACTTGATACTTGTACTTGATACTTGTACTTGATACTTGCACTTGATACTTGTACTTGATACTTGTACTTGATACTTGCACTTGATACTTGCACTTGATACTTGTACTTGATACTTGTACTTCAAGTACTTTAAGTATTTGAAGTATTTGAAGTACTTAAAGTACTTTAAAAGTATTTCAAGTATTGTACGTACAATTTCAAATACTTTTCTGGACTTGAACAATTTTTTCAAGTACAAGTATCAAGTACAAGTATCAAGTATTGCCCGGCTCTGAAAAATATACATTTTTGTACAAAATATCTGATGATTTGACAATCGGTAATCGATATTGTGATAAAACGTTTGTTTTCAGGTCACAGAAGATGTCCCTGTGAGGCCGATGCAAGATCAGCGCTATTTATATTCTTCGTTGGCATAATGCAACGTTTTCAATTACTGCCAAAACCAGGAGAGAAAGCACCCGAAACAGATCCGAATTTCGGTATGACCATATCCCCAAAACCGTACGAGATTCTGCTTGTTCCTCGGTAAATATTTCACTCATTGCCGTTGCGACAACTTTTTTTTTACTCAATTTTCATTCAACGTTAACGAATTGTACCCTTTTTTCCTTCTGACGAATAAACTTTGTCTCAATGATAACGTTCGGTCATCAAGGATAATGGGAAATCGCAACGCTTTTTTTTTTCTTTTCTTCGTGCGAAAATAAGTGATTTTGATTTGAAAAGTTTAAAAGACACTGGGCCAAAAATACATTAATACAGCCATTCTAAAAATTTCAAAACGGAAATTTCAGAATAGAGGGAAAATTCTGAAAAAATTTATATGCGTTCAGAAAAATTAACGCATTCGATTTGTTTAAGATAAAAAGAACTTGCCGAAAAATTGTTGAATCATTATTTGTTTAAACAATTTATTAATAACTTTTGGGCAATATTATTATTAATAATTATTGTTTATGGCATGCCAAATGTTGCTAATTTTTTTCAGATTTTTATTGTATCACGAAGTACGGAAATTTCAATCAGATTAAATTTTTGGCTGGGACGGTAGGGGCAAATCATCCTTAAGGATTTCGAAAAAAATAAAACTAAAAAAAACACCTTGAGCATTTGAAAACGAAGAAAATGACACCTGAAAGAAGTTTGTCCGATCGAAAACACGGGAGTTATGGCCGTTCAAAAATTTATTCTCTGCGTACCCCCTTAAGGATTTCAAAAAAAATAAAACGAAACAAAAACACTCAGAGAATTTGAAAACTAAGAAAATGACACCTGAAAGAAGTTTGTTCGATCAAAAACACGGGAATTATGACTGCTCAAACATTTATTTTCTGCGCACCCCCTTAAGGATTTCGAAAAAAATAAAACTCCAAAAAGAACACTCGGAGAATTTTATAACGAAGAAATTGACGCCTGAAAGAAGTATCTCCGATCAAAAATACGGGAGTTATGGCTATTCATTATCTCATTCTTTTTTACCGCAATTGTCGTTTCCCTATTAGGGAATTCCCCCGTGACGTCAGTATATAGAATTTCTTGGAAGCTATTTGTGGAATGTACGGAGGAATTTTTTCCGAGAATCGTGACCACGTCTCGAGCACGTCTGGGGTGTTCCCTCTCTCCAACAGCTGTTAACCCCACGGTTGACCCACTAACCTATATAAAGAAAGTTAGGCCTCGATCCGACAGAGCGCGCCACAATGCAGTTTTTCTTCACCCATCGACTCGATCGTGCGCGTGCGCTGGCTCGCCGCGTGCTGATCTCCCTCTCGCTCTCACAGTTTCACTGAACAGCTGACGCCGGTCGCGTTGTACCGTCAAGTTCACGTGCTCATGTTCAACAAAAGTTTAATCGTGTTTTTCGACTCAGTGTTTTCCGATATTACGTGTTTTTCAGTGCTCTAATTAACTATTTGACGTTGAACAAACGAGTTATCGAATATCGCGATAATAAGAGTCGCGTCCTTCCGAAAATTTTGCCTACACAAACAGAGTGGCGCGTTTCGCGCTATTAATTCTTCCTGAATTTTTATTTCTCGCGAATAAAATACTTAAACAATTAACAAAGTGCAGTTGCAGTATTGATCCAGATACGCAATTGATCCCGTGAATATGAAAAGGTAAGAAAAAAGTTAAAGTTATCAGTATTTTTCTACGCGTTGTTGAGAAAAAACATAACCTCGAAACGAGGTGCAATACCAATTTTTCCATCGCTCGATCCGTTTTTATTACTTCAGAATGCTTGAAAAAAATGTCTATCCGCGAGAAAAAAAGTGTATAAAAATTTTTTACGAGCTAAAACGCCTTTTACTTACGTCTCGTCGAAATTTAATATTTAAAAAACTGTTATAATCGATATAACGATATTGACGATACAAAGCGCAAAGTAATTTTGAAAGGCGATAAATAAGTAGAAAAAAATATTATTCTTTACTCTTAATTTATCAATTAATCTTTTAATTTTGGATATTGTGCATCTTTTCCAGGTACAACTTATTTCTTCTCAAGGTCAATAACAAAGTCACGCGCTCGAAGAGAGAGTCCGAGAGAAAGAAATGCCAATCATTTTACTTATTCTCGTGAAAAGCGCGGAATCAGCGTGAGGTGATAGGGCTTTGGAGAAATGACGAAACCGTCGTTTCCGTCCAAGCAGGGTGGACCGTGTTTTTTGGAAATTTCAATGTCGAAACGCTGAACGATGTGGGTAAAAAAGAGAAAGAGCGACGAGCGTGCCAGATTCTCACCGAGGCATCGTCTTTTTCCTGAAACGAGCGAAGAGGGAGAAAAAAACAGGTATGAATAACAATCAAGGCACAACGATAATTGACGATAGAATACTTTTTTCTTACCTAGACCAAACTGCATAAAGTTGTTTCTGTTGAATCGACCGTTCTCATCGAGAAAACGTTCGGGCATGAATTCGGAAGGTTCATCCCACGCAACCTCGTCATTGTGAGCACCGTGAAAATTGACCAAAACTGTCGTATCCTGTTTAGCGGAGTCAGCATTATATTGAGATAAAGAAGAAAGGAGAAAGTAAGAAAAATCATGAGACGTACCTCTGGAATTTCGTATCCTCCGAGATGAACGTTTTTCGTTGTATTGTGAGGAACTCCGAGAGGCGTCAGAATCAGAGTTCTCTGAGTCTGCGGAATAACGAAAGAGGGACGTTACTCGTTTTATGGATTTAATGGCATTTTGAGAGACGATGGAACCGGCTGACCTCAGCTAGAAAAGCCTCGATTCTGGGCAACAGTGGGGCATCTTCGAGCGACGGATAACGATCAGCCGGGACAACTCTGTCCAAATCTTCCTGGAGAATTTTCAACCATTTGGGGTTTCGAGCGAGAAACGCAAATGTTATTGCCAGAGCGTCCGTGGTGGTTTTCGAACCGGCCAAAAAAAGGTCGAGGCAAAGTACGATTGTGTCTTGGCCTGTTGACAAAAGTTGAGAAACATTCGTCTCCATTCCATTCCGCACAAAATCACTGCTCTTTTAAAAATGCAAATATTTCAATTCAACAAGCGGCGTTTCAAAGGGAACATATTCAGCTTCATTTCGATTTTTCCAAAATTTTTTCTCGATTTTTTTGGAACTGTACGCCTTTTGAAACATGGTCGTTTTTTTGCTTTTTTTTGACGTTGAAATTTTCGTACACGATACGTGAAATTTTCTTTCGTTTTTCGTGTGAAAAATTTGTGGGGGGGAGTATGAGCTTCAATTTCCTTTTTTCAAAAACTTTCGTATGATTTTTTTTTAGCAAAAATATTCAATTTTTTGCAAAAAACGACCTTATTTATAAAATGTAGTGTAACTCTGAAACTACTGGTTTTTTTTAAATCACCGAGATGGTTAAAAGTTTCATATAATCATTTTGGATCCAATGCAATTTTTTCAGATTTTTTTTTTTTTAATTTTGGTTGTCGAAATTATTTCCTGTCAACGAGATATTTTTTTCTCTCAAACAATCGAAAAACCTTATCTACACGGCTTGATCATCGAAAAACTCGTGTAGATGAGGTAAAAAACCCGATTGTTTGAGATAAAAAAATATCTAAACAGGAAAAATTTTTGAAAAAAAAAATTTCAAAAAAAAATTCTGAAAAAATTTCATCGAGTCCATAAAAATGATATGCAACTTTTTACTTTCTTGGTGATTTTCCGAAACCCCAGTAGTTTTAGAGTTACGCAACATTTTATAAATATAGTCGTTTTTTGCGAAAAAATGAATATTTTTGAGAAAAAAAATCGTACGAAACTTTTTAAAAAACGAAATTGGAACTTATACTCCTCCCCACTAGTTTTTTATGCGAAAAATACTTTTTAAAGATTTCATGGGGCGTGCGCCAAAATTTCAACGCAAAAAAAAGGCCGAAAATTGACCATGTTTGAAAGAGCGTCCCGGTCTAAAAAAAATCGAAAAAATTTTTTGGAAAAAGCGAAATGAAGCTCCGAAATGTCCCGTTTGAATGTTCTCGAAGTTTCGAACGTTCAGATGAACGAAAAATCAGAAAAAGTATTGATTTAACAAAAGATTAGAAGAGCAAGCATGTATTTACTAAATAATAATACAAAGCATTCAAAGATATTTCATAAATTATTTTGAAAATATTATTAAAATATTATTAAAAAATTTCGAAAATATTAACATTAATAAAAATGAACGAAAAATCAGAAAAAGTATTGATTTAACAATAAATTAGAAGAGCTCGCAAGTATTTACTAAATAATAATACAAAGAATTCAAAGATATTTCATAAATTATTTCGAAAATATTAACAAAGTATAAAAAATGTTCTGTAAAACAATAAATTTGTCGATAAATCGTTCATCCGAACATTGGAAACTTCAAGTCCAACCGTTTGAAACGCTGCTTGTTGAAATGAAATATCTTCATTTTTTAAAAATTTGCACATTGCTTTCTCATCTTTATTCATAGTTCACGTAGCTTCCTTTAACACACAGTAGCGCTCAAATTTGGCTTCCTCATAAAGGAAGCTTTGTTAACTATTGAAAAATATTTCAATGTGCAAATTCCATCGATTTTCCCCAAATTTGATAGCAAATAACATTAATAGCTATACTGGCTCTTCACAAAATTTCATTGCAATATCTAAAAAATTTCAAAAGTTACAGCGTTTACGCTTCTTTTATAAAAATTAAAAAATTGATAAAAATTTAATCATTCGATCGATTTTCGCCAAATTTAATAACGAACATCCTCGACAGCTATATTAGCTCTGTGTAAAGTTTCCGTGCAATATCTTAAGAATTGCACAAGTCAGAGCGTTTGCGCTATTTTTCAAAAAATTAAAAATTTCATAAAATTTAAATCCCTCGATGAATTTTTGCCAAATTTAATAGCGAACAACCTCGATAGCTATATAAGCTCTGTGCAAAGTTTCAGTACAATATCTTCAAAATTGCACAAGTTAGAGCGTTTAGGGTATTTTTCAAAAAATTCAAAATTTCATAAAATTTTAATCCCTCGATGGATTTTCGCCAAATTCAATACCAAACAACCTTAATAGCTATACTTATTCTGTACAAAGTTTGAGTGCAATATCTTGAAAATTGCAGAGGTTAGAGCGTTTACGCCATTCTTGCAAAAACGAAAAAAGTCGACAAAATCTGAACACCCGTTATAATTAAAACAATTTTTTTTCATAATGAAGAGCAATTCGTGCTTGACAAGTGTGCCAAATTTTAGCTCGATATCTCGAAGCGTTTTCGAGTTATTAATTATTTACATCTGAAACTCAGGACACACACACACACACGCGCGCACACACACGGACACACACACACACACACACACACACACACACACACACACACACACACACACACACACACATCCATCCAGACATGTTTTCTAAATATGATTTCTCGATGTTTTAGGAAATTTTGAACCTATTGGCATAAAAATCGCGAAAAAATTTTTTTTCACGAAAACAAAGCTTCCTTTATGAGGAAGCAAAAGCAGTGAAACTTTTTTGCAGCATGGAATCGGCCGTTTCGTTCAGGCGGCGTCAGTCCCTGAAGACCGAGAGTAGACTCAACGTTTCGTTTGGTCGACTCACTTAATGCATAATAATTCGAATAGACGTACGATCGAAAGTTCGTCCATCGGGATTTTCCGCGGAATTGATCATTTCTCGAACATAACCGTCTATGAGGTCTCTCGGCTCATGATTATCAGCGCGGATCTTCTTCTCATGATCGTCCACTTCCTCGCCGATGAATGTCCAGAGTTTTTCGAGAATCAACATCAGACGGTTGTAACCGGACAATTCGGGAAAAACGTGACGTAAAAATGGAATTTGCGAGACAACACCGCCAAGTGTGTCGGTTATTCTGCAATAAAATGTTCTGTAATGAGCGTCGTCCATTTTGGAAGAAACCCACATTCTGCGCTTTTGGATAAAATGGAAAAGTAATCCAACTTGAAAGCGTCGTGAACGGTCGCCAGGATTTCCTCGAGTCTCGAATCGTCGTAGGAAAATCTGTGACCCGCCAGCATCGTCCACAGAGCATTCAGAACCGCTACGTCGAATGCCTTGTGCATGGCTATCGGATGCTGACCATTTTGTCCAGCTCTTTCGCCAAGAATCTCAACGAGTTGACGCGCCTCCGTCATCAAATTATTCTCCATCGGGCTCTGTCCAAAACCAAGAGTTCGCAAATGTCTCATCGTGAGACTTCGATTTCTGGACCAAGTAGCGCCCTCGGTAAAGAGGATACCTGTTATAGAATCAAGTCACGACGGAATTAACAATTGTATTATCGTGATTTAATCGTGGGTACGATGATTCTTGTCTTAGGGGAGGCTAAATACCGACATTTGCACCTCGAAATTGGAATCCAAACTTGCTCTGGCACGAATGAATGGAAATCGATAACATTTTGACAGTATCATCAGAATTATGGCACAAATGGGGCCCCACTAAAATTTTTTCGGAAAACGATAAAAAAAATTACAGATCCGATTATCATCAGGAATCTGTAATTGAAAATATTAAATTATAATGTTTTTACGGCATTTCGGCTAAAACCAAGAGTGGGGCTCCGTGACGAACACCAAAGTACGAATATCGATGCGTCTTCGACATTATTTTATGAAAAAACCGCGACGTAAGTTCGGAATCCAAATCACGAGATAAATGTTGATACGTTTAGTGTATTATCGAAAAACAAAATGGCGAAATCAAGTTCACAGAAATCCGAAAGAGGGCAGCCCCATATGGAATTCTCATGAAATGAATATTATTCTCATCAGATTCTATCCAAACTGTCTGACAAGTCAGTGGCAATTAACGAAAACGTTAATTTCTGGCTCGCATTTGCATTTTGCAATTCATTAATCATTCATTCATAAATTTAATTGATATTCATCCAGCGGTATTGGAAAAAGTTTGGACAGTGATTTTGAGTCGATAATGTAGGGCTTCAATAATAATGTCGGTATTTAGCCACCCCTTGAGATATCATTCTGGTTTATAATTTTCGAACAATCGATTTTTTAGAACATTTTTGGAGAGTATATGAGGCGTTTCATCCCAAATCGGACAGTTTGATACACTTTTTTTTCCCTCAATTTTTTAATATTTTTTAGTACCTATCAAAAGACCCTTCCTGTTGAATTTTGAGATTTTTTTTATTACCCGTTAACAACATATTACATTTTTTTTTTAATTTGTTTTAAAACAAGCTTTTATTAGTTGTTAATAAAAAAGTAAAAAATAATTTCATTCTGATTGGAAATAAGTTTTCAAATAAAAGCGTGTTACGCCCTCTTTTTTTCTCTTGCTGTTAAAATGTAACACGCTTTTATTTGAAAACCTATTTCCAATCGGAATAAAATTATTTTTAACTTTTTAGTTATTTTTTATCAACAACTAATAAAAGCTTGTTTAAAAAAAAAAATTTACGTTCATTTATTTTTTACATTTTAGTATTCATGATGTTAAATAACTAGTTTAGTAATTTATATCTAGTTTCGCATAATTTTTTGCAAAAAAAATGTTTTGCAAAATCTTTTGCGCAAAAATTATTTTGCATAATTTGTTAATCAAAATTGTTCCACACATTCATTTTCAACATTTTTCTGCAAAATTAATGCAAACAAATTTTTTCACATAATTATTTGGAAAATGCCTGTTGCGCAAAGTTTTTGTGGAGAAATGTTGCAAATCAATTGCTTACAACCATTTTGTGAACAAAATTTTTCAAAACAATCTTTTTACAAGACATTTTGCGAAACATTTGTTTTGCAAAAAATTATGCGAAACATTTTTTGTTGCCAAACAATATTCAAGAAAATTTTTTATAAAAAATTTTGCGAAACAATTTTTTTGCAAAAAATTTGAAATTTTTTTTGTGATAATATTGCATTGTCATCCGATTTACATGTGCATGAAAAATTTGAACTCAATCAGGAACCGGGAAGTAGGTCAAATTTAACTTGCAAGATTTGATTACAGACGGACAGGTGAAAGTAAAATAAAAGCTTGTAAAAGAAAAACCGCGCTTTTTTCGGTTTTTTGCTCATAACTTCTTTAATATCGGTCCAAATTATGTGCTCTTTTTTTTCAATTTTTTTGTTTTTCAATGGCCTTTTTGGAAAAAAATTAAAAAAAAAAATTGGACGTGTTTTTGGATAAGTTTTTTGAGTTTTAAACTTTGAATCGTGCTTTTAAAAGTGAGCCCATATTTTAATTTTTTTCCAAAAATTTCGTTTTAATCTTCTATTTATTCAACAACTTTTAAGAGCAGTCCGGTCGTGGGCCCTCCATAATTACTTTTTCTTCAATTTTTGAAAAAAACAAAATTCTATAAATTATGAATATCAATTTTTGTTACTGTATACAGTCTCTTTCATTATTTAGAATTTATTTTGACACTTTTTTTTATTGTTAACAGGTTCTTAAATTTAATAATTAATCGTTGAGTCTGTTTATGAACAACAATAACAACAGTTTTTATTTATTCACGTATTCTTTTGAAAATCTTACAAATACACTGAGAAAAAAGTTCAGTTAAGACAACTAAATCTATTTAGTTGAAAAAAATTTAGTTGATTCAATATTAATTTTCTTTGAAATAATGAAACTATAATTAATTCAACAAATGGATTTGGTTAACCATAAGATATGAGGTGAGCGAAATTATTTTGTCAATTTCCAGATACAGTATAGTCCAATTTACACGTTACTGGGTTGCTGTACAGAAATATTTCGTTGATTTCTAGTATATTTTAACTTGATAAATTTAGCTGTACCAAAAAAATAATTCGTAATTTCAATCACGCAATTTATTTGGTACAAAGATATTTATTTGATTGAACTGAACTTTGCCCATTAAACTTCCACTGTATCTTTGTTGAATTACCAAAATGATCTCGTTGAACGTCTGGAAACAAATATTTGGTTGAGTCAAACAAATTTTTGCATTTTCAACAAAAAAAATTTTCTCAGTGTACAATTATTTCCTGAATTAGAATATTCCTTTGCCAATACGTTTCCGTTGCTCATTGGAATAATTTAATGAAATTTTTGTGTCCCTGTGATTGACTCAAAAGTATTATATCGCAAATAAAATCTTTCTTTTGCATCTAAATACCCACACAGCAATATGACGTCTGAAAGAATCGCTGTAGATTTCTTATGTAAGATTTGGACATCCGAATACATTTTCCGAAAGACATCTTAATGAGTTCCGAAAGTAGTCTTATGCGTCACTTTGAGGGATGATTTTGATATCTGTGAAAAGTTGTCTTGAAGATAACTTTTTCAGACTTCTCAAAAAAGAGGGGCGGGGTCGAAGAGTCGACTAACCAATATTTCGAACGGCCGAAGTCCCGAATTTTACGATTACGAGCGTTAGAATAACGAAGCGCCGAAATCCCGATCGCCAGAAAAGAGAAAGTCGTGAGAGCCGCCCCATGCGTAAGAGAGAGAGGAGGCGCATCTCTCTCTCTCTTACGCATGGGGCGGCTCTCTCCGCTGTCGCTTTTCTGGCGTTCGGGATTTCGGCGCTTCGTTATTCGAACGCTCGTAATCGTGAAATTCGGGATTTCGGCCGTTCGAAATATTGGTTAGTCGAATCTTCGACCCCGCCCCAAAAAAGATATCGTAAAGACTACTATTTCGAGATTTCTTTACAAGACATCGTCAAGATAACTTTTTCAGGGTTCCTTTAAAATTATCAAAAATTAATTTTTTTCTTATTTCTATCGTTTGCAAAATTTTTTAATACGTATTTTTATTTATTTACATAGTTACTGGACCGACTGTATTTAAAAAAAATTAGAAAAAAACTCGATTTCATAATTTCAATTTCATCTGCCTCCACGGGGATTCGAACCTGCGACCTGCCTATCTATCCTACTTGAGAACCTATCACGCTACCTATTACGCTACCGACTACTTATGAATTCTTTATTTACTTATATGATATGTCAGTGGTGAAATCCAAGAATTTAAACGGTTCCGATATGTATCCGAACAAATATTATCACGTAGTCTATCTGAATATGCGATTTCTAATAACTTTTTAATATTCATTCCGAAGATCTCTTAAGGGGAGGTTCAACCCCCTCCCCCGCCTTTCCGCTCTCGTGAGTGCGAGAGAGATAGAGCTAAAACGTTTAACACATTTTTCGCGGAGATGACTTGATGGAATAAAAGAAGAATATAGTGGGGCCATGACCTGTACACATTAATTACGCAGGCGACCCCACTAATCTTTTTTCATTTCATCAAGCTATCTCCGAGAAAAATGCGTCAAGAAATTTTTGAGGTTATGTTGACTTTTTTACACTCTTCTTAAGTAGGTCTTATTTCAGACTTCTTCGGACTAACGTCTGCGAGATATCATGCGTGTTGCTCTAGAAGTAGTCTTGAAAAAGAATTCGCGAGGAAGTATTTCTGGCTTTTTATTGGATGTCTTTTACGGAATATCTTGAAGATATCTTCTAAGGATATCTGACAGTTGATTTCATTCCAAAGATCTCTTAAGTTATTCTTATTTCAGACTTCTTCAGACTAACGTCTGCGAGATACCATACGTGTTGCTCTAGAAGTAGTCTTAAAAAAGAGTTCGCGAGGAAGTATTTCTGACTTTTGTGCTGTGTGGGTAGTGTTTCTCAGGTGAAAATTTGACAACAATATTCGGTAGACTATTTGGATTCGATGGCCAGTCGTATAATTCTTGAACTGTTGTTATTTGCTCATCGATTAACTGTTTATTAATTATTAATTATTAATTATAAATTTTTAAAATCTGTCAACAATAAAAAAGTGTCAAAATTAATGTAAAATGATTAAAGAAATACTATACAGTGACAAAAATTTTCCTATGAAATTTTTATTATTTTCGCTCGAAAAACTCTAATGACGTCCCAGCGAAAAATTGTATCTGATTGAAATTTCCGTACTTCCTGATACAATAAAAATCTGAAAAAATTCAGCAACATTTGGAATGCTATAAACAACAATGATCAATAATAGTTATTGCAAATTGTTTAAACAATTGTCTAAACAATTGTTTAAACAATTTTTTAATGACTTTTGGGCAACATTATTATTGATAATTGTTGTTTATAGCACGCAAATGTTGCTGAATTTTTTCAGATTTTTATTATATCACGAATTACGAAAATTTCATTCAGATACAATTTTTCGCTGGGACATCGTCATCAGAGTTTCGAGCGAAAATAGCAACAACAAAAAAATACTTAGGAAAATTCTGTAATAATTCCACGCCTTTCCGTGTATACCTACGCAACTTTTTTTATACTTGACATTTTCTCGTAAACTTTATAGTTTTTTTAGCCAAAAGTGAAATAACTTTGCGAGAAAAAATCGTACGGAAATTAAAAAAAATATATAAAAATGGAGTGTGCTAACTCTTTCAAATGTACCGTAGAAAAAAAGACAAAAAAAATGTCCTTAAGTTGTGCGCCCAATTCGCGATGGTCGAAAAAGGCCAAAAAACAGTCACGTTCAAAAGTGTATACCGGGTAAAAGAAAAATGATAAAAAATATTTTTAAAAAAGGGAAACAAAGCTAAATTTCTTCCCGTCAAAACGCTTTTCTAAAAATTTGATTATCTATTTTCAATTGAAGATATCTTCTAAGGATATCTGACAGTTGATTTCATTCCGAAGATCTCTTAAGTTATTCTTATTTCAGACTTCTTCAGACTAACGTCTGCGAGATATCATACGTGTTGCTCTAGAAGTAGTCTTAAAAAAGAGTTCGCGAGGATTTCTGACTTTTGTGCTGTGTGGGTAGTGTTTCTCAGGTGCAAATTTGACAACAATATTCGGTAGACTATTTGGATTCGATGGCCAGTCGTATAATTCTTGAACTGTTGTTATTTGCTCATCGATTAACTATTTATTAATTATTAATTATTAATTATAAATTTTTAAAATCTGTCAACAATAAAAAAGTGTCAAAATTAATGTAAAATGATTAAAGAAATACTATACAGTAACAAAAATTGGTATTCATAATAATTTATCGAAATTTCTTTTTTAATTTTCAAAAATCGAAAAAAAAATAGTAATTATGGAGGGCTCACGACCGGACTGGTCTTAAAAGTTGTCGAATAGATGGAAGTTTAAAAAAAAAAAAAATCAAAAACTGTTTTACGTATTTCGAGAGTGTATTTATCAAGCTCAACAAATTTTATATCAATATCTATAACAATGGGGTCTTAAAAAATTGACAAAAATATCCCTTTTTTTTAAACATCTAAACCAGAATGATACGTTAATTATTTAAAAAAATTATCGTAACCCTTTCGCGCGCCGAAAGATCTGACCCTGAAGAAGAAACCGTCCGGTCGAGCGTTAAACTCTTCGCCGAGTAAAACCTTTTTGGCGAGGGCGTAGCTCGAAACAACGACGAACTTTTTGTTTCCCAATTTAACGCCGATTATCGGTCCGTAAATTTCGGAGAGTTTCTCGAACGCCAGATGAACGTAGCCGTATTTTTTTCGCAGTCGATTAAATATCGGCAGACAGCCGATAATCGGTAACCAGGATGGTCCGGGTGGAAATCTCAGAGGCTTCGAGCAATCGCGGATACAGCACAGAAGTAGAATTAGAAGCAACGCGACTGCGACAAACATCATCGACAACATCGCGACGCTGACTGCTGAAAAAAAAAAGCCATTCAAACGTAACCGAGAGATTTAACAATTTTTCGAGCTTGACATTTTTACTTTTTTTCTCCTCTATATTTATTCGGGGTGCGTGAGCTATGGAATATATTTTCGAAGAAGAATAGAAGAGAGCTGCCAGAAGTCGCACCGATAACCATCTAAAAACCGTGCCCCAGAGAAAAAAATAATCCTTCTCATTGTTATCTCGAAGAAGACTCTCGCCGCGGATTCTCTCCGAAAAAATTCGTCGTTATTCGTGCTGTGATTGGTCGGTCATTTTAATGAGATGCGTACTGGGATTGAACCCGTGAGTCTATTCTGACTCTTGGAAGATGTAATATCGCTCGGTCGAAGTAGGGGAGACTGGGGCAGAACGGCCCCCCTAAAAAATTTGGTCGAAAAAAAATGATTGTTTTCATGTCAAATTATCATAAATTGGATGTTTTGAGTCATTTCGGCATAATACCTGGGGCATAATGGACCACCCTAAAGAATTAGGTAGGAATTTTTTTTTCTTCAAATTATGATGAATTTAATGTATGAGGCATTCCACGTCAAGTCGGCCACCCCATTTTTTGAAATCGCCAAAAATGGCATACAAATTTTTAGAAAGTAGTTCTAACTTTCAAGAAAATTTGTGATTTTTTTCAGATTTTTAAATTACATTTTTTAGCCGGAAAAAAATACAAAAAATTTGTTTGTCCCATTTTGTAACTCGAAAATTATTCATCGTACGAAAAAAAACGTAGAACATTAAATTTAGGATTTTCAATGTGCTTTTTACTGAAATTTTTTACAAACTCCTCCGAAAGCTCTATATGCCATTTTCGGAGCAAATAATGTTTTGATATTTTTTTTTCTCAGAATTGACATCTTCGATTCGTCTGTAATTTTAACAGTTTTTTACTTGATTTGTTTACAGACTATATAAAAATTGGCGTCGTGGAGAATCCATTATTTCAAATGCATTTTCATTGATACAATCTATCATTATAGAGTGATTTAACGAAATAGCGTAGATATTGATATTTTATCATTATTAATCGTAGACAGGAAAAAATAATAAAATAATCTCTTTTTGATACTGTGAAGAAGATTCCAGGAACGAAGCAATATCATTGCCTCATTCCCAAAAATCATGCCCAGATCGAACTAAAAAAGTACTCATTGGCCATAGAAAGGTCGGTGTATCCAAAGAGGGTAAATTAATTTTTTTTTGCAATCGAGAGACGCGAATAGCCTTTTACTTTAATTTGAATAGACTTTATCGGTGTATATGGGTCCATTGATAAAGTTTATTAAGATGTACGAAAAGATATTTAAAAAAATAAAAATGAAAAAAGTTTAAAAAAATGAAAAAGTACAAAACAAACAAAAATGGGGGGTTTAGAAAATATCTATAGATAGTCTCAACCTTGTTAATGCACAGAGAAATTTGTGTATTCATTTGGGATGCAAAACGCAAGGGAAGGAATCGATTCTCCACACTGAAAAAAAAATTTGTGTGAATCAACAAAACGTTTTGTCAAATACGTTCAACTAGATATTTATTTGGTCTAACTAAATATTTAGTTTTTTGAACAATTCTGCGCTTCGGTTGACTAAAATATTATTCAGGCAAAAAAATGTTGAATTGTACTAACTAAATTATCTAGTTGAACGTATTTGACAAAAGATTTTGTTGTTTCAACCATCTTTTTTTTCAGTGCACTGAGCCAATTTTTTAATAGTCTGTCAATATATCAAGTAAAAACTGTTAAAATTACAGACAAATCGAAGATGTCAATTCTGAGAAAAAAAAAATCAAAACATTATTTGCTCCGAAAATGGCATATAGAGGTTTCGGAGGAGTTCGTAAAAAATTTCAGTGAAAAGTACGTTGAAAATCCTAAATTTCATGTTATACTTTTTTTTTCGTACGATGAATAATTTTCGAGTTACCAAATGGAACAAGACATTTTTTTGTATTTTTTTCCGACTAAAATGTGTAATATAAAAATCTGAAAAAAATCATGAATTTTCTTGACAGTTAAAACTACTTTATAAAAATTTGTATGCGATTTTTGGTGATTTAAAAAAATGGGGTGGCCGACTTGACGTGGAATGCCTCACATTCATCAATTTTTAGGCCTATGCACTATAAAGTCCGTGGTAAAATGGACCATCGAAAAAAAGTGAAAAAATTTATTTTTAACAAAATTGAAAAATTTTCAAAAGAAAACAAAATTATTCATTATCTAAAAAATTAAAAAAAAATCTGTTTGGGTTAAAAAAAATTGTTGCAAGATAAAGAAAAGCATTTAAAACGATGAAAACAATTTTTAAGATAATTTTTTTTTGTCTTTTTCTTTGAATTTCAGCAAAATGTCGGAGAATTCATGCAACATAGACGAACGTAAACTGATTTTATGGTTGAAAGTCACAAAAAGTATTAACAGCTTAAGGGGGGCCGTCCTGCCCCAGCCTCTCCCCTACATGCTTCATTTTTGTTCCGTCGGCAAAAAGGTACACTACATGTTCCATGACTTTAAAAATTAGGTAATTTATGTTAATGCATTTAAACTATTTTTTCAATACAGATTTTACGATACTTAAAATCAGAATTTGTTTTCAGGCCAGAATAGGGCAGAATTTTGTTTTTCTTTTTTTCTTCAAATGATGATGAATTTGATATATTCATCCATTTTTAGGCCGATGCACTACTCGTAGATAAAATGAGCCATAAAAAAATCTATTTACAGCAAAATTGAAAATTTTTCAAAAGAAAACAAAATTATCTATAACCTGAAACATTCAAAAAAATTTTTTTTTGGGTTAATAAAAATAGTTGAAAAATATAGGTTATTTGTTATTTAACGAATTTTTAATTAATCTAAATATTTGTTATGTTAAACGAATAAACAATAACATTAATTATGATTAATTATCATTGTTTAAAAACGTAACAAAGATAAAATTTTTAAATGAAACATTAAATGATGTGAAGAATGTAAATATATCCGTCGGAATACCGTCTCTTACAATTTTCACACCGAATCCATTCCGAGTAAAATCCATTGCAATAAAGACAATGGCAATTATTATTTTCAACTTTTGAAGAATTTTTTTTTTTAATTATTTTCTGTGATACAGTTTTTAATTCTTGTGTGGGATAAAATTTTTTTTTTAATTATTTTTTGGAGGGGGGCCGTTGTGCCCCAACCTCCCCTAATTCTTGACAAGAGTATAACTCGCTCGAGTCTCGGACCATCATCAGACCATGTTTCCATCGAAACTGGGAAATTGTTTTTTTTTTCCCATTTCATTTTATACAATTTTTTTTTTGTTTAACTCCATTGCAATTTTAATTTTTCTCGAAATTTCGCAACGTTCTCACTCGACGCTGACGCATAAGAAAATTTCTCCTAGTCGTAAAAACCACTTCCTACACGTGAATTACGATGGCAATTCAATTTCGATAAAAAATATCTTTGATGCCTCTGCTTCCTGGCGAGTAACGACTCTGTGAATATACTTAACGAGAATACGAATAAAAAATGAAATCGATACTCGAACGAATTTTTGAGGCACTCGAACTTTCTAAATAAGGAAAGAGGCTTGGGTGAAAAAAAAACGAGTTGAACAAACGGAAAAGAAGAAAAATTCAGATGTAGAGCAATTTGATACAACGATTCAACCGTGCTTTTGTAATTAACCCTCCGCGGTCACACTTATCTGGGTCGATTTGACCTTGACCATTTTGAAACAAGTGTTGTGACCAAACTATCGGTCGCAAAAATCTGAAAAAATTACAGAACATCCTTCAAACATTCTAGTTGATGCATTAAAAATTAGTTTATTAAAAATCAAACGACTATATATTCAAAAAAATGCATAAATTATAGAAAAGAAAAGTAGTCGTGGGGTAGTTTTGACCCCGTGTGAAAGTAGAAGGTTTTAATCGCACATTCGTTCCTATAAAAATAAACAAATGTTTTTTAACAGTTAATAAATTAAATAAATATTTTTCAACAGTTAATAAATTATTTTGACACAAGAAAAATATTTCTTAACGACTAACAAATTTTGTAACACTTAAGGGATATTTGAGTAAAACTGCCAACTAAATATATTTCTTTACTCTCGAAAATCGTGCTGTGTGTTGCAAATGGTTTTTTCGTTTATTTATTTTTGCTTTCCAACCTTGACACTCGATCGATCGGTCGACGGACGATCCGCGAAAGAGAGTCTGCTCGTTCCGAGGGAGAAAGGAACGATAAATCTTGATTCGCATAACCGTTGAATCGACCCGGTACTGAAATTTTCTCTCGTTTCCAGGATTTCCAATTCCGTTCCTTTTACAGAGGAACGAGCTTCCGTGGAGCCGCTGCACTTTTACAGCTCTCTTTTTTGTCGCGTTGCCTCAATGTACGACATCCACATATCGAATAAATTAATAAATTAATAAATTAATAAATTAATAAATTAATAAATTAATAAATTAATAAATTAATAAATTAATAAATTAATAAATTAATAAATTAATAAATTAATAAATTAATAAATTAATAAATTAATAAATTAATAAATTAATAAATTAATAAATTAATAAATTAATAAATCAATAAATTTCGTAGTGGAACAAAGTGGATTAATAAATTTTAGAAAAAATTACAGTAAATATACGCAAATAAAATACATCAGCTGCCAAATTTCATCTAAATTCAGATTTTTTCAAGGATTTTTATATCCTGGGATATTCGCTCCGATTCCGCACCGCACAAAAAGTTTCACTGCTCTTTGAAAAACAAAAATATTTCAATTCAACAAGCGGCGTTTCAAAGCGGACATATTGAGCTTCATTTTGTTTAAAAAAAAAAAAATTTCAATTTTTTTTGAACCCGGTACACCCTTTAAAAAATGGTCGCTTTTCGGCTTTTTGTTTTGCGTTTAAATTTTTGCGCACGACCCATAAAATTGTTTTAACTGTTTTTTTATATGAAAAACTTGTAGAGAGGTGTATAAGCTTCAATTTCGTTTTTTAAAAAGTTTCGTACGATTTTTTTTCGCAACAATATTCAATTCTTCACAAAAAAAAACGACCTTATTTATAAAATATAACATAACTGTAAAACTACTGAGTTTTCGAAAAAGTTGTATATAATTATTCTGGATTCAGTTGAATTTTTTCAGAATTGTTTTTCAAAATTTTTTTCAACAAATTTTGAAAGAAAAAAATTTTGAAATAAATTCTGAGAAAATTACATTGAATGTGGAATAATTATATGCACCTTTTTCATCTCTTAGTGTTGTCACGAGAACCCAGTAGTTATAGACTTACGCTACATTTTATAAACATGACAGTTTTTTTACAAAAAATTGAAAATTATTGCAAAAAAAAATCGTACGAAACCTTTTAAAAAACGAAATTGAAGCTTATACTCCCCCCCACAAGTTTTTCACACGAGAAACAGTTAAACAAATTTTTTATGAATCGTGCATAAATATTTCAACACCAACAAAACAGCCAAAAAACGATCATGTTTCAAAAGACATACCGGGTCCGAAAAAAATCGAATTTTTTTTTTGGAAAAAGCAAAATGAAGCTGAACATGTCCCACTTGAAACGCCGCTTGTTCAATTGAAATATCTTCATTTTTAAAAGAGCACTGAACCTTTTTGTGTCGGGCCGACCGGAGCGTTTCCAAACTTTTGGACGATATTTTTTTTTTTTTCGTCCCTCTAGGCTTCATCGGAAATTGTCTGAGGAAGACTAATATTAAATTTTGGTGGTTCTGGGAAATTTTAAAAAATAAAACAAAATCGGTTACGAGAGTTACTTAGCTGTTGTGCCTCGGTCTCCCCTATTTTGTACATTCCCACAGCGTCGTTTGTTGAGCGGCGCTGCGCATATACCAATTAATTTGTATTTCATCGCGCATACGGGCGCAGCGTACCCGTGTGTGGGTGCATCCGATTTCGTCCCGGTACTTTCACTCGGGACGAGAGACACACGTCCTCGTGCACGCGGTCGAGTGTCGCACGTACTTGTATGTGATATATATACATATATATATACAAGCTTGTTATTCTCCTACTTTCTCCTCCCAGGTTCACTGTCGCGTTATTTCCCAGTCAGCGTCGACAGGACGTACATATCAACCGCGTTTATTCGCATATATATATGGGGCGTTCCATCTCTCAAAATTTAACAGGAAGGGTGTTTCGATGGGTACTAAAAGGTATAAAAAATTTCAGGAAATAAAAAAAGTTTTTCAAACTGTCCGATTTGGGATGGAACACCCCATATACATATATGTATCCGGAAATAATGGCAGAAAAATACGGGCTCGCAGGTTACTTTTTCTTTTATTTTTTTTTTGCAAAAAAAATATAATAGAAAATGTTTATTCGTAACGAAATCTGACAACAGTCTTTACAAAAAATAATAATAATAATAATAATAATAAACAAATAACACGAAGCGTATTACAGCTGAGAGACAAAGAACGATGGTCTATACAGCACAGGTCACAAAAGTGGCGATATAAAATATATCTTTCGATGGGGAACGCAGGATTCCATCGATCGTCGCAGTGCGAGCGATTTTTTCCCCATTGCGGAAAACAATATCGCGGCAGCAGCTTCTATACAATAATAACGACAAAGTATGTACATCGCGAATATATTACATATCCTTCCGGCTTTTCTTCTCCGAGACTCTATCCACGGTTAACTCCGAAATTTTGTACAAGAATCAACGAAAAGCGACTCAGCGACTAGGAAATTTCCAAGATGGATCGTCTTGGTTGGTCGCTGATAAAGGCGGTGGAACTAGATCTCGAGTTATCGAGGCGCGTCCCTTAATCTGATCTTGGACCGCAGAGTCGTCTCTCCTCAATTCGGCTGACGCCGGCTGCTGCTGAAGCTGATACGAAGATGCAACGTTTTCGCTGGCCTGGGCCTGAATGTCTTTTCTATCCTCCCAACCGTGTCCGGTCGGTTTGTGGTGATCCTCGCTCGGGAACCACTCGCTGATCCAGACTGGTTTCCAGATTTTCTTCCAACCCGGTACCCAAATTTCCTTCCACGCTGGAACCGAAATTTCCTTCCAGGCCTCCTTCCAAGCGAGCTTCTTGTCGGGTATCCACTCGAGCTTTTGCTCCGTTTTCCATATCTGCTTCCACGCTTCCTTCCACTCGAGCTTCTTGTCCGGTATCCACGTCAATTTTTTGTCCGGTTTCCAAATTTGTTTCCACTCTTCCTTCCACGCGAGCTTCTTGTCGTCGACCCAGATTTGCTTCTTCGCTGGTTTCCATATCTGCTTCCACTCTTCCTTCCACTCGAGCTTCTTGTCCGGCAGCCATATCTGCTTTTTCGCTGGTTTCCAATATTTCTTCCACAGTGGCTTCCACACCAGTTTCTTCTTCCAAAGATCGTGACTCGTGTATTGCCAACCGTGATGATCCGTTCCCAAAAACTTTTCACCCGGTATACCGACCTTTATCCACTCTGGTATCCAGATCTTCTTCCACGCTGGTACTTGTATATCCTTCCAGGCTGGTACTTGAATCTCCTTCCACACGGGTTTCCACACTTTTTTCCAATCCGGCACCTGGATCTCCTTCCACGCAGGTACCTTGATCGCTTTCCAGATTGGTTTCCAAATTTTCTTCCAGGCTGGCACCTGTATCTCTTTCCAGACCGGCACTTGAATCTCCTTCCAGACGGGCTTCCAAATCTTCTTCCACGCCGGCACTTGAATGTCCTTCCAGACTGCTTTTTTCGTCGGTTCCCACACTGGCTTCCACACCTTCTTCCACGCTGGTTTCCAGATTTGCTTCTGCGCCGGCTTCCAAATCTTCTTCCAGCCTGGTTTCCAGATAAGTTTCTTCTTCCAGTAGCCCTCGTCGTGATGCTGATGATGATGATCGTCGTGGTTGACTATCCCGTGTCCAACGTCATCACCGCCGTATCTCCTCTGAGCCTCGTCGACATTGCCGTAACTGTAAACAACCGATTCAACGATTCACTTCCCCGAACAATCATTGCGAGGTCCATGTAGGTATTTGTTATGTCCCCCAACGTCGATGAAATTATAGTTTTAAGGCTTTCGCGACCAGAGTCATAACTAAATTTGTTGGCTTCTGGATGGATGCCGGGTTTGGTTCCAGCAATGTGCCGACGTTTCGCAAACGTTGCAGTCTGCATCATCAGGGCTAGGAGGCTCTGATACCAAACTTGCTGAAACCAAACGCGGCATCCATCCGGAATTTAGTTGTTGAAATTGTCATTCGCTTACGGTAATTGTCCCTGTTGCACCTGTTGCGTCTGCAACGATGTCCGCTCGAGGGCCTTGCTAGCAACAAGGCCAATCTGCAGTAGCACTATTGTCGCAATCTGCAAATAGACGTACAACGATATCGCGTATAATTATTCTCCGTATCGGCTGATCTGTGGAATATGAAAAGAATGCGACGAGAGGATCCACTCTCGTCGACAATGACCCGTTTCAGGTGGCAAAACTGAGAGATATCCGTATTAAGATTGCGAATGGGACTGACCACTATTCTTGGGGGAAACCTCATAGTGTCGGAGCAACGGCCCGTTTGGGACCGGGCACGATCTGTCGTTCCCTCGTAGACGGAAAACTCGGTTAACTTGGCCCAATCAGCGGAACGTCGTGGTTATATAGGCACGGTGTCACGCATCTCCCCCGTTCGCCAGTTCCTCATCGCGTGGCGAGGGTACAAAGGCAAGGTGGAGGGTTCAAGTCCGGGAATGGCGATATACGACGATGGTGGTGGTGTCTCAGACTGGCGTGTGAATGTGATAGTGGAGAGATGCCTCGGTGTGCACGTTTTTCATTCGATCGACCGTGTGCCCGTTACATTTCGTGTGTGTGTGTGTGTGCATGGGGCATTCCGCACCGATTCGACCTGGCCCTGACCCTTCATCTCTCCGATTTTGTCCACGATTCCTTATAGTTTTGTGGTAACTCTGAAGAGCACTCGGGATTTTTTTAAGATTTTTTTGGAGCGTTTTGACTTGACTAGAATTTTATAAACAAATTATTTTTAACCCAACTTTAAAAATCTGAAAAAAATCGCAAAAACCCTTTTTTTTATGAAAAATTTCAAGCATTGAGCCAAAGTGAGCAAGGGTTTCCTTCTGTTGGTAGCAAGCTATTTTGAAAAAAAAACATTTCTAAAAATAGAAGGAGGAAACTGAATCGAGTGGGCCGTAGTCCAAACATTTTTGTAGAAATTGGATGTGTTTAAACAAAATTTTGGATAAGGACCCACTCAATTCAGGTTTTTCCTTCTATTAAATTTTTTTTTAAATTTTAATTTGAAAAAATCTTTAAAAAATCACAAAAATCCCGCTTTTTACATGAAAAATTTCAAGCGCCAAGCCAAAATGGGCAAGGGTTTCCTTCTGTCTATAACAAGCTTTTTCGAAAAATATAGAATTTTTTAAAAACAGAAGGAGGACCTGAATGGAGGGGGCCGTTATCCAAATATTTTTGTATGGATTGAAGTTGTTTAAAAAAATGTTTGGATAAGGGCCCACTCAATTCAGATTTTCCTTCTAATAAATTTTTTTTTTTTACTTTAATTTGAAAAAATTTGAAAAAAATCACAAACATCCCGTGTTTTATATGAAAGGAAAGTGGGCAGGGGTTCCTTTCTGTTGAAACAAGCCTTTTTGAAAAAAATTAAAAAAAAGAAACAAAAAATAGAAAGAGAAACCTGAGTTGAGTAAGCCCTTATCCAAACATTTTTTTACACACCTTCAATTCACACAAAAATGTTTCGATAACGGCCCACACAATTTTTCGAAAAACCTTATAAACAGAAGAAATTCTCTGCCCGCTCTGGCTCAACGCTTGAAATGTTTCATACAAAAAAACAGAATTTTTGTAATTTTTTTCAGATTTTTAAAGTTGGGCTAAAAATAATTTGTGTATGAAATTATAGTTGAATCAAATCGCTCCAAAGAAATCTGAAAAAAATCCCGAGTGCTCTTCAGAGGTACCACAAAACCATAAAAAATTGCGGACAAAATCGAAGGGTCGGACCCAGGTCGAATCAGCGTGGAATGCCTCGTATACTTCGAGACAGGTACGCTCTCTTTCTCTCTCTCTCTCTCTCTCTGGCTGCCTGTATCGCGATCAAGGTGGAAGTAGTGGAAATAGTAACACAGTGTCTCCCGGAGATCCAGAGTTGAATTCCCCCTTAAAATTTGACGCATCGTGTTTTCGTCTCTCGCGTATCGTCCTGTCCTCTTCGCGGGCCCCATTCTCGAGGCATATTTTCTCTCTCTCTCTCTCTCTCTCTCCGTCTCTGAGTCCCATTGCTGTTTCTCGTGGGTCTCGCGGGGGCACTGTATCGCCGCCTCCGGTGCTCTCACCGGAGAAAGTGATCGAGACCCAACGGTGCGCGCGCGGTCAACCGTACACAATGTTCAGCGGATGAGCGCCACTCCGTTTCATCGAGTTTTTATTTCTCCTTGATCGCGCGCATGCAATATCCAAAGAGGGCTCCTACCGGTGGTTTCTACTCTACTGGATGGATCCTCCCCGAAGGAACTCGAGCGGAGAGCTCCAAGTTCGCACGTCCAAGGTTACGTAGCAAGGTTAGTTCTGCTCCAGATTCACCTGGATATGCTATACGTCTACCGCGACCGCGGACAAGCCGATTTCAACGCTTTTTCGTTAATCTTTTTCGCGCGTTTATATGCAGAAATTATCATGAGAATCGGTAGAATTTTGCCAAAAATGAACACGGAAAGAACGACTTAGTTGGTCCAACCAAACAATTAGTGCTCTGAGCGCCAGAAGAGAAATTGGTTGGATCAACTAGATAGTTGGTTCGATCAACTAATTATTTAGTTGATTTAGTTGTGCTAACCAATAATCTAGTTGATACAACCAACTATCTAGTTGATCTAACCAACTATCTAGTTGATCTAACCAACTATCTAGTTGATCTAACCAACTATCTAGTTGATCTAACCAACTATCTAGTTGATCTAACCAACTATCTAGTTGATCTAACCAACTATCTAGTTGATCTAACCAACTATCTAGTTGATCTGGTTGATTGTTTGGATGGACCAACTAAGTCGTTTTTTCCGTGAATTTGCACGACTTTTCAAGCATCGTCCAAGGACTAAAAGCTGCGGGTCATCGGGAAGTAAGTGAAAACGTACCGGGAGGGGGTAAGATTGGGAAGCAGCGGTGCTATTGTATCAAAAGCTTCCATGTTATTTTTCATCCAATTTGTGCGATTAGTCGTGACCAGTTAATCGCGGTTGGGGTCCAGATCAGAAATGTCCACCCTCGTTACTTTTGAAAACGCGTTTTTTTCTATTTTCTCTATTAATTAGTAATATCCAATCATTTTACAAAAATAACCCACAGTATTTGTACCTAGATATGTTAGTTCTTCAGTTTATATTATGATAAATGACCTTTTTTGCTTCCTCATAAAGGAAGATTTGTTTCCGAAGATTTTTTTGCACAATTTTCATGTCAGTATGTTCAAAATGTTCCAAAACGTCGAGAAATCACATTTTGAAAAAATGTGCGGATGTACACATTTTTTGCCGCACTAGAAGTTGCACAACTCTGTCAAAAAAAAGATAATCGAATTTTTGAAAAAGCGTTTTGACGGGAAGGAATTCAGCTTTGTTTTCCTTTTTTTTAAAAATATTTTATATCATTTTTTTTCGACTCTGTATGAACTTTTGAACGTGACTATTTTCGGCCTTTTTTCGACCATCGCGAATTGGGCCCATAACTTAAGGACTTATTTGAAAAAGCAAAATAAAGCTGATTTCCTTTCCGTCAAAACGTTTTTTTTTTAATTCGACTATCTTTTTTTTTACGAATTTATGCAACTTCTAGTGCGACGAGAAATATTGACCGGTGTTTCCAAACTTTTGAGCGTATGAAAAAGCAATGTAACGCCCAAAAGTAACGCTAACAATAAACTTTATCAGTTACTTGTTTCGTTACATTTCTTGTTTAATTTTTTTTTTTCAGCAACGCAGTAAAAACATAGTAAGTTACAATATGAAGTGCAGAGTTAACATATGCAGTTACAAATACTGTGGTTTATTATAGTAAAATAATTGTTTATTAGCAAGTAATAGAAGAAACAAAAAAAGCGCGCGATTTTCAAAGCAACGAGGATGGACATCTCTCTTCCAGATACACTGCGACCTCGATTTAAGGAACAACGGCGAGACCGGTTCCGCATTACGCTTGCAACGAATGGGGGATGCGCACATTGCACAGAACCGTCCCTGCGCCGCTGGCGTCTGACGGCGGCCTGGCGCGATTGGCTCGGCGCTTCTCCCACTCCGCTCCACACCGATCGCTCTACATCGGCGCAGAGTGGGGGAAGTTTCACAAATCGAGGTTGCAGTGTATCAAACGCATGTTACCGTCACTGCTGCAGGTTTCAACATTGTAAATGTCAATGAACGTCGAGTGTGAGACCGTTAACGAACGGAAAAATAAGAAATCCGCCCATACTTGCAAACGCATATGGTGAATCGATAATATACGGTATATGTACCTCGGTCCAGAATACTGGCAGTTATTTCTCCCGGAGGGTAATAAAACCAGACAGCCGGGAGAAAATAACCTAGGAGAAAAGAATTTCGAACGATTCGTGCGACAGATCGGTATATCTATATATAATACGGTCGTTCGGACTTGGTCTCGTCATAAGGCGGGTTATACCCGTACCTCGAGATCGACGGATGAAAGTGAATTCTTCGACGAGATGAGCGAAGCATCCGTGCTCCGGTTGTTTTTTCCCCATTTCATTTTCAATGGCCGCGGAAGCAATCGAGAGCGGTTTCGATCGGCTCCGGTATTGGAGGACTCGAGAGAGGAAGACGGATTTTGAGAGAAGAGGTTTCGCAAGAGGTTTTGCCGTATACGCGATAATTGTACGGGAGAAAACGGCAGACCGCGAAAACAAGCGTGTTTGCCCTTGGGACGGCGTCATCTTGATTATTATCGTTCCAAACGAGTCGAAGGATGACGCGTTTCTCGCGTTCATTCCGTTTCTGCTCTCACTTATTTTCTTATGAATTCTTTATCCATCCGTAATTTTACGAATGTCCACGCAATATGAAATCCGATTTTTCTCGATTCCATCGATTATTTTTACCCTCAACTTGCGGTTCCGGGCACACTTTATTCCGAAAGCGAATATATACATTAGGGTGGTCCTTATTTAGAGCTTGGACGAATTTTTGATCAGGCGACCCTCAAATCGACTTCGAATAATTCAACAACAATATCCTAATTTTTTCCGATTTTTATCTAGACGAAAAGAGGGTAAATTTCCTAATTTGAAATACACGTATTTCGGCCATATTCTCAGGTTATATTTTATTCTAAGAGTAATTATTATTTTTTAAATCTCTAACTGCAAGATTTTGGTGTCCATTGGTGCTCATATTTGAGGAAGAATTGAGAGACGAATTGCAATTCGTGTAAAATTCTAATACGGGTCAAACTAGACGAATTGCAATTCGTCTAGATTGACCGTTATGATTATGTGAATTTTTTCTTAAATAGTAGCACCAATGAACACTAAAATCTTGCAGTTACTGATTTTTTAAAAATTATTACACTCAGAATAAAATGTATCCTGAGAATATGGCCGACACATGTGTATTTCAAATGTCGAAATCTACCCTCTTTTCGGGAGAGGGATTAGAGTCTAGATGAAAATCTGAAAAGGGTATTGTTTTTGAATTATTTGGACTTGATTTGGGGGGCGTCTGATAAAAAATTCGTTTGGGCCCTAAATAAGGACCACCCTAATATACATCGACGTCCCAAAGTTTGGAAACACTCGCCCCGATTCCGTGCCGCACAAAAAGTTTCACTGCTCTTTTAAAAATGAAGATATTTCAATTCAACAAGCGGCGTTTCAAAGGGGATATATTCAACTTCATTTCCCTTTTTCCAAAATATTTTTTCAACTTTTTTTGAACTTGGTACGCTCTCTGAAACATGGACGATTTTTTGGCTTTTTTGTTGGCGTTGAAATTTTTGTGCACGATCCATGAAAATTTTTATTAACGGTTTTTCGTGTGGAAAACTTGCGGGGGCAAGTATTAGCTTTAATTTCGGTTTTAAAAAAGTTTCGTACTATTTTGTTCCCAAAAATATTTAACTTTTCGTAAAAAAACGACTATATTTATAAAATGTAGCGTCACTCTAAAACTACTGGGTTTTCGTGAAATCACTAAGAGGATAAAAAGTTGCATATAATTATTCTGGATTAGATGGCATTTTTTTTGAATTTTTTTTCAAATTTTTTTTTTCGAAAATTTTGTCTCTTAAGGAGATTTTTTTATCTTAAGCAATCGGGTCTCTTACCTCATCTACATAGTTTTTTTCGATGAACAAGCCCTGTAGATGAAGTTTTTGGATAACAAAGCCGTGTAGATGAGGTCAGAGACCTGATTGTTCAAGATAAAAAAAAATATCTCGTTCGTAGGAAAAATGTTCGAGAAAAAAAAATTGAAAAAAATTCTGAAAAAATTTAAATGAATCCAAGAATATTGTATGCAACTTTTTACCGTTTTAGTGATTTCACGAAAACCGAGTATTTTTAGAGTTACGCTGCATTTTATAAATACAGTCGTTTTTGACCAAAAATGGAATGGTTTTGCGAAAAAAAATCGTACGAAACTTTTTAAAAAACGAAATTGAAGCTTATACTCCCGCCCACAAGTTTTTAATGCGAAAAACATTTAAAAAAAAATCAATCAATTTAAAAAAAAATAAAAAAATTTTTTTGAAAAAAGCTTAATGAAGCCGAATATGTCTCCTTCGAAACGCCGCTCGTTGAATTGAAATATCTTCATTTTTTAAATCACAACGAAACTTTTTGTGCGGCGGGGAATCGAAGCGAGTGTTTCCAAACTTTTGGAGGGCGGTGTATATATTAGGGTGACAGTTATTTGAGCTTTGGCGAAAAAAGTTCGAAGCCACCCCAAAAACACAATCAAGGTGTATCAAAAAAAATCTGTGTAAAGTTTGGAGGCGCTCGGAAAATTGGAACACGCGCCACCGAGCGATTGAAATTTTAAATGTAAAATACATGTATTTATTCCACGCATCAATGATTTTTTTTTCCGACCATAATATCAATGAGAAAAATTTGAAACTTGGTACACTTATTGTGCATATGGTGTACAAAACCATATATTTTCAATTTCTTTCGTTCATAATTTTGTTAATGACAAGCTCTATAAAGATGCCCAAAAAACATTTAAAATTTCAATCGCCCGAGTGGCCAATTTTCCGAGCGTCTCCAATCTTTACACAGATTTTTTTTTTTTTGATAGACCTTGATTATGTTTTTGGGGTGGCACCAAACTTATTTCGCCAAAGCCTAAATAACTGTCACCCTAGTATATATTCGCATTTTTCCCTCTTCTTCTCTAACACAGATGATCGTTTCGATTTCTTCATATATTACCGATCAAAATTCGGAGCAGCCGTGCATCGGAAATACCGACATTCTCAATGACAAAATGTAGTGCCTTATTCAGCAGCGGCGGCAACGGTTACATCTACAATTGACTTCCGGTCGCGTGTTACTCGATGATAGACGCAAGCACAACGGGGACTCCTCGAGCCCACGCTTAGTAGAGATAGATGTAGAATACGTCGTTAAAGAGGATTTTTACCAACGAGCGTTGGCGAGTAACGGGTCTCGCTTTTGTGCCCCAGAAGAGTGACTTTTTCGCAACTTGCTCACACTTATCGAGCTATCGTGTGTATACGCATCCTAGTCAACGGGTATAATATACCTGTTGACGAGAGCTGTGTATTTCGTTACGTAAGATGTAAAATAAATTAGCGCCAAGAGCGTATCCTTCGTTAGAATTTTCAGCACGCGCTCCAGATATATATATATACGTCTATACGCGTGCCAACGCCGCATATTACCACGCTCGAGTTTCACTTTCTACATTCTCTCTACGACGAGCTAGGTATTATATAGCTGTTGCTATTTGACGTCGCGCTGGACTTCGACGATGAGAGCATTCAGGGCGTTCTTCGCCCGTCGTCGTCGTCGTCGTCGTCAGTTCCGCCACACTTTAGGTCTATGCTCTCATCTGACCGCGCACACCCAGAAAAAAGATCTAGTACACTGTAAAAAATGTTATTAAATTTAATATACAAAAGTATATTAAATTTCAAAAACAAGTATATGAAACCGAAATTAATATACAAGGTATCGGAAAATTAACAATTTCATCTTAAATTTAATATTTGTACATTAAAATTAAAAGAGTGAGCATTGAAATTTAATATACTCGTATATGAAAATAGTTTTTGTATACTTTTTCGCAATTTTCAAATACATTATTGAAAATTAAAACACTTATTACTTAAAATTGCAATCAACCCCGTAGTAAAAAACTCCATTGAATCGCCAATGGCAACCAATGGTCCTCATACGACTCCATTGGACAATGAATGGGGACCCATTGAGATTTCCGCATTTTTCAATGGCGTATAGGAACGACCATTGATCAGTGAATGGATATCCATTGAAAAGTCACCATTGCCCAACGACGTCCATTGGACAGCAAATGCGGATGAACCGAATGATCATCATTACTCAATGATGCCCATTGGAAAGCAAATGCTGATGGACCGAACCATCAGCATTGCCCAATGGTGTCCATTGGAAGGCAAATGCTGATGAACGAAATGATCAGCTTTACCCAATGATGTCCATTGGGAAGTAAATGCGGATGCACTGAATGATCAGCATTACCCAAAGATGTCCATTGGAAACCGCGTCGCGTTAGTTCCGAGACTTGGCGCGAGATGTCGCAGGACGGCAACCCGCTGAACTCCCATACGGATTATGCGAAGAGTATGCTTATCTAGACGAGTGTGAGCACGGAATATTAGCGGAAGTCGGTATCCAGAAAATCCATTCAAGGAGTTCTTGCCGACTGATGCCCATGGGATAATCCCTGTTCCGTTTGAAATGGGGAAGTCGATCCTCATTGGAAAATTCCTATTCGATTTCAAATGGGGAATTCAATGGCGAAAATGTCCTTGGGCAATTGGGCATTCATCTCCATTGGTTATTTTGGCAATGGGGAATGAATGGCGATTTTTCAATGGTGACGAATGGAGTTTTTTACTATATGAAAGAATCTCCATTGATTATCGCCATTCATTCCCCATTGCCTACAAAAACCAATGGAGGTGAATGCCGAATTGCCTATGGGGATTTTCTTCATTGAATCCCCATAGGATAATCCCCATTCCGTTTCAAATGGGGAAGTCAATCCTCATTGGAAAATCCTCATTCGATTTCAAATGGGGAATTCAATGGTGAAAATCCCCTTAGGCAATTCGGCATTTATCTCCGTTGGTTATTTTGGCAATGGGGAATGAATGGGGATTTTTCAATGGCGACGAATGGAGTTTTTTACTACGGGACCATTGAAATTTTTTTTCAATATTGTAATGAAATTTAATATACAGTATAGGGAATTTCAATAACAAGTATACGAACTTGAAATTAATATACATGGTATTGGAAAATTAACAATTTCATCTTAAATTTAATATTTGGATATTAACATTAAAAGATGAACGTTGAAAATTCAAATCCCCGTATATTAAAATGGTTTCTATGTGCTTTTTCGCATTTTAAAGATACGTTATTGGAAATTAATACACTTATTTTCCAAAATTACAATCAATGTCAGCGGCCGTGCTAGTTGACGCATCCACCACTATGCGTCGCATGCGCTCGGACCTCTGTGCCCAAGCGAAATAGGCATATGACGGTCTTATATACTGGACAGCCAGCGTGCCCAATGCCCCAATATGCTTATCTGGCGCAGAGGTTATACCGTGATGATTAAGGCGGTTCCTCCAGGGCGAAACTCTTCCATTGCACTTTTCGGTCGAGCTGACCCTTGCGATTATCCCTAATGTGGATATATCGGGCGTACAATTTTCGTTGCACTGTAAGACATTTTTGTATTAAATTTGATTAAAAAAAATATGAAGTTTTTATACATATACAGGGTACTAAATTTCATATACAATGTGTACAGTAATATTCCAATATAAGTATATGAAAAATCAAATAACTTCTTTTAATTTTAATTTACAAAAGAATATTAATTTTTATATCTTTTTTCATGATTCTGCTTTAAAAATCATACTATGTATTGGAATTTTAATATACGAACGTATATTAAAATTAATATATTGTATATGCATAAAAACTTCATATTTTTTAAATTAAATTTAATACAACAATTTTTTACAGTGTACATTCAACTAAATGCTAGTCAAGCCAAATAATTTTTTTTAGTTGTAGGCCGGCCTTATAAAACTCTATTTATTCACTGAGGGAAAAAATTACTACAACCAATGAAATAAAGTTTTGAAGGCAAAAAATCATTTTTTTCATTATTTGCCAAAACAGATTGGTTCCCTTATATATTTACTTGGTTCATTTTTTTCAGTCAATTCCATGAATTTCTGTTTCAATAAACGAATTTACTTGAATCTAACACTATGTTATCAATTATATGTAATGTGTTGTTTGAATCAAGAACATATTTTATCATTCAAAACATGCGTGTCTTTTAATACAGGGAGCACTGAGACAAAAAATTTGTTGAATCAACAAATTAATTAGTCCAATCAACAGGAAAAATGATTGATTCAATCAAATGCGTGTGTATTAATTGTCGCTAAACATTTTATAAATAATATATAGCCCTTGCCAAATAATTTAATATACATAGTTTAGTGACCCCAAAAAGAGATAAGTAGAAAAAAAGACAAATCTGCGCCAATTCTCCGATCTAATTGCTCTGTCCGACCGAGATTCGAACCCTAGACCCTACCTACCATCATACCTATCCTACCTAACTACCTAACACGCTACCTATTACGCTATCGACTACTATTATGCACTTGAAAAAAGTTAGGAGTTATGAAGATTCCAATATAAGAAAACATTTAAAAAACCAGTTTTTCAATTTTTAACAACTTATGTATACTATTAAAGTACACTATAGAAATGATAGTTCTTTGCTTGAAGGAAATAAAAATTTCATCATTTCAAACAAATATTTTATTGGAATAAAATAATGTATTATTTATTTTACCACAGCTTCTTTTAAAATAATCACAATCAATTTTATATCTAATAAATATTGAAAATACTACAGAAATATTTTTAGAAGTAAAATAATGATAAATTTATTGCAAAGAAATAATTTTGTTCGAAAAAAATAATTTCGTATCGAAGGCATTTTTTAGATCCAAATAATCTCATGTTTATGATGCGATCAATATAATTAATCCAATGAATACAAATTTAATCAAATCCATCATGCATTTAATTGTTACTATTAAATAAGAGTTTAATATAATGGAGTAATAGATCCGTGAAAATATTTTTTTAAATGAAGAGTGATTTTCTTGGTTCAACAAATAAATAATCGAATTAATACTTTCATTTAATAAATAAATTCATGTTTTCAAATTCAGTAATTTTTCCTCTCAGTGTATTTTTGGATGAATTATTTAAGAGGTCGTGTAAAAATTTCACGACGATTAGGAAGCTCGTTATCGAACAATTAACATTAACAAATTAAATTAAATTAAATGTAGTCTTATGGAAACTGGCATGACTTTGCGATAAGTTTTTTTTTGACCTCTCAATTTTTTAATATCTATACTATATCGAAAGCAACGGAAACAAAACGAAGTTTATTGGTACATATTTTTTTTATTTGTTTAAAAAATTGTTCTTAACAAAATGTTAATATTTTAGTAACGAGCTTCCTAATCGTCGTGAAATTTTTACACGACCTCAAATACTTCATACACAAACATACCAAATTTTCATAATGTTCTCATCATTTTTCATTTTAACCCTTAAGGAGGTTGAAGTAATGATGATAAAATTCTGAAAATTTAATATGTTTTTACACGAAGTATTCAGGAGGTCGTGTAAAAATTTCACGACGATTAAGAAGCTATTTATTGAACAATTAACGTTAAAAGATTTCAAACCATTATCAATGAAAAACCCTGGAAAGATTTTTTCATTATTTTTTAATTGATAATTTTTTTTAACAACAATGTTGTAAAAAAATATTCCAACTTTACATAGCAATTTTCCATGAAAATATCAAAATCTAGATCTGACTTTGCCTGGGTGAATCAATTATGTTCTATTTTATAACGATAATTCCCACATTCTATAATTTCTAAAATTTTCAATTTTTTTCGACATTTTTGGACGTGTCCATTTTGCCTCCTCTTCTCTCACGTAATTTTCGAGTGTCGTAATTTTCCTGCGAGTTAAATTTTTCGCGGATCCGTGACGCCAAGAACGATCGGAAAGACATTTAAATCCTGGTGATTGTTTTTTTTTCCAAGATTTTCCGGTAACCACATCGTCGAAATTGTTCCAATCCGTAGAGTCGTTTCGGAGAGAAACCGCAATTCGCGACGCAACGCTAATAAGCTTCGCCACAAAATGCTTTTTTCCAGCTCGAACATTCCGTGTATTCTATACTATTGCCGAAGCGTGCGCGTATGCATCAGCGCTTAAGGATGCTTTGCCTCTACAGTCCCAGCCAAAAATTGTATCCGATTGAAATTTCCGTACTTTGTGATACAATAAAAATCTGAAAAAATTTAGCAACATTTGGCATGCCATAAACAACAATTATTAATAATAATGTTTGCCAAAAATTATTATTAAATTGTTTAAACAAATAATTATTCAACTATTTTTTTTTCTATTTTTCTTAAACAAATCGAATGTGTTAATTTTTCTGAACGCATATGAATTTTTTCAGAATTTTCTCTCTATTTTGAAATATTATAAAAATCATTCTAAAATACAGACAAAAAACTGCCAATTTTGTATATGTTTTTGCATACAGGTTTATCATCAGCTTTGAAAAGTTTCAAAGACACTGGGCCAAAAATACATAAATACAGCCATTCTAAATATTTCAAAACAGGAATTTCAACATAGAGAGAAAATTCTGAAAAAATGCACACTCGTTCGGAAAAATTAACGCATTTGATTTGTTTAAGAAAAAAAAGAACTTATGGAAAAATTGTTGAATAATTATTTGTTTAAATGATTTATTAATAACTTTTGGGAAATATTATTATTGATAATTGTTGTTTGTGGCATGCCAAATGTTGCTAAATATTTTCAGATTCTTATTGTATCACAAAGTACGGAAATTTCATTTCAATAAAATTTTTGTTTGGGACGGTAGGGGCAAAGCATTTTGAGTTTTATGGACGCAACTTGAACTCTGTAAATAGCCGCGTCGTTATTCATTTTTCACTCGACGCGGCACACGCATGTACGTATTTATAAATACAATATATGGGGCATTCCATCCCAAATCGAAGAGTTTGAATAACTTTTTTTTTTATTTCCTCAATTTTTTTTTATTTTTTAGTACCCATCGAAAGATCCTTCTTGTTCAATTTTGAGATTTTTTTGATTACCCGTTCAGAAAATATTTAATTAACAAAAAAACCGCTCTTTTTTTGGTATTTTGGTCATAACTTCTTTAATAATGGTCCAAATTGAAAGTTTTTTTTTATGGCCTTTTCAGAAAAAAATACAACAAAAATATTTAACGTGTTTTTGAATGAGTTTTTTTTTTTTATTTTTTGTTTTAAACATCCATCTATTCAACCATTTTTAAGACTAGTCCGATCGTGGGATCTCAATAACTACTATTTTTTTTCGATTTTTGAAAATAAATGTTTTGTTTTTTTTTATTTTAAAAATCTGTTAACAATGAAAAAGTGTCCAAATTAATTCAAAATTATTTAAAAAATACTATACAGTAACAAGAATTGGTATTCATAATAATTTATGAGAAAAACAAAAATTTCAATTTTCAAAAATCGAAAAAAAGTAGTTATTGATATCCCACGATCGGACTAGTCTCAAAAATTGTTGAACAGATAGATGTTTGAAACGAAAAATAAAAAAAAAAAATTAAAAAAATGACACTTTCAAAAACACGATTTAAAGTTTAAAATTTAAAAAACTCATTCAGAAACACGTCGAATATTTTTGTTGTATTTTTTTCTGAAAAGGCCATAAAAAACAAACAGTTTGAAAAAAAACTTTTAATTTGGACCTTCATTAAAGGAAGTTATGACCAAAATACCAAAAAAAGAGCGGTTTTTTTGTAAATTTAATATCTTTGGACGGGTAAATAAAAAAAATCTCAAAATTTAACAGGAAGGGTCTTTTGATGGGTATACTCAAAAATATAAAAAAATTGAGAAAATTAAAAAAAAAGTTTTTCACTGTCCCATTGGGGATGAAATGCCCCATATATACATATATCGTCTCGCTGGACTTAAAAACCCTCTTAACCTCGCACAAAATCAATCGACCGATACAGAGATTAACGGGAAATGAGCGTTAAACCGGTTAAGCCCCGATTCATTTTTCATTGAGAGAAATATTTCATTCGGCGTAACGCGCAACAGCGGCCGAATAATTTATGCGAAAAATGCTCAAGAGAGGGTAGGAAGAGTAATGTTGGAAACTTTTGCCAACGAAAACAGGTGAATTTTTGTCAAACCCCTTCACATTTATTTATTTATTTACTTTTGTTTTCAATGACCTTTTAAAGCCACAAACGAATACAACATAACAATCGAAGAGACGGAAGGTGAGAAACGGAGAAATTTTTCATATTTCGCGATCATTGCCATTACCGCATGCGCTTTCTCGTATGATGACGATGTCAAAATTCGCAATTGCGCGTCATTTACCCTCTCCCCGTAGTAAATTCCCCATTTGAAATCGAATGAGGATTTTCCAATGAGGATTGACTTCCCCATTGGAAACGGAATGGGGATTATCCTATGGGGATTCAATGAAGAAAATCCCCATAGGCAATTTGGCATTCACCTCCATTGGTTTTTGTAGGCAATGGGGAATGAATGGCGATAATCAATGGAGATTCTTTCATATAGTAAAAAACTCCATTCGTCACCATTGAAAAATCGCCATTCATTCCCCATTGCCAAAATAACCAATGAAGATGAATGCCCAATTGCCCAAGGACATTTTCGCCATTGAATTCCCCATTTGAAATCGAATAGGAATTTTCCAATGAGGATCGACTTCCCCATTTCAAACGGAACAGGGATTATCCCATGGGCATCAGTCGGCAAGAACTCCTTGAATGGATTTTCTGGATACCGACTTCTGCTAATATTCCGTGCTCACACTCGTCTAGATAAGCATACTCTTCGCATAATCCGTATGGGAGTTCAGCGGGTTGCCGTCCTGCGACATCTCGCGCCAAGTCTCGGAACTAACGCGACGCGGTTTCCAATGGACATCATTGGGTAAAGCTGATCATTTCGTTCATCAGCATTTGCCTTCCAATGGACACCATTGGGCAATGCTGATGGCTCGGTCCATCAGCATTTGCTTTCCAATGGGCATCATTGAGTAATGATGATCATTCGGTTCATCCGCATTTGCTGTCCAATGGACGTCGTTGGGCAATGGTGACTTTTCAATGGATATCCATTCACTGATCAATGGTCGTTCCTATACGCCATTGAAAAATGCGGAAATCTCAATGGGTCCCCATTCATTGTCCAATGGAGTCGTATGAGGACCATTGGCTGCCATTGGCGATTCAATGGAGTTTTTTACTACGGGTCGCATTTATAGTGACACTGATTCAAAGGAGGAAGCGACGTTGTCCGGTCAATTGGAATTGCTTTGAGGAATTTGAAAAAAAATATAATGAATGAAAAAGTTGCATACGATTATTCTGGATTTAATGTAATTTTTTCGGAATTTTTTTTTCCAAAATTTTACACGATCTACACGATTTTTTCGATGAAAAAGCCGTATAGATGAGGTTTTTCGATGAAAAATCCGTGAAGATGAGGTAAGAGAGCCGATTATTTAAGATTTAAAAAAATACCTCGTTGACAGAAAAAAATCTCGAAAAAAAATATTTTGATAAAAAACTCTGAAAAAATGTAATTGAATCCAGAATAATTTTATGCAACATTTAACCTTCTCAATGATTTCTCGAAAACCCAGTAGTTTTCGAGTTTGCAAAAAATTGAATATTTTTGCGAAAAAAAATCGTACAAAACTTTTAAAAAAAACTAAATCAAAGCTTATGCTCCCCCCATTAATTTTTCATGCAAAAAACAGTAAAAAAAAATTTCATGGCTCGCGCGCTAAAATTTCAACGACAAAAAGGAAGTAAAAAAACGACCATGTTTCAAAGGACATACCGGGTTTGAAAAAAATCAAAAAATTTTCTTTGGAAAAAGCGAAATTAAGCTAAATATGTCCACTTTGAAACGTCGCTTGTTGAATTGTAAAATCTTCATTTTTAAAGGAGCAGTGAAACTTTTTGTGCAGAGCGGAATCTGGCCGAGTGTTTCCAAACTTTTGGACTGGATTATATCTAGCTAAAAATGTATCCTTGCAAGGCATGCGTAGAAAAAAAATGTGCGAGTGAAACGACCGCCACTGGAGAAACTATGTATTTTCAGAGGTCGCGCGGAAAAGGTCGCCCGCGCGACCACCATAGCAATAATGTGAACGCGGAGCAGGGTCGAGAGAGCTCTCTGCGTTACAATCGCGGAGTCCCCTTTATGCGAAAAATGCATCGTTCCAGCGAAGCGGCGCGAATAAAACGGCGTGTATTCACTCGAGCGACGACGAACGAGAGCGCCGCGAGTGGGATCGAATAAAGAAAGAAAAAATCGTCGGGAAAGTAGCGTCTCGACAAAAAAGAGGAAGAAATACGTGCATAACATACACCCCCGCTCAAAAGTTTGGATACACCAGTCGATATTTCTCGCTGCACTAGAAGTTGCATAACTCCGTCAAAAATAAAGATATAAGGTAAATGTCCCAATTATTGAACAGGTCCCAATTATTGAACACTATCTTGTATTTTTATTATTTCTCATTCACCTGCATGCATTTACTTATTTATAAAAATTTCACCCGTAGTAAAAAACTCCATTCGTTGCCATTGAAAAATCCCCATTCATTCCCCATTGCCAAAATAACCAATGGAGATGAATGCCGAATTGCCTAAGGGGATTTTCGCCATTGAATTCCCCATTTAAAACGGAATGGGGATTATCTAATGGGGATTCAATGGAGACAATCCCCTTAGGCAATTCGGCATTCATCCCCATTAGTTATTTTGGTAATGGGGAATGAATGGGGATTTTTCAATGGCAATGAATGGAGTTTTTACTATACGAAAGAATCTCCATTGCTGTTCGCCACTCATTCCCCATTGCCCACAAAACCAATGGATATGAATGCCGAATTTTCTAAGGACATTTTCGCCATTGAATTTCCCATTTGAAACAAAATGGGGATTATCCCATGGGGATTCAATGGAGACAATCTCCCTAGTTAATTCGCCATTCACCTCCATTGGTTTTTGTGGGCAATGGGGAATAAATGGGATCATCAATGGAGATTCTTTCATATGATTGCTATATATACATGGAATTACGCATTAAATAATCAAATGATGTAAGTTATCAGTAAGTAAGATTAATCATAATGATAGTATTAGCATAACGACCAATAATTATATACGCATTATATATATTATTACATTTAATAGAAATTATTGAAGCTCAGAATTGAGAAAATAGATTGTAAGTGTATTCAGATGACGATTGACAATGAAAGTATATACGTTTCTCCTCTTACAAATCGGGTTGTGAAGGACTGATAAAATTATGTGTATATGTTAAAAATAAACGGTTTTAAAAATCATTCATCCCAAACGTACGCGTACTTGATGAGCAGTTTATAATATATTTTTTTTAAATTACTTTCGAATAATTTCCGAGCTTATGCTAATATTAATTGTCCATCCATATAATCATCAGCATTTATTACAATTGAAGAAAATATTTGGTTCATATCTGAGAATCAGCGACATCTACTCTTACTTAATTTTATTAATTCACCGCCGTTTGAGGAATATCGCATTCGGAAAAATTCTCATCGATCGATGGGTTCAATTGTTCAGCATTGAACCTCGAATATGGATTGCAACATCGTTAACGAATGCTGCTCATCATTCGATCAGTCATCAATGAAGTGACATTATTGATAAATGTTGATCATTGTATAATTCGTAGTTACTTATTATTCAATGGGTATCCTTGGTAAATGCTGATCATTTCAACATTAGCCGCATTTGGGTTCCAATGAACATCTGTGGGAAATGCTGATCTTTCAGTTCATCCGCATTGACTTTCCAATGGACATCATTGGGTAAAGCGGATCATTTCGTTCATCAACATTTACCTTCCCATGGACACCATTGGGCAATGCTGATCGCTCGATACATCCGCATTGGCTTTCCAATGAGCATCATTGAGTAATGATGATCATTCGATTCATCCGCATTGGCTTTCCAATGAGCATCATTAAGTAATGATGATCATTCGATTCATCCGCATTTGATGTTCAATGGATACCCATTCACTGATCAATGGTCAGCCCTGTACGCCATTGACAAATGCGGAAATGTCAATGGGTCCCTATTCATTGTCCAATGGAGTCGTATGAGGATCATTGGTTGCCATTGGCGATTCAATGGAGTTTTTTACTACGGGCAGTACATATATGGAACTTTTAGCTATCGAAATGTTACCTTGCTTGTGCAAAAAAAGCTTTAATTAATAGAGAAATAAATCGTTTTTATCGCTTCATGCGTAAGGGCATAAAAAATTCAAAAACTGTCGCATCTCAAAAAGTAAAAGCGTTTCAGGTTCCTGAGAACATTTCTTACAAATAACAATGTTTAAAATTTTTTTTAAAATTAATTATTTGTTAAAAAATACGGTGTTCGATCATTGGGACATAGTAAATGCAGCCTGTCCCAATTATTGAACACTCGAATTCTCCAAGATGGCGTCGTTAAACCCATCGAAACATCGAGACAGTTAACGCGTGGCAGATCGTGTGAATCGGATTTATTCAAACAAAGACTGTAAGTTCCTGAATAAACTTACCTTTATTCTTTTAATAATAACTCTAAGATCGTCGAATATATTTTTTATTTGTATTTTCGTGCAATAAACATAGAAGGAAAAGTAAAAAGAGAATATAACCTAAATGTAACCTAAAAATACGAATGTAATGTTCACTATTTTTTGCTCTCCGATATTTCAGTCGAAAAACAAGAAAGTTGCGACAATATCAATAAAAAACGGAACATAAAGACGAGGAAGCTGAAAATAAAAATAAAAAAATAAAGTTCGAGTTGAAAAGCAAAAATAAACCAAATCCGAATTAACCAAAAACCTGTCAAAAGAGATTAAATGTATATTTTTGTATTTTTACATGATTTAAAAGATTATTCAAGTGTTTGATTCTGCTTTTATTTCTTAATATTGTACCCGAAATAACATTTTCAGAACGGAAAAAGAATTCTCGAGAGTGTTCAATAATTGGGACATTTCCATGCTTCACATTGTTATTCTTTTTTTTCATTTCAACAAATTTAAAAATAATTTAAAGGGTGATTTTCCGAAAGAAAAAATATCAAAGTATCATTTGAACATGAAAGTGATGGTTTCTTTCTTGATTTTATATTTTTTTCTCACCGAATTCTATCCCCAGATTCTTAGCTGTTCAATAATTGGGACATTTACCTTAATCAAATTTTTTAAAAATCTTTTTGACGGGGATGAATTCAGCTTTGTTTCGCTTTTTTAAAAAAATATTTTTTATGATTTTTTTCACCCGGTAACTTTGATTAATTTTTTCCAATATCGAAAGATGGAATCAATCGTTCCAATGACGAAAAAAAAAATACACGACCTGATAGTAATTTCCTCCAATAATTATATTTATTTCATCATCATCGACGTACACGAGAGTAAACTATATTTTGCTACAGAGTTCAATGTTATCGACATACATAATGATACACAAAATTCATTTGCCCAAAAATCATGTAAATTTGTTGATTATATATTGTCAAGAAAAATGAGCCCTCGCGAAGAGCTCATCGTCGTGTTTTTCTTTTTTGGCATGGAGTTCACTTTGCATAAACTTGGACGATAAAATCGATGGTCTTGCTTCGTTGACTCTCGAATTGAAGAGTGACGAATGCACGACCGGGACCGCCATTGCGAAGAATAACGGAAGCTCCGGTCCCGTCCTTCTGCTGATCCAGGGCCTTTACCTGAGTTATCTGCTGTCCTTGACTCGTATTGAATGTTCTCTCAACAGCGATGTTTTGCTGCCACACCGACTCCTTGAACACGGATGCGGAGAGGACCAATTGAGCGCCCTTTACAACGGTTCCCACGATCAAATCGTGCGATGCTTTGACAGCGCGGAAATCAGGAGAGCTAACGATGCTCGGGCTGACCTCTTTGACGACTGGAGGAACAGCGGCATGACACAATGCGATTATCGAGAAGACAAGAATACAAAAGTATTTTCCGTTCATTTTTGCAAGAATAACGACGAGCTTTGGCGTTCGTAGTTGTGACAAACGACTGGAATATTATGTCGCCCCTTTATATATCCGATTCGCGATTTTTCATACTCGCCACTCATTGCCCCATTATCGATTATGTATTTTTTTAGAAATTATCGTTTCGATTGTTTTCCACGAGAGGAAGAAGAAAACGATTGACGCTGATAACGCGCTCATAATGCGAGGAGCGACGATATCGAAGGTTACGGATAATATATATAGACAATATGTTTAGAAGAAAAAAAATTTCTATCCATTATCTTATTGATATCTTGGTGAAAATAGAAATAAAAAATATTAATATCGATAAGAATCATGCGTAGTGATTTTTTATCTATGATACATTTTTAAGGGTTAGCCAAAACTTTATATTCATTTTTTACAAATTTTTGTACGATTTTTTATCGCAAAGTTATTTCATTATTTTTGATTAAGAAATACAAATTTTTAAAAATGCAACGTAACTCAAAATATAGAGAGTTACGTTGCATTTTTTAATTTTTAAGAGATAATTTTTAAGAGAAAATATCAAGTATGAAAAAGTAACGTACGTATCTACAAGGAATAGCTTGGAATTATTTCAGAATTTTTCTATGAATTTTTTTCTTTACTATTTTCGCTCGAAACTCTGTTAACAACAATAACAACATAAATAACAATTATCAATAATAATATTGCCCAAAAGTTATTACTAAATTGTTTAAACCATTGTTGATGATTTTTGGGAAACATTATTATTGATGAACAACCCGTAGTAAAAAACTCCATTCGTCGCCATTGAAAAATCCCCATTCATTCCCCATTGCCAAAATAACCAACGGAGATAAATGCCGAATTGCCTAAGGGGATTTTCACCATTGAATTCCCCATTTGAAATCGAATGAGGATTTTCCAATGAGGATTGACTTCCCCATTTGAAACGGAATGGGGATTATCCTATGAGGATTCAATGAAGAAAATCCCCGTAGGCAATTCGGCATTCCCCTCCATTGGTTTTTGTAGGTAATGGGGAATGAATGGCGATAATCAATGGAGATTCTTTCATATAGTAAAAAACTCCATTCGTCACCATTGAAAAATCGCCATTCATTCCCCATTGCCAAAATAACCAATGGAGATGAATGCCCAATTGCCCAAGGACATTTTCGCCATTGAATTCCCCATTTGAAATCGAATAGGAATTTTCCAATGAGGATCGACTTCCCCATTTCAAACGGAACAGGCATTATCCCATGGGCATCAGTCGGCAAGAACTCCTTGAATGGATTTCCTGGATACCGACTTCTGCTAATATTCCGTGCTCACACTCGTCTAGATAAGCATACTCTTCGCACAATCCGTATAGGAGTTCAGCGGGTTGCCGTCCTGCGACATCTCGCGCCAAGTCTCGGAACTAACGCGACGCGGTTTCCAATGGACATCTTTGGGTAATGCTGATCATTCAGTGCATCCGCATTTACTTCCCAATGGACATCATTGGGTAAAGCTGATCATTTCGTTCATCAGCATTTGCCTTCCAATGAACACCATTGGGCAATGCCGATGGCTCGGTCCATCAGCATTTGCTTTCCAATGGGCATCATTGAGTAATGATGATCATTCGGTTCATCCGCATTTGCTGTCCAATGGACGTCATTGGGCAATGGTGACTTTTCAATGGATATCCATTCACTGATCAATGGCCGTTCCTATACGCCATTGAACAATGCGGAAATCTCAATGGGTCCCCATTCATTGTCCAATGGAGTCGTATGAGGACCATTGGTTGCCATTGGCGATTCAATGGAGTTTTTTACTACGGGAATGATCAATAATTATTATTGATCATTGTTTTTTATGGCATGTCAAATGTTGCTTAATTCGTATTCAATTCTGTTGGGGCAAGACAAATAATATATTCACCCATACAACGTATTCCTTGAACGATAATTTCCCAAACGAATGTTGCTGCTGAGAAAAAAAAACTATACGCGTGGCAAAATTGTGCACTCGTAGGGTGACTTTTCTCACCATTTATCCATGTCCAACAGGTGCTGTATAGATATATATATTACAGGGCGATTTTTTTTTTGATTTTTTTTTATTTCTTTCACTTCCCACCCGAAATTTTGTTGCATATGTCTGAAAGGAAATTCCCTGAAAGTTACAGCCCTTAATATTAATATTAAGTACTTTCCCTTCGCGTGATAAGTTTTTTAATCTAAAATACACGTAAATCAAAAACTTTTTTCTTCAAAATTTTACCACTCCGCTGTTTTTTATCCTATCACATTGATTTTGGTCGAAATTTACGCAGAATTGAACGATCTTTGAAAGTGTCCTCAACAGCGTAAGCGTAACTCACTGGTGAGATGGTACGAGGTCACTGAAGTTGATTTGTACCCGGAATTCTCGTTTTTTCGCTGTTATCTCCGAAATCATTAACTTTACCGAAAAAATGTAAAAGAAAATTTTTCTGGAAATTCAATTTCCTAGAAAAAAGATCGTCCAGATCTAATTGCTAAAATTAATATTTTTTGACATATTGAACCTTAAATTATTTGTGATATGAAAATATTTATGGATTATCGAACCAAAAGTTTCAAATTGTTGATATTCCATATCAAATCACCACTGGTGATATAATATGTGATATGGTGATATGATATGGAATATCAACAATTTAAAACTTTTGGTTGGATAAACTGTACAAATTTTATACCATAAATAAGTTAAGGTTCAATATCTCAAGAAATATTAATTTTAGCAGTTAGGTCTAGAGGACTTTTTTTGTAGGAAATTAAATTTCCAACAAAATTTCCCTCTACGATTTTTCAGTTAACTTAATCATTTCGGAGATAACAGCGAAAAATCGAGAATTTTGGGTAAAGATCAACTTTAGGGACCCGTACAATCTCACCATTGTAAGTTACACTTACGCTGTTAATGACACTTTTGAAGACCGCTCAATTCTACGTAAATTGCGACCAAAATCAATGTGATAGCATCAAAAACCGCGGAGTGGTAAAGTTTTTACGAAAAAAGTTTTTGATTTACGTGCATTTTAGATGGAAAAACTTATCACGCGAAGGGAAAGTACTTAATATTATTATTAAGGGCGGTAACTTTCAGGGACTTTTCTTTCAGACATAAACAACAAAATTTCGGCTGGGGAGTGGAAGAAATAAAAAAAGTAAAAAAAAAAATCGCCCTAATACATATGAGTGCATTATATATAGGGCTTGCAGTTGTTTGTTTACGTTTAATCTCTCGCGCAGCGCACCTTGACAATGATTTTGTTTATCCGGTTAAACGAGTTTGAACTCACGTTCTCCGCACGGACCTTCGCTACTCTGTCTCTCGCAAAGTTCACAACAAACAGTTGTGTGAGTGTGTGTGTGTGTATGTAAAACATTCCACGAGAAATCCAGAGAGAGTTGCCTCGCCGTGTATCTAGTTTCAAGTTTTTCTCTTAAATTGGTATGTTGCAGGCGCGGCGCGTGAGAGACTTGACGAGATATAAATGAACGCGAACAATGGTCAATGCAAAAATTGCCCCGTCCCGTCGTATATCAATTTTTGTCTCGAATAATTGTCGCCAAGAATAGAGAACTTGCATGTTTTTTTAAAAATTTTTTATTCGAAAGTAGGATAAAAAATAATGTATTTCCCAAGACAGTTTTTTTTAAAGGAATATTGACGCTGCAAAAAAATATTCTTTGACTCTAATTTTTCTCGAAAAATTTGAATTGGCAACCATATTGTTGTACCCAACTATCAGCGCCGCCAGTGTCGTGTCCGGGAACCACGTCTCATTGTAAACAGTTTCTGCTCTCGGTGACGCAAAAATCTAACCTATAACTTACGTATAACCTACAGTATAATATTCTTCAATATTATTATTTACGTCAAAAGTATCACAGAAAAAATATAAATTGACAAAGCAATTATGGATTCATTCACCCCGCAACCAAACTTGGATTGGTTCATGTCTTGTTTTGTAACATCGTGCAAAAACACAACAAGTACTACACCAGAAAAGATATTTGTCCATGTGCCAAATAATCCAGTGAAAAGAAAGGTTTGGTGCGCGGCTGTTGGTTTTGAGCAAAATAAAAAAATAAAAATAAATAGTTATTGTTGCGAAGATCATCTTGAGGTAAGTCCTTTCTTATACATTTAAAGAGAAAATAATATCAGAGCAGCGTTGCAAAAATATTATTCTTTACAGCTCGAAACCGTTTATATTCATCGTAGTTTTTCAAATCAGTTTCGAGCTGTAAAGAATAATATTTTTGCAACGCTGCTCTGATATCATTTTCTCTTTAAATGTATAAGAAAGGACTTACCTCAAGATGATCTTCGCAACAATAACTATTTATTTTTATTTTTTTATTTTATATAAGAAATATGCAAATTTCACTGTTTGCCTTGCAGGAGGCGCTGTTGATGGGGAAAACTGTAAAAATTAATGGGAATCTCAGCAGTTTTCACTGATCATTTTTTTCCGTGTGATAATATGACAAGAAACAGAAAAAAATTCACCAAATTTTTAAGGGAGGCCGTCGTGCCCCACCCTCCCCTAAAAAGTGTAATATTTTTATCTTGTCGCTTGCAATTTGAGAAGCGAAACCGCGAGGGGAATAAAAAATAAGGAAAAAATGAACGAAACATGGAAATTGCATGATCGCGTTTGAAGGCACTTTCCCATCGATTGCGCGAAAAATGTTTATACGTTTTTGTGAACGGTGCTTTTGTCAAAAACGTGGGTGCGCCCTGAACGCGATCGCGGTAACTGCACGGACGTTTAGAAAGAGAGAGCGGTGAGAATACCAGTGAAAATTGTAAATCTTATTGCGTATACGCATCGTCACTCGTCGTCGCAAACATCAGGAACCATAAAATAAACCGACATTTTTTATCATACATTCATCTTGACTCCGAGAGTTTTTCGAGACTCGTCCGATAAAATTTTATCGAAATATATAAAACGCGGAAACGTTTCACATTCCGTCCGGAGCGTGATAAAGACGTTTTTTTTGTGCACTGTCCCAGTCCTGAAAAATAAATGCGATTAATTTTTCAAAAGCTCAACAGCTCGAAAGATATACGTTGGTTGAGATAAGCCTTCGTGCAATCGTAGAATGAAAATAATCAAATGAAAGAACGAGCACGAGAAAAAAAGCGCATTGTTCAATTTGTCGGAGATTTTGATACAGCGGAATGTGGGGCAAAGTGGACAGTGGGGGCAAAATGGACACGCGAAAAATTTCAAATTTGGGGGCAAAATGGACACGAGCTGAAACTGAAAATAATGTCAAGGTCATAAAATTATTACTTCGAATTCAGACTAAATCTGCACGATTCCCGTAACGTTTCGTACACCCTTAAACAATATATTCAAAATAAAAAGCACAAAATACGGAAATCGTAAAATGAAAAAACAATTTTTTTTACAAATTTAAACAACAATATTGGGAAACGAATTTCACGACTCAAAAGTCGATGAATATGTGAAAATGATTTGTTCACTAGCAAAGTGAATTCATAGGACATTTTCCATATGGCAAAAATCGGAGCAAAGTGAATCTGAAGATTTACCTGGTTTTTTTTTTGTTTTTTTTTCATTCGAGGAACGGTTCTATTAAGTTTATTTCTCTGTTTATATTGTCAAGTTAATATTTTATTTGGACATAGTCGATTACACTGTCTCTATTTTTGAGAATCACCGAGTATAGATTTTTCTGCATCTGAGAAGGCATTTTGCCCCCAAATTTTGTTTTTTACAAAATTCAAAAAACAAGAATGGGAAATGAATTTCACGACTCAAAAGTCGATGAATAAATGAAAATACCATGATTCATTCATAGTATATTTTCCACATGGAAAAAATTGGAGCAAAGTGGATCTGAAGAATTACCTCGTTTTTTTTTTAAATTTCATTCGAGGAACGGTTCTATTGGCTTTATTTCTTTATTTATATTGTTAAGTTAATATTTTATTCGGGCATAGTCGATTACAGTGTCTCTATTTTCGAGAATCACCAAGTATAGATTTTTCTGCACCTGAGGAGGCGTGACCATTTTGCCCCCAATTTTTTTTTTCCAAAATCAGGGAAATTAGGTTCGGGAATCAATTTTGGGACATAAAAGTAGTTAAAAGACCGTGTGCTTACCGACGAAAATCGTTAAATTCCTTAAATGTCCACTTTGCCCCACATTCCCCTACACTCACGTCCAAAAGTTTGGAAACACTCGCACCGATTCAGCACCGCACAAAAAGTTTCACTGCTCTTCAAAAAATGAAGATATTTCAATTCAACAATCATCGTTTCAAAGGGGACATATTCAGCTTCATTTCGCTTTAAAAAAAAAAATTGATTTTTGTTTAACCCGGTACGTCTTTTGAAACTTGGTCGTTTTTTTTTCTTTTTTGGCGTTGAAAATTTGCCGCACGATCCATGAAAATGTTTTTTAAACTGTTTTTCGCATGAAAAACTTGTGGGGAAGAGTATAAGCTTCAATTTCGTTTTTTTAAAGTTTCGTACGATTTTTTTTCGCAAAAATATTAAGATTTTCGCAAAAAACGATCATATTTATTAAATGAAACGTAACTCTAAAACTATTGGGTTTTCGTGAAATCACTAAGAGGATAAAAAGTTACATACAATTATTCTGGATTTAATGAAATTTTTTCAGAATTTTTTTCCAAATTTTTATTTTCCAAATTTTTTCCTGATAACGAGATGTTTTTTATCTTGAACAATCGGATATCTTATCTCATCTACACGGGTTTGCCGATAAAAAAAGCCATGTAGATGAGGTTTTTCGATGAAAAAGCCGTGTATATGCGGTAAGAGACCCGATTGTTTGAGATAAAAAAATATCTAGTTGACAGAAAAAAATGTCGGAAAAAAAATTTTGAAAAAAAAATCTGAAAAAATTTCATCGAATCCAGAATAATTGTATGCAACTTTTTACCCTCTTAGTGATGTCCCAAAAACATAGTACTTTATAATTACGCTCCATTTTATAAAAATTGTTATTTTTTACGAAAAATTGAATATTTTTGCAAAAAAAAATCGTACGAAACTTTTTAAAAAACGAAATTGAAGCTTATACTTTCCCCCACAAGTTTTCATGTGAAAAACAGTCAAATCAAATTGTCATGTGTTGTGCGCCAAAATTTCAACGGAAAGAAAAAATTCGAAAAACGACCATGTTTCAAAGGTCGTACCGAGTTAAAAAAAAATCGCAGACATTTTTTGGAAAAATCAAAATGAAGCTGAATATTTCCCCTTCAAAATGCCGCTTGTTGAATTGAAATATTTTCATTTTTGAAAGAGCTGTGAAACTTTTTGTGCGGCGCGAAATCGGAGCGAGTGTTTCCAAACTTTTGGACTTCAGTGTATTTGTTTATCCGCAAACCCGTGCGATAATTTGTATTTGCAGCGCATATATATATTTGTTTCACACACGTGCATCGCTATACGATCGCACGACCCGCGGCACAACAATTCCATATAAGAGTAACGAGAAAGTGGCACCTCGCGCTTCGTCTCGGGTCGTCTCTACCGAATAAAACTTAAAGACAGACGAAATGACTCGTCTTTTATATAAATACGGGGATTCAATAGGCGCGCTAACGAGCGCGACCAGTTTCCGTTTGGCGCTGCAATGCATCGGCAAAAAATCGTACATATACTTGACTCTCAAAATATTGCCTTGCCAATAATTGAACAGGTCCCAATTATTGAACACTATCTTGTATTTTTATTATTTCTCATTCACCTGCATGCATTTACTCATTTATAAAAATTTCATTACACATATGGAACTTTTATCTATCGAAATGTTACCTTACTTGTGCAAAAAAAGTTTTAATTAATAGAGAAAAAAATTATTTAATCAGCAACGGGGACCCGATTTGACGTCTCGTGGTAAATGCTTATCGTTTTTGCTAAGACGCGCCGCTTCACGCTTAACGGCATAAAAAATTCAAAAACTGTCGCATCTCAAAAAGTAAAGGCGTTTCAGGTTTCTCAGAAAATTTCTTATAAATAACAATTAAAAAAAAAAATTTTAATTAATTTTTTGTTAAAAAATACGATGTTCGATCATTGGGACATAGAAAATGCAGTGTGTCCCAATTATTGAACACTCGAATTCTCCAAGATGGCGTCATTAAACCCATCGAAACATCGAGACAGTTAACGCGTGACAGATCGTGTGAATCGGATTCATTCAAACAAAAACTGTAAGTTCCTGAATAAACTTACCTTTATTCTTTTAATAATAACTCTAAGATCGTCGAATATATTTTTTATTCGTATTTTCGTGCAATAAACATAAAAAGAAAAGTAAAAAGAGAATATAACCTAAATGTAACCCAAAAATCCGAATGTAATGTTCAATATTTGTTGCTCTCCGATATTTCAGTCGAAAAACAAGAAAGCTGCGACAAAATCAAACAAAAACAGAACATAAAAACGAGGAGGCTGAAAATAAAAATTAAATAAAGTTCGAGTTGAAAAGCAAAAACAAACCAAACGCGAATGAACCAAAAACCTGTCAAAAGAGACTAAATATATATTTTTGTATCCTTACATGATTAATAAAAGATTATTCAAGTGTTTGATTTTGCTTTTATTTCTTAATATTTTACCCAAAATAATATTTTCAGAACGGAAAAAGAATTCTCGAGAGTGTTCGATAACTGGGACATGCCTGTTCAATATTAGGGACATGGGCACTTCCAGTGTTCGATAATTGGGACATTTGCATGCTTCACATTGTTATTCTTTTTTTTTCATTTGAAATAATTTAAAAATAATTTAAAGGGTGATTTTTCGAAAGTAAAAATATCAAAGTATCATTTGAACATGAAAGCGATGGTTTTCTTCTTGATTTTATATTTTTTTCTCACCGAATTCAACCTTAGCTGTTCAATAATTGGGACATTTACCTTACTCATAGATCATGCTTTAAAGTGTCAAAAACCATTTTGGTCAGATTCGAGCGAAAAACATCGAAAAACCGATATATGATATATCATAAAACTGATATATCATATATTTCTGGTTCTCTTTACACCCAGAAAAAAGATCTAGTACATTTAACTAAATCCTAGTCAAGCCAAATAAATTTTTTTAGTTGTAGGCCGACCTAATACAACTCTATTCATGTCAACGATTTTTTTTTTTTTTTTTTTAATGACCTACTAGGAAAATATATTGCGATCTAATAAATTTTTATTTAATATTAATAAATATTATTTTAAACTGAACAAAATATGTATTTAAATGAAATAATTTTTTAAAAATATTTACACAATAGATATATTTTTAAACATTTCAATCTTTGAATGTATAGCTTCACATATGAAGTCTACAATTTCGTAAAGCTTCGTTTTTTCTTTAACAGAAGGGAAAAGAAAACGACCCTTTTTTACAGGAACCCTTTTCGGGCATTTGACCATCTTGCATTTTGCTGCAATGTTCAATGTAATAAAGATCCATACTGAAAAATGAGGATATCAAACATATACGAGCTTGGAAAGGATATAGGCGTCGAGAGGCAGGTTCGCTTGTGCGAGAGGTAACCACCTGGCGGATTTTTGGGGTACTGACAAATCTGCAGATATGATCGGATGAGATTACGGGTGAATAGGTATTTAGTGACAACGAATAGAATTTTTTTTTCAACGCCTGTTTCTCGAGGACAGGGAATTCAAATAAATAAATATAGTGGAAGTAAATATAGCCCAAAATTGAATGGAAAGAAAATTTTCTTTAAAGTAACTAAAAAATAATCAAATAAACGATTATAGTACCTACGACTAGATCTTTTTTCTGGGTGTATCCGATCGGGAATTTCGTTACTATTAATCCATTTTTTAATTGCATGATGATCAGCGGTCGATTTCCCATCGATATAGCCCTTGAAATGTTCAAACAGACGAATCGACAGCACGAATAAAACGGCAACAATGAAAATATCGAAATTCGATATATTCAATAATTTCGTGTGCATCAACTTTTTATTATACCGGAATTATAATATATCTGCATGACATATATAATTATAATAATAATTATTATTATTATAATAACGCATACAAAACAGAAGAGCGAATATATTTTTCCTCGCTCATTTAACGAGCATGAAAATAAAATCACCAACGTGTGATTACCATCAATTTTCAACAAACCGAAATTGGTGATAAAAATTATACGGTCTCTCTCGGATTTTCTCTCAGCGCGCGTGTATATTTTTTATTGGAAAATCGTGAAACAAAACGCTATCTTGAAAATTTTCTCAGATTTACATGCTTCTTCTGCCTTAGATTTTACGACAAAATCGAATGTTTATAATTTTACGGTTGTTCAAGCTTTTCCTCGCATGGACCGGAGGGATAAATGGAGGGAATAATAAAAAATGTATTTATCAAGGATGACTGCAAATTTCTCAATCAATTTCTTGTGCTCATCCAGTGACGTGTGTGTGTGTGTGTGTGTGTGTGCGTGTGAGTGCGTGCGTGCGTGCGTGTGCGTGCGTGTGTGTGTGTGTGTGTGTGTGTGTGTGTGTGTGTGTGCGCGTGTGTGTGTGTGTGTGTGTGTATGTGTTACACCGCGATTATACGAGAAAGGAGAGAAAATAAAATGAAAGTGAAATCAGAGTTCGAGGACGCGCACGCTCGCGCGCAAAAAGCAGAGCACACATTGCTAAGAGAGGACGTTCGACGATGCGACAAATAACGTAGGAGCGAGCGATTATGCCTCTGCTCGGATGCATTGTATATTGCGAGTGAGTGGATTACAAACTCGGGAGTCACGATGACGACCGACTCGGACGAGAGAATAAATAACTGCTCATGTATTGCGAGATATGAATTTCAAAAATTCATGTATGGGAAACTGCGGGGATGAAAAATAAAAACCCTGCAAATTGGACATTTGCACTTTGCTTCCTCATCTTCATCCATAGTTCAAATAGCTTCCTTTATCACAAAGTATGGCGATCAAATTTGGCTTCCTCATAAAGGGAGCTTCGTTAACTATCGAAAAACATGAGTAGTGCAAATTTGCCAAATTCTTTCAAATTAACCTCCTGCCAAATTTTATTTTTGCCAAATTCAATAGCGAACGACCTTGATCACTATTTTGAATGTCTATGAAAGTTCAGTACAATATCTCGCAAATGAGCCGAAGTTAGACTACGATATTATTAAAAAAAAAAAAAAAAAAAAAAAAAAGATAAAATTTTTGTCAGTCGATCGATTTTCGACAAATTTAATAACGAACATCCTCGATAGCTACATTAGCTCTGTGAAAAGTTTCAGTGCAATATCTTGAAAATTGTGCAAGTTAGAGCGTTTACGCTATTTTTCAAAACATTCAAAATTTGATAAACTTTAATCTTTCGATCGATTTTTGTCAAATTCAATACCAAACAGCTTTAGTAGCTATTATAATTCTGTACAAAGTTTGAGTGCAATGATAAAAGAGCTGAGAAAAAAAATCTTAAAAATTTGCTTTTTTTGACCTTCATTCGGTATAAGAAATAATTATAGATGGAATTAAAATAAAATCGCATTTTCCGACATATCTTTTTTTGCACGACACGTATCGGACAATCTTTATTATTACTTTTCGGGCTATCTGCGGGTATGTAATGAAGTTATCCTGTCTCTGTGTGTATGCACAAAGTCTACGCACCGCAGAAAATAACGGACAATATATGGGGCATTCTCCACCAAATCGACCACTTTTGACCCCGACCCCTTTCGATTTGCCTGAAACTTTTTTTTTTATCTTTTTCTACTCTATCAAAAGCATTTTTCAGAATTTTTTCAAATTTTTCTACGCAACCGAAAAAAAGTTATGAATTTTTTAAAAAAATTTGACTCTTTATTTTTCGAATATGTATAACTTCTTCAAAAATTCACTTATCGGGACGTTTTTTTTCAAAATTTTTGTTTCGAAATATATTTTTCAGAAAAACATAGAAAAAATTTATTCAGACGTTTTTTTTTTTAATTTTCAGAAAAAAACAAAAATTTCTCGATGATCGTCATATTCAATTTTTGTTTCCTTTTTTTTATTAGATACTTTGATATTTTCTTTGAACTTTGAAAAAAAAACGTCCTGATAAGTCAATTTTTAAAAAAGTTATAGATATTTGAAAAATAAAAAGTCAATTTTCTTGAACAATTCATAATTTTTTTCAATTAAGTAAAAAAATTTGAAAAAATTCTGAAGAATGCTTTGATAGGGTAGAAAGAGATAAAAAAGTTTCAGCCAAATCGAAAGGGGCCAGGGTCAAGAGTGGTCGATTTGGCGGGGAATGCCCCATACATATTCAATATTCACGAGATTATACTCCTCCCGATGTCGTTTCCAGCAACGAACGCGATGACTTTTACGATTTGTTTTAGTATCTAACGCTGTGTATATAGTAGTCAATCGGGCAAGATTGATCGGTGCGAGCGGAGAAACAGCGGTTCATAAAAGTCTCTCGACTCATCGTTCATAAACCGAAGATGCGTGCTAAATATATACATTTATTAGAAGTATCGTGATATATATGGGTCATTCCATGCAAATCGACCCAGAGTTGGAATCGACCCCTCTCAATTTCGATGAAATTTGGTCAGAAGTTGTCGTTTTCGAATTTCTTTTTTCGAAAGTTATGCCAATTTCAAAATTTCACAATTCTTCAAATCTGTCAAGTTTATTTTTTAAATATCTTGAAAACTATTATAGTTACGGAAAATCGTTCTGAATTAGTTTTAAAGAGTATACTTGGGGCTACGAAAAATAAATATTCCGAAACAATTTTTTGAAAAATCATGAATTTGGAGAATTTTGAATGTTCAAATATCGTAAAAATCCAAGTTCCATATTTTATATTTGGTTTAATTTTTTTTATATATTACCTTGTACTGATCTTAAAAGATCTTGAAATTTTCAGAGAGGTGTTTTTTTTTCAAAAATATAAAATATAAACAATTTTTTTTTCCCTCTAAATTAAGTAAAATTGAGCAATCATGTAATTCTGTAATTTTGAGCAGTATAAATTACAATTAATGACAATTAAAAAAAAAAAATTCTTTACCAAAATTCAAAAATTTATATTTTTGAAACAAAGACAAACCATCCTGAAAATGTCAGGATCTTTTAAGATCAGTACAAGGTGTTATGTAAATAAAATCTCACCAAAAATTTAATGTTGATCGTGGATTTGCACGATTTTTAAAAATTCAAAAATTTTGTTTTGAAACAAAAAAAACACCTCTCTGAAAATTTCAGGATCTCTTAAGATCAGAACAAGGTATTATATAAAAAAAATTAAACCAAATATAAAATTTGGAACTTGGATTTTTACAATTTTCGAACATTCAAAATTCTCCAAATTCATAATTTTTCCACATTTTTTTTCGGAATATTTGTTTTTCCGTAGCCCCAAGTATACTCTTTAAAACTAATTCAGAACGATTTTTCGTAACTATAATAATTTTCAAGATATTTAAAAAATAAACTTGACAGATTTGAAAAATTGTGAAATTTTGAATTTTGCATAACTCTCGAAAAAAAAGTTTCCATTTTTTTTCCTTTGGTAGAACTTTGTTTCATTGAAAACGAAAACTTCTGACCAAATTTCATTGAAATTGAAAAGGGTCGATTCCAACTCTTGGTCGATTTGACACGGAATGAACCATATGTATTTGATGACGCGCGTAACGACCCTAAATTACAGAAGCCCGTGTTTAATTTAAATACCACAATATTTGCAGCGCGATGCGCGCCGTTACTTTGTTAAATATTTACCGCGAGAACGCCTTTGACCGCTGTTAAAAACTTGGCGGTCAAAGTCGTTTTTCTTTCTTTTCCAAGTTTTGCACTATATCACCGCAGCCTCTCAAATGAAAAAATAATGTCTGGAAACTTTATGACTTCTCTGATCGTCATCAAGATACAGACGGACACACACACACACACACACACACGCGCGCGCGCGCGCGCGGGATATTATATACTTCCGGTTGGGTATCAAATAAGTGGTAGAGCGTGGCCAAAAAAAAAAGAAGAAAATGTTTTCGATTAAATTATGATGAACGTTGAATATGTGGCGCGTGCGTAGGCCAAGTTGTGCATTCGTATACAAATACGTCGAATGGCCAACTTTTACTTTATACGAGCTGATGTATGTGAACTCGTTTGGTCACTCTCACGGATTTTCTCGCGACAAGACACATGAGAGTTTTTTTTTTTATTACGCCGTTACAGGTAGGAAGTATTCGCACTGATTCGATATAAATATTTTATCATAATATACGAATGCACGGGAAAGCGAGTCGAAACGGTCAACTTGCGATGATAAAGAACTTGAACATCATTTTTAGATTAAAACCCTGCAAATTGGACATTTGAACATTGCTTCCTCATCTTTATCAAATGGCGATCAATTTTGGCTTCCTCGTAAAGGAAGCTTCGTTAACTATCGAAAGACATATATCAATGTGCAAATTTGTCAAATTCTTCTAAATTTACTCCTCGCCAAATTTGATTTTTGCCAAATTCAAGTATTCAACAGCGAACAACCTTGATCACTATTTTTAATGTGTACAAAATTTAAGTATAATATCTCACACATAGCCGACGCTATTTTTCAAAAAAACCAAAGTTTGATAGAATTTTAATCACTCGATCCATTTTCGCCAAATTTAATAACGAACAACCTCGATAGCTATTTTAGCTCTGTGCAAAGTTTCAGTGTAATATCTTAACAATTGCACAAGTTAGAGCGTTTACGCTGTTTTTCAAAAAAATAAAAATTTCATCCAATTTTAATCCCTCGATGGATTTTCGCCAAATTCAATAGCGAATAACCTTGATAGCTATACTAGTTCTGTATACAAAGTTTCAGTTCAATATCTTGAAAATTATGCAAGTTAGAGCGTTTACGCTGTTTTTCAAAAAATTCAACATTTCATAAAAATTTAATCTTTCGATCGATTTCAGCCAAATTCAATACCAAACAACCTTATTAGCTATACTAATTCTGTACAAAGTTCGAGTGCAAAGTATCTTGAAAATTGCAGAAGTTGGAGCGTATACGCCATTTTTGCAAAAACGATAAAAGTCGATAAAATATGAACACCCGTTAGAATTGAAACAAAATTTTTTTCATAATGAAGAACAATTTGTACTCGACAAGTGTGCTAAATTTTAGCTCGATATCTCGACGCGTTCTCGAATTATTAATTATTTACATCTGAAATTCCGGCTCAAAAATCTCGAAAAAAGCTTTTCACGAAAACAAAGCTTCCTTTATGAGGAAATCAATGTTGCCCGATTCGTGACCCAAGGATTTTGAAAATTATCCCAAAATTGGGTATGCCTCAGAAAAATTTTCAAATAGCCATGATCGGACTCGAAAAATGTCCAAGAAATTGAAAGATGATCCAACTTTGATGAAACAAGCGGAATTTCAAAGTTTGAATAATCGCAAAGAAAACGAGCTCTAACCGAAATTGTATACGGGTAAAAAAATAAAAACCTTACTTTTTGACTATAGACTATATCGACGGCATTATGGAAGAACGTGCTATCTCAGATTGTGCTAGAAAAACGTGCTATCTCAAATTGTGCTAGAAAAACGTGCTATCTCAAATTGTTCTAGAAAAACGTGCTATCTCAAATTGTGCTAGAAGAACGTTCTTCAAAAAAGCACGGAAAGATACATATTGACGGCAGTATGGAAAAAGGTGCTATCTTAAATTGTGCTAGAAGAACGTGCTATCTTAAATTGTGCTAGAAGAACGTGCTATCTCAAATTGTGCTAAAAGAATGTGCTATCTCAAATTGTGCTAGAAGAACGTTCTTCTAGCACAATTTGAGATAGCACGTTTTTCTAGCACAGCTTCTAGAAGAACGTTCTTCTAGCACAATTTGAGATAGCACGTTTTTCTAGCACAATTTGAGATAGCACGTTCTTTTAGCACAATTTGAGATAGCACGTTCTTCTAGCACAATTTAAGATAGCACGTTCTTCTAGCACAATTTAAGATAGCACGTTTTTCCATACTGCCGTCGATATGTATCTTTCCGTGCTTTTTTGAAAGAGAACTCCGCAGAACAAACAAAAATGGAAATTTGAATTTGGCGTTACAAAGAGGAATAGAATGGTTCATACACGTCGCCATATATAGTTTGTACGAAACTATCCGTGTTTTTTTTTTCTACGAGCGGAGAGCATTTATCGTGTGTTATTCTTGACTCGGCGCCCCTGCAACGACATGAGTCTCCCGTGGCCTCAAATGCGAATGAAAGAGCATATATATATATATATATATATAACCGAGGATAACTTTCACTCTCTCAAGGAAGTTTACGGTGGCGCTCATGGTCTCTCGAGCCCCTTAAACGCAACGGTAATATCCTTCGTGGGTTTTCCGCCGTTATACCTACGCTATGCGCTAATGGGAATTATGCGTGTAGGTGTGCCAACTGCTCTGGCGGCTAGTTAGGAAGGATCGATCCTGAGGAAACAAAAAGTTGTTTCCATTCAAGTGCACGCAACGATCTAAATTCGATTCTGCTGAACGAAAAATATTTTTATCGCGTATTTGTCGTTTATCTTAATTCGAATTTCCTTCTTCACTTTAACTATACATATTCGTCGTTTTCATAGTTCAGCGCTATTCGCTTTGTCGCTGCGATGGAGAATCGGTTCTAACGTCAGTTTGTATCATTTGCGACAAGCAGTTTGGCCATCGTTGTTTCTCTCAAAGTTGCGCGCCATTTTGAGAAATAAATTTCTCTCGTCTGCTTCCATCCGAGATAGTTCCGCTGCAGAGTGGAGAAAGTGCGGTATCGGCGCAGTCGACGACGTCGGCTCTGGTTCAATGCAACGAGCGATACACCGCGCACGTGACCTCAGCGACCCCGAGCGCACATTTCCGGTCTTATCCATTGAATTTATCTCGCGGGGGTACTCGATAGAGCTGCTCAAGTGTATTCCGTGAGAATCGGTATCTAGCGAGAGTACTGGCGGAGAAAGCCAATGAATATTCATGCGTCTTTCGTCATTTGAGTACCAAAATATGCAATTCCCAATGATTCCCAGCCGATCAAGAATCAAAAAGGAAGAACCGAAACAAACCCATTACAGACGATTGACCATGAACTCATTTTCATTTCATAGGGAGTGAAAAAATCTTTCTACGCGCTCCTCTAGATAAGCATACTCTTCGGCCATTCCGTATGGGAGTAAGCACTCGCCTTACTGCGACATCTAGCGGCGAGTGTTCGAACTAATGGCTTGGTTCACGGATGGTTAATTTCCGGCTCGTTTCACCGTTATTTTTTCTTTCAAACGGACCTTCCATTTGTGGTGATTTCTCGGTTTCCTTAGGGTTACTTAGTTAATAAAAAAAAAATCAAATCATAACCAATCACCGAATTGTCACCATGATGCGACGGTTGCACCGATCCACTGAGGTAGTATGCGCATGGAGCCATGTCTGTGTGTGTGTGTTTGTGTGTGTAAAGAGTAGAGAGGGGTAACCAGCTACGGGTAGAGGACGAGGATCCAACTTTTATTTATGAAAACGTGTTTCAAAAAACATTTTTATAAAAAAAATAGAAAAATATGTATAAGATTTGGGTCGAGGGATAGCGGTGAACGGCGAGGTCTTATTTTTGTATCACACACACCTCGTATTAAATTCCTATATGTACAATTGTCTTATCCTTTCGATCGTGTCACTGATATTGCATCGGTATGATCCAGCATTCGTAAATCTCCCACGATCTCTTCTCGTTCGCAAGAAGAAAAAAAATCAACGATAATCGCACAATTCATCGAGAGGAAAAACGATGGCGTGTGCCGCTATCGATGGACCGCGGGGCCATCAATAACCACCACCGTGCGGCGAATCATGTTCCTCATGGTGCACCGGTGGTGATTGGACCCAAACTTTCTCCCACACGGGTTTCCATACTTTCTTCCAAGCGGGCACCTGCACGTTCTTCGTTACGGGCACCCATTTGCTCTTCCACTCGTCCTTCCACACCTGTTCCTTCTTTGCGACCCAGACCTGTTGCTTCTTCGGTACCCAGACCTGCACCGATTCCTCCTGCCACACCAACTTCTTGTCGGGGATCCAGGCTTGCCTCTTCACCGTTTTCCATACCTGCTTCCACTCGGTTTTCCACTGGAGGTTCTTCTTCGTCGTCCACTCTTGCTTCTTCTCTGTGCGCCAAACCTTCTTCCACGAGGCCTTCCACACGAGTTTCTTCTCAGGCTCGTGATGCTCCTGATGAGGAGCGGGATAACTGTAGCCGTCGTCACCGCCGCCACCACCTCTGTCCCATCCGGAAGATCCTTGCCAGTCACCGGGGTGAGACGATGGTGGTGGACCGTAAGAGGAAGTCGGAACGCTGACCCATTCCGGTACCCAGATTTTTTTCCACTCTGGTACCTGTATCTCCCTCCATATCGGCACTCGTTCCTCCGTCCAGATGGGTCTGTTGATCTTCTTCCATTCGGGCACCTGTTCTTCCTTCCAGACCGGAACCTTTATTTCCTTCCACACCGGCTTCTGAATCTTCTTCCAAGCGGCGACTTTCGTCTCCTTCCAGATCGGCACTTGCGTTTCCTTCCACACGGGTACCTTCACCTTTCGCCATTCCTGCTTCCACTCCATCTTCGTCTCGGTCTTCCATATCTGCTTCCACTCCTCCTTCCACGTGAGCTTCTTCTTCCATTCACCCTGTGGCTGATGAACCACGGCCGGTGGTCCGTAAGAGTCAGACGGCGGTGGACCGTAAGAATTCGAGGGTGGAGCGTCGTACGTGCCACTGTGAACCGGAGGAGCGCCGTAACTGCTGCTCACGGCTGGTGGATGCGAGTTATCCGGCACTCCGTAAGATGTCGACGGAGGACCGTACGAGGGTGCCGGTGCGCCGTAAGAAGGTGCCGGAGCACCGTACGAGGGTGCCGGTGCGCCGTAAGATGGCGCTGGAGAACCGTGCGACGGTGCAGGTGCGTCGTAAGAAGGTGCCGGGGCGCCGTAAGATGGCGCCGGAGCACCGTACGATGGTGCCGGTGCGCCATAGGAAGGTGCCGGGGCATCGTACGAGGGTGCCGGTGCGCCGTAAGAGGACGATGGTGCGTTGAAAGATGGTGGTGTGTCATACTGCGATAATGGCGCCCTGTGTGTCAAAGGTATTCGTTTATTCATCAGCGAATCGTCTTTCGACCGTTACAATTTTCGTTGTGGGACCCGATGATTTTGAGGTGGCCAAAGTGGCCTCGAATGTCTTACATATGATACTATCGGTACTCTTCAAAAAAGGTATGGAACAACACGTGGAACGTTTTGTTCCAGACTTTTTTTGAAGTTTTGTCCGGAAACTTTTCGCCGGTAGTATATGGGGCATTCCATCCCAAATCGGACAGTTTGAAAAACTTTTTATTTATTTATTTCCTCAATTTTTTTATATTTTTGAATACCCATCAAAAGACCCTTCCTATTTGATTTTGAGATTTTTTTGATTACCCGTTCAAGAGATATTAAATTAACAAAAAAAACCGCTCTTTTTTTGGTATTTTGGTCAGAACTTCTTTAATAATGGTCCAAATTGAAAGTTTTTTTTTCAAAATTTTTGTTTTTTTACGGCCTATTCAGAAAAAAATACAACAAAAATATTCGACGTGTTTTTGAATGAGTTTTTTGAGGTTTAAACTTTAAATCGCGTTTTTAAAAGTGATTGTCATTTTTTGTTTTATTTTTTTAATTTTGCGTTTCAAACATCTCATATATCTATGCAACAATTTTTAAGACTAGTCCGATCGTGGGATCTCAATAACTACTATTTTTTTCGATTTTTGAAAATAAAATTGTTTTTTTTTTCATTAATTATTATGAATACCAATTTTTGTTTCTGTATAGTATTTTATAAATCATTTTCATTTTCATAAATCAAACAAACAAAAATTGGTATTCATAATAATTTATTTTTTAAAAAAATTTAATTTTCAAAAATCGAAAAAAAATTGTAGTTATTGAGATACCACGATCGGACTAGTCTTAAAAATTATTGAATGGATAGATGTTTCAAACAAAAAATTAAAAAAATAAAAAATGACTATCACTTTTAAAAACGCGATTTGAAGTTTAAAACTCAAAAAACTCATTCAAAAATACGTCGAATAATTTTGTTGTATTTTTTTCTGAAAAGGCCATAAACAAACAAAAATTTTGAAAAAAAAACCTTTCAATTTGGACCATTATCAAAGAAGTTATGACCAAAATACCAAAAAAAGAGCGGTTTTTTTCGTTAATTTAATATCTTTTGAACGGGTAATCAAAAAAATGTCGAAATCAAACAGGAAGGGTCTTTTGATAGGTACTCAAAGATATAAAAAAATTGAGGAAATAAAAAAAAAAAGTTTTTCAAACTGGCCGATTTGGGACGGAATGCCCCATATACAACACGTTATGTGTCGTCAACTTACTCTCGCTTGCTGATGGCTCTGATCGGATCGCCGAGAGTCGAAACGACCAAGAGGCACTCGAGCAGTACCTGAAAGTGAAAAATACAATCCAGATGTACCAAAAAATAAAATCTCGTTTTGTAACGGGTAAATCTTCAACATTTTGTAAGACCTTGGCAAAAGATCAATGTCCGGCATTCAGAATCGCCGAGAATCCTTATACGCTATACACTCGAATTAGAGGTATGTTCCACAGTGTCGCTGAACTCGGGACAGGATTCAACGTGATCCGTAGCGGACTAAAATGACCCCGAGCAGCGTGCCAATGTGTGTGTGTGTGTTTGCTTATGCGCTAGCGCCCCGGGACGAGAAAACGAGAGGAATGAGATCTGGTAACTCGCAAAAGTGCAATTAAGGGGGAGAAAGATTCGCGTCTGTGATAGTGCACGAAGATTCGCGCGGTACCGGAACGAAAGTTTTAACGTTAATGAGCGCGGCGGCGGTCGGGGAACGCGTAATATTTTTGCGAAGGAGGTCGTCCGGGGCAATACCTTCGTCTCACTCGATGATTCTGCATCTCCTGGCCCCCCCCCCCCTCCTATCACACTGCTCTCCCGCTCGTATCATCCACGCTCGCGTCACACGAAATTTCCATCTGTATAATGTACACTCCCGTCCAAAAGTTTGGAAACACTCGCTCCGATTCCGCACCGCACAAAAAGTTTCACTGCTCTTTTAAAAATGAAGATATTTCAATTCAACGAGCGGCGTTTCAAAGGAGACTTATTCAGCTTCATTTCGCTTTTTTCAAAGAATTTTTTAGATTTTTTTTTTTACCCGATACGCCCTTTGAAACATGTCCACTTTTCGGTTTCTTTTTGGCATTGAAATTTTGGCGCACGGCCCATGAAATTTTTTTTTTGTTTTTCACATGAAAAACTTGTGGAGGGGAGTATAAGCTTCAATTTTGTTTTTCAAAAAGTTTACTACGATTTTTTTTCCCAAAAATATTTAATTTTTGGAAAAAACCGACCATGTTTATAAAATGTAGCGTAACTCTTGAGCTACGGGGTTTTTGTGAAATTACCAAGACGGTAAACAGTTGCATACAGTTATTTTGGATTCAATGAAATTTTTTCAGAATTTTTTTTCAAAAATTTTTTTTTTAGATTTTTTCTTGTCAACGAGATATTTTTTTTTATATTAAACAATCGGGTCTCTTACTTCATCTGCGTGGCTTTGTCATCAAAAAATCTCATCCACATGGAAAATCCGTGTAGATGAGGTAAGAAATCCGATTGTTTAAGATGAAAAAATATCTCGATAACGGAAAAAAAAATTTGAAAAAAAAATTTTGAAGAAAAATTCTAAAAAAATTTCATTTGATCCAGAATAATTGTATGCAACTTTTTACCCTCTTAGAGATTTCACGGAAAAACCCAGTAGTTTTAGAGTTACGCTGCATTTTATAAATATGATCGTTGTTTGCGAAAATCTTAATAGTTTTATGAAAAAATCATGCGAAACTTTTTAAAAAGTGAAATTGAAGATTATACTCCCCCCACAAATTTTCCATGTGAAAAACAGTTTAAAAAAAATTTCGTGGGTCGTGCGCCAAAATTTCAACGCCGAAAAATGACCATCTTTATAAAATGTAGCGTGACTCTTAAACTACTAGGTTTTTCTGAAATCACTAGGAGGGTCAAATGTTGCATACCATTATTCTGGATTCAATCTTATTTTTTCAGAATTTTTTTTCTTTTTTAGATTAGATTTTTTTTAAAATTTTTTCTTGTCAACGAGATATTTTTTTATCTTAAACAATCGGGTCTCTTACCTCATCTACATGGCTTTGTCATGAATAAACATGGTTTGTTTATTGGATAACTCGTGTAAATGAGGTAAGCAACCCGGTTGTTCAAGATTAAAAAAATATCGTTAACGGGAAAAATTAAAAAAAAAAAAAATTTGGAAAAAAATCCAAAAAAATTGCATTGAATCCAGAATAATTGTATGCAACTTTTTACCCTCTTAGTGATTCAACGAAAATCCAGTAGTTTTAGATTTACGCTTCATTTCATAAATATGGTCATTTTTTGCGAAAATCTTAATACTTTTGCGAAATCATACGAAACTTTCAAAAAAACCATATTGAAGCTCATACTCCCCCCACAAGTTTTACATGAGATAAGCAGTAAAATAAAATTTTCATGTGTCGTGCACCAGAATTTCAACGCCAAAAAAAGCCAAAAAACGACCATGTTTCAGAGGACGTACAGGGTTAAAAAAAAATCGAAAAAATTTTTTTGCAAAATGGAAATGAAGCTGAATATGTCCCCTTTGAAACGCCGCTTGTTGAATTGAAATATCTTCATTTTTAAAAGAGCAGTGAAACTTTTTGTGCAGCGCGGAATCGGGCGAGTGTTTCCAAACTTTTGGAAGGCACTGTATACAGAGTTCCCGCTTTTAATCGTGACTCGTCGCGAATCACACAACCCCCTCCGCCGTGATGAGTCTCTGTTGACTCGCCGGGACGCCGTGAGCGCAATCGGCCAATGTGCAGCACGCGTGTGTACTATAACGGCGTGTTACTTGATGCGAGGAGCGAGTCGAGGCTGTTGTGAGACCATCAGCGTGAAAGTAAAGTCTTTCATCGCGCTCCTCTCTGTACACCGTTATTTTCTCTTTCAGTCGCGTGAGTCTGTTTGCGCAGGATCAATCGATCTGAGCCGTACACGCGGTCCCCCTGTAGATGTCCTTGTTCTCGCGATTCTCATCCAAGCAACAACCGCGTCATTCGATGAGAAAACAAAAAATTCAAGATATATGGACACTATCACTCTGAATTATTTCGGAATTTTATATTTCCGCGCCTCTAAATTCATCTCGAAAAATGAATCGTCCATTTGACCGCGGAACAACTTGAAAGAGAATCGCGACAATCAATACGTCCATCATTGAACAAATACAGGGTGTCCCAGGAGTGAAGGTCAATACCGTGAGGGTCGATTCGTGACGTAATATCGAGTAGAAAAGTCCTTTGCAATTTTTTGGTATCTTGAACCCCTGAATTGTTATTAATTATTTTAGTCAGCCAATGAGATGCGCCCATTGAGATGACCCCTGATCCCACCCATGCATCTCATTGGCTGATTAAAAAAATTAATAACAATTCAGGGGTTCAAGATACCAAAAAATGGCAAAGGACTTTTCTACTCGGTATCACGTCACGGATCTACCCTCACGATATTGACCTTCACCCCTGGAACACCGAGTATAGAATCACGTAATTCATCAACGTGCTCCATCAGTGGAAAATGCAAATACTAAGTAAAATTGGACTATAATTTTTTTCAATTCTCCCCTACGAATTCGACTCGTATTCTCAATGAGGCGCCTACGTGCACCGCATGACAAACCCGTTCTTGATCGCACGTGGTCCATGCACCACGCGCTCATGCGGATGAATAAAACGATGTATGATGTAAAAAATTAGAAAAAAAATGTTTAAAACCACTCGTTGAGGCCGGCGCACTTTCACGTCACACGTGCGCAACTCCATATATATATTTATAGATGAAAGATGAAATTATATAGAGAAAAGATCCCGCCGCTATTACCACCGAGAAAAAAATGTCGATCCGTGACTCCGGTGTCATTGACATTTAACGACAAGTTTGATCGACAATTTCCTATCGTGCACTTGAGATCGTGGTACGCGAGGAATGTCTTTGAGATTTGACAAGATTGACGGTCATCAGAAGCGTGTCTGTAGATACATTATCGAATTTTTCTACGACTAGACGCATTGCCAATTGTCAATCGAGGACTCAGACGCGCAATGTCAATGATTTCGTTATAAATAAGTTTGTAAATTTACAGAGGAAGATACAAATTTGTATGGACTGACCAGACAATACCGCATCGTGACACCTTGTTCGCGGTACGCCGTTTTTTTTGTACTTTTTTTTTTGCAACTGAAATTTCAACGGCGCGAGTTAAACCACAAATTTTTGAGTTACAAACGACCGCGTTTTTTGGACTCTGCTTAAAGTTGTTCTGACGAATCTTCGGGTTGTGTCAGTGCCTTTTATAGCAGGTGGCGAAGGAGTTTGGGGTTCCCCCTTTGAGTTTCGTGTATAGCGTTCAGTATACGCCTAGGATCGAGTCGAAGAGAAAGAGGCGAGTGAGAGAGAGTTCACCGAGAGAAGGATGCTTCGGATACTTCATAGAGGAGAAGAAGATTTTGCGCTTCAAGTGGGGTAGAATAAATGCCGCGTGGAGAATGCGAAGGTGTCCTTACGCGAGGTAACAAGTTCTTTTTGCGTATGAGTGCGTGCGCGTTTATGCATAATACAAAACGAAGAGGAAAAGTGACCGCCGCTCCTTTCAACGAAACCTCGCCCGTAAAAGATGCACTTCCACTGCACGGAAAAAATGACTTAGTTGGTCCAACCAAACAGTTAGTGCTCTGAGCGCCAGAAGAGAAATTGGTTGGATCAACTAGATAGTTGGTTGGATCAACTAATTATTTAGTTGACTTAGTTGTGGTAACCAATAATCTAGTTGATCCAACCAACTATCTACTTGATCCAACCAATTTCTATTCTGGTGGTCTGAGCACTATAAGTGTTTGGTTGGACCAACTAGGTCGTTTCTTCCGTGTGGCACTACGATTATACCCATTTGCGTGCCAAGAGGGTGGTTCATTATTTTTTAAGCACGCCATTTTTTACGGCATGAGGAGAGCGTGAAAGAGAGACCTTATTCGTGGTCCCTGGAATTAAATTCACCATAGGAGAAAGGATAAACATAAATATCGATATATCGGTCTTGTTTTTGGCGAAATTTATGTCGTCGAATCGGTGATGGCTCGAGATGCGAATGCAAGAGTCTTGCCCCATCGAAAACCAGTTTAGTCTTTCATCGTTTAATTATGCTCGTCTGCAGAAATCAGTCGTAAAAATGCAAAGAGAGACTGACCTCGAGCAAAATAGTGCAACAGCAATTGTGCAATCATATTTAGAATGTAAGATATTTTTCTTGATATTTTTCTCAAATCGACTTGGGCCGAGAACGAACAAAACGAAAAAGATCATACCCCGTGCAGAAATTCGTTGGGGTATCCCAGTTTCCCGTAAAATCCCCATCGGGATTTTGTAGAGATGTCCTAAAATGGAAGTCCTTGCTACATCCCTGGTGGGTCCCCAGTGATGTCCTTATTAACCCTTACTTGACACACTGGGGCATAAAACACCCCAGGCCTAAATTTCCTTAATTTTAAGTACCCAAATTTAAAAAAATGGGCCCATAACGACATCTGTCATTAGTTCGAGGATGCCACTACTCCTTCAAGCTTATTCGCAGGGTGCGCGACGATAACGCCAACTAGTGGCTGCAACTACGGCGGACTCTGACATAGCTATCTTTACGAGAAGTGACTGAACAATCAAATCATTCCAATGAAATATCGTTATTTATATATATATATTAGAGGATTATGTACATCTGTAGTGTCTATAAATGTTGACCTTTTTTATTTTCCATCCAAAATGGCCAAATCAATTATCGAAACAGGTTTTTAGGCAGGAGCAGACGACAAGAAGACTCTAGCAGACGACATCGCTATTGTAAGTTCGTCCGCCAAAAGTGTTACTTTTGGTCACCCCGGATTCGTTTAGGCAACCCCGAAATGAGTATTACTGTGTACAAATTTCCTGGGATCTTCCAGTTTCCTGTAAAATCTCGATCGGGATTTCTTGGGGATACCCTGATAAGGGAGTCCTTGCTTGGATCCCTGATTGGCCCCAGGTTGATTCCTTATTATAAGGCTAAACCATATATTTTTGATTCAATATTTCCTGGGATTACATTAATTGCGACTACACTGTGAGAGAAAAAATTACTAGAAACAATGAAATAAAGTTTTGAAGGCAAAAAATCTTTTTTTTCATTATTTGCCAAAACATATTAGATTGGTTCCCTTATATATTTACTTGGTTCATTTTTTTCAGTCAATTCCGTAAATTTCTGTTTCAATAAACGAATTTACTTGAATCTAACAATATGTTGTGAATTATATGTAATATGTTGTTTGAATCAATAACACATTTTATCATTCAAAACATGCATGTCTTTTAATACAGGAAGCACTGAGAAAAAAAATTTGTTGCTAAACATTTTATAAAAAATATATAGCCCTTGCCAAATAATTTAATATGCATAGTTTAGTGACCCCAAAAAGAGATAAATAGAAAAAAAAGTCAAATCTGCGTTAATTCTCCGATCTAATGTCTCTGTCCGACCGAGATTCGAACCTCCGACCCTACCTACCATCATACCTATCCTACCTAACTACCTAACACGCTACCTATTACGCTATCGACTACTACTATGCACTTGAAAAAAGTTTGGAGTTATGAAGATTCAGATATAAAAAAACATTTAAAAAACCAGTTTTTTAAGTTTTAACAATTTATGTATACTATTAAAGTATACTATAGAAATGATAGTTCTTTGCTTGAAGGAAATAAAAATGTCATCATTCCAAACAAATATTCTATTGGAATAAAATAATGTGTTATTTATTTTACTACAGCGTCTTTTAAAATAATCACAATCAATTTTATATCTAATAAATATTGAAAATACTACAGAAATATTTTTAGAAGTAAAATAATGATGAATTTATTGCAAAGAAATAATTTTGTTCGAAAAAAATAATTTAATATTGTCGTCGTTTTTCAGATTCAAATAATCTCATGTTTATGATGCAATAAATCTAATTAATCCAATAAATGCAAATTTATTAAAATCTATTTAAATAAAGATATTTTTTGAGGTACAATAATAATGACTTTATTGCAAGAAAATAATTTTTTCGAAAAAAATAATTTCGAAAAATTATTATTATATTAATTTCGTGATTTTCTTGGTTCAACAAATTCATTTAATAAATAAATTCATGTTCTCAAATTCATTAATTTTTTCTCTCAGTGTAATTATGGGGCACGCTTCAGCAAGTCATTTGGGCAACACCCGTTTACACAATGTTTCAGTCATTAAGGGAGCTTTCCAGTGTGACAGCCCGAAAAATCGCTGTTTTTCGCGATTTTTTTTTTAAAGAAAAAATAATCTAATCGGTCTGGTTTTTTTTGTATATTAATTGGGTATTGAAGAATACAAAACAATTTTTTAAAGATCGATTTATTTATTAATTAATATCTATAAAAATGATGAAACAATTGTTGCAGAAAATGCACTTGGATGTGGTGTCCACGTTGGGGGTCACAATTTTGATCTGAAACAAAAAACACAAAAAGATTATTGATCGGTATATAATTGGCTTTCGTGCTATGGAGGCTTTTTTTTTTTTTGCAAAAATGGCGCCGGTTTGAACAAAAAGTATCGATTTTAGCATTTTTTTTTGGCAGTTTTTTTTACAAAAAAATAGGAAGATGTCAAAAAAAAAAAAAGCTTCCATAGCACGATAAACAATGACGTTAAGAATATTGTGTAAAAAATTCAACTCGATAGCTTTAAAACTCTGCCCTCCAAGTTGGACACCGTTTTGAAAAATGCTGTTTCGAGAAAAACGCGTTCAAAGTTTCAAGTGAGGAAATTTTAGGTAAATCGTTTACTTACGGTCAATCAGCGATGCCAGGTCCATACAATATACAGTATACTATTCGATAAAGCAAAAAAAATCGATTTTTTGAAAATTTCACACTGGAAAGCTCCCTTAATAAAGACAATATGTGTAGTTGAGGTGCCTTCCTGAAAAGTGTCCATTTTAATCAGTATAATATATTTAACGATCCTATAGGATTCTTCAATAATCCGCTATGGGTCATTCAAGCATCAAATAAGATCCGCCCAGGAAGCAGTCACGGATCCATTCGTGAGTCCCTGCTGGATTCCATTTTACAAACGTTTGGAATCTGGTCCGGTCTCTAGAAGAATCCTGATGAACCGTGACTAGGATCAATTACGGGAATCCAGCTGGATCCCTATCAGAATTTCACTCAATCGAATTTGCGAGCTATTCGGGGCATGCATTTTTGAAATAAAAATTCAAACGGTTGTTTCGATTGTCTTTTTCCAAGTATTGGGTCTCGTCGTAATAACAGAGAGAGGTTTGATTGAATTGGATAACACGAAGAAAATAATAATACGGACACATCGAGCACAAGAGGCTCACACGACCCGTGTAATTACTACACACTCTCCGAATATCTCGAGTTACGTAATTGTTCAATTTGACGGGGCAATTGATACGCGGGAAAGTCCAACTGAACTCTCTGCGCATTGGTACGTACAATTTACCCAGCTAAGCGTATATACATTGAGGATCGGCTTGAGTAGGAACTTGAACCGCTTCGCTCTCATCATCGAGGAGAAATTGTATTAACAAAGAATCACCTCGAGCACTTTTGCTCCTGATCCGAGATTCCCGGTCCGGAGACGGGAAGTGAATGTACAACGATGTGTAACATTTGATTTCTTTTTTTTTCTCTCTCTCTTTGGATAATTACCGACTCGCTCACAGACGTGAGCAGCTCTCGACCAAGCGTTGGATCTAAGAAATGTTTCGACTTTCATTGACATTGTAAAAACACCCGGTCCCACACGCACTCATTATCTTGGTATCATGACGTATGCGCGTGCTTAATTGTCTCTAGAAGATACGCAGTCCATTGGTTGATGACGAGGCGCGATGATACCGCGCCGACCTTCCTCGCGACATTTTGTAATGAATGAAAAAAAAAAAATGCAAAAAAAAGTAAAAGGTGCGGTGAACGCTTCGACCAATTTCGGTCGTCGGTTGCCACACTCCGTGTCTTTTCTTCGATATACGTGCACTGATGATGTATGCGCGATCCTTGGGTGCGATACCCACGCAAAAATACGAAGACTGGCGTAAAATGGATTTTTACCTGAATTTCTCGATCAACTTGTGCGGTTAACGATCGTTGATCGCATCATCAAGGACCCATCGATTCGTCGCTATTGTGCAACTTTCGTTTTTTTTGCTCTCTTCTTCTTCTTCTTCTTCTTTTTATCACATCACTCGACCAAAATCATCGTGTTTCTTTTTTTTCCCTCGCAAGTTTTTCATCTCGTTGCTCAATCATCGCGAATGCAAAGAAATATTTTTATGGTGAAAGACTCATCGAGATGTAAGTACACTGCGGTCCAAAAGTTTGGAAACACTCGCCCCGATTCCGCGCCGCACAAAAAGTTTCACTGCACTTTTAAAAATGAAGATATTGCAATTCAACAAGCGGCGTTTCGAAGGAAACAGATTAAGCTTCATTTTGCTTTTTCGAAAAAAAAAAATTTTGATTTTTTTTTCAACCAGGTACGCCCTTTTAAACATGGTCGTTTTTCGGCTTTCCTTTCGGCGTTCAGATTTTGGCGTACCTACGACCCATGCATATTTTTTAAAACTTTTTTTCGCATAAAAACTTGTGGAGGAGGATATAGGCTTCGATTTGATTTTTTAAAAGTTTCGTACGATTTTTTTTCCCAAAAATATTCAGATTTTCGCAAAAAACGATCATATTTATAAGATGTAGCGTAACTCAAAAACTACTGAGTTTTTGCGAAATCACTAGGAGGGTTAAAAGTTACATACAATTATTCTGGATTCAATGAAATTTTTTCAGAATTTTGTTTCGAAATTTTTTTTTCGAAATTTTTTCTATTAAGGATGTTGCGTCCCAAATCGCAAATGATGAGAAAATTCTGAAAATTTGGTATGTTTTTGGATGAATTATTTAAGAGGTCGTGTAAAAATTTCACGACGATTAGGAAGCTCGTTATCGAACAATTAACATTAACAAATTAAATTAAATTAAATGTAGTCTTGTGGAAACTGATATAACTTTGCGGTAAGTTTTTTTTTTTTGACCTCTCAATTTTTTATTATCTACACTATATTGAAAGCAACGGAAACAAAACAAAGTTTATTGATAAATATTTTTTTTATTTGTTTAAAAAATTGTTCTTAACAATATGTTAATATTTTAATAACGAGCTTCATAATCGTCGTGAAATTTTTACACGACCTCTTAAATACTTCATACAAGAACATACCAAATTTTTAGAATTTTCTCACCATTTTTCATTTCAACCCTTAAGGAGGTTGAAGTAATGATGATAGAATTTTGAAAATTTAATATGTTTTTACACGAAGTATTCAGGAGGTGGTGGAAAAATATCACGACGGTTAAGAAGCTATTTATTGAACAATTAACATTAAAAGATTTCATAGGCCCGTAGTAAAAAACTCCATTGAATCGCCAATGGCAACCAATGGTCCTCATACGACTCCATTGGACAATGAATGGGGACCCATTGAGATTTCCGCATTTTTCAATGGCGTATAGGAACGACCATTGATCAGTGAATGGATATCCATTGAAAAGTCACCATTGCCCAACGACGTCCATTGGACAGCAAATGCGGATGAACCGAATGATCATCATTACTCAATGATGCCCATTGGAAAGCAAATGCTGATGGACCGAGCCATCAGCATTGCCCAATGGTGTCCATTGGAAGGCAAATGCTGATGAACGAGATGATCAGCTTTACCCAATCATGTCCATTGGGAAGTAAATGCGGATGCACTGAATGATCAGCATTACCCAAAGATGTCCATTGGAAACCGCGTCGCGTTAGTTCCGAGACTTGGCGCGAGATGTCGCAGGACGGCAACCCGCTGAATTCCCATACGGATTATGCGAAGAGTATGCTTATCTAGACGAGTGTGAGCACGGAATATTAGCGGAAGTCGGTATCCAGAAAATCCATGCAAGGAGTTCTTGCCGACTGATGCCCATGGGATAATCCCTGTTCCGTTTGAAATGGGGAAGTCGATCCTCATTGGAAAATTCCTATTCGATTTCAAATGGGGAATTCAATGGCGAAAATGTCCTTGGGCAATTGGGCATTCATCTCCATTGGTTATTTTGGCAATGGGGAATGAATGGCGATTTTTCAATGGTGACGAATGGAGTTTTTTTACTATATGAAAGAATCCCCATTGATTATCGCCATTCATTCCCCATTGCCTACAAAAACCAATGGAAGTGAATGCCGAATTGCCTATGGGGATTTTCTTCATTGAATCCCCATAGGATAATCCCCATTCCGTTTCAAATGGGGAAGTCAATCCTCATTGGAAAATCCTCATTCGATTTCAAATGGGGAATTCAATGGTGAAAATCCCCTTAGGCAATTCGGCATTTATCTCCGTTGGTTATTTTGGCAATGGGGAATGAATGGGGATTTTTCAATGGCGACGAATGGAGTTTTTTACTACGGGGGGACTCAACATCCTTAACGAGACATTTTTTATCTTAAACAATCGAATCTCTTACCTCATCTACACAGGTTTTTCAACGAAAAATCTATGTAGATGAGGTTTTTCGATGAAAAAGACCCGATTGCTAAAAAAAAAAAATATTTCGTTGACACGAAAAAAAACAAAATTTGTCAAAAAATTCTGAAAAAATTTAATTGAACCCAGAATGATTTTATGCAACTTTTTACCTCCTTAACGATTTAAGGAAAACCCAATAGTTTCAGAGTTATGTTTCATTTTATAAATATGATCGTTTTCTGCGAAAATTTTAATATTTTTGCGAAAAAAAAATCGTGCGAAACTTTAAAAAAAACCAAATTCAAGCTTACAATCCCCCTCACAAGTTTTTCACGCGATAAACAGTTGAAAAAAATGTATGGGTCGTGCGCCAAAAAATCAACGCCAAAAAAAAAATAAAGAACGACCATGTTTCAAAGGACGTACCGGAGTAAAAAAAATCGAAATTTTTTTTTTGGAAAAAGCAAAATGAAGCTGAATACGTCCCCTTTGAAACGCCGCTTGTTGAATTGCAATATCCTCATTTTTAAAGGAGCAGTGAAACTTTTTGTGCGGTGCGGAATCAGGGAGACTGTTTCCAAACTTTTGGACGACAGTGTATCTTTATCGCAAAATTTATCATTCGGGTAAGGTGTTGCATTTCCTCATTTCCATTCGTACAAGCGACTCGGGCGTACAGGCCAATTATTTATTTATTTTGATTCCCGTTGACGTGAATGTAATATGGAGGAAAATTTTCTCTAGAATTACTCTGAAGCGTCTCCCTCGCTTCGCGTCTCGACACTTTCTTCGGAAATGCATTTGAAACTGACGACCAAGTGCCATCGCGGGAAAAGTCATCTTCATGGACACTCGAAGCGCAAAAAGCGATTCCTCATCGGTTGCGCCCCGTCTTTCGTCTCATCCGCATAATGTGAGCTCCTTCACGAGGCGTGAGAGACAACGCAATTTTTATTCGTGTGCTTTCACCATCACCGGTCGGTGTTCGGATAATTGTATATATCCACATGTGGTCTCTTTTGCGACGATTGCTGCACATCGAGTTTCATTGCACAGAAGCGTGTCCTTGCGCGGTGCAGGAAAGCGAGCCTCTGATGTGTTAGAGTATTTTTTCGATCCTATACGGCGATATAGTCAGATGAAGATAATTTTCAAATTATAATTACGGGTTCTTTGGTCTTCGTGAAGCGATAGCGTATCTCGCAATCTTGCGGGGAAAAGAGCAGTGTAGGATAGAAACACTGTAAAAAATTTTTGTATTAAATTTAATTAAAAAAATATGAAGTTTTTATGCATATGTGTCATTCCATATCAATTCAACGACGTTTTGACGGTGACCCCTTCGATTTTGTTTATTTTTTAATATGTTATTATACATGCAAAAAGAAGTATCCATGCCAATTTTTAGCTCTCTATCTTAAACCATACCGAAGTTATAGATTTTTCAAGAATATACTTAAAATAATCATAATTTCTACATTAACCAAGATATTGTAATTTGTCAAGAAGTCATTTTTTTTTGTTTTTCAAGGTACTTTTTGAAAAAAATATTAAAAATTAAGAGAAACAAAATTTTTAATGTGTTTTTAACTGTTTTAAGCTAAAAAATTGGATTTTCTCTCAATGGGACCCCTTCGATTTTTTTCAAAAATAATTATAAAATTCTACGTAAAAAAACAAAATTTTTGAGATTTTACCGAAGAGGGGATTCAAATAACTTCTTATCGAAAAAAAATTTCTACATTCTGCAAACTTCTATATTAACCAAGATATTGTAATTTGTCAAGAGGTCATCTTTTTTTGTTTTTCAATGTACTTTCTGAAAAAAAGATCAAAAATTAAGAAAAACAAATTTTTAATGTCTTTTTAACTGTTTTAAGCTAAAAAATTGGATTTTCTCCTAATGGGATCCCTTCGATTTTTTTCTAAAAAAATTATAAAATTCTACGTAAAAAAATAAATTTTTTGAGATTTTACCGAAGAGAGATTCACATAACTTCTTATTGAAAAAAAAAATTTCGATTTTTTTTTTTTCACAATTCTGATCTTTTTTCCTTCTATGACTACATTAGTTGATTTCAATGATGTTAAAATAAATAATCTAACTTGCCTCACATATTTTCATTGTAAATTATAATAGATAACATCAAGAATTACAATTTAAGTACGTTTTGCACTTTAGTTTGCAAAACGTACTTGAATTGTAATTCTTCATGTTAATTATAGTAATTTACAATGGAAATATGTGAGGCAAGTTAGATTATTTATTTAAACATCATTGAAATCAACTATTAGAGTCATAGAAGGAAAAAAGTTCAAAATTACGAAAAAAAAATCGAATAAAAAAATTTCCTTAAGAAGTTATTTGAATTCCCTCTTCGGTAAAATCTCAAAAATTTTGTTTTTTTACGTAGAATTTTATAATTTTTTTTGAAAGAAATCGAATGGGTTCCATTAGAAGAAAATCCAATTTTTTAGCTTAAAATAGTTGAAAAGACATTAAAAATTTGTTTTTCTTGATTCTTCGTCTTTTTTTCAAAAAGTACATTGAAAAACAAAAAAAGATGACCTCTTGACAAATGACAATATCTTGGTTAATATAGAAGTTTGTAGAATGTAGGAGCATGTAGAAAAGTTTTTTTCGATAAGTAGTTATTTGAATCCCCTCTTCGGTAAGATCTCAAAAATTTTGTTTTTTTACGGAGAATTTAATAATTTTCCTTTGAAAAAAATCGAAGGGGTCCCATGGAAAGAAAATCCAATTTTTTAGCTTAAAACAGTTAAAAACACATTAAAAATTTGTTTTTCTTAATTTTTAATATATTTTTTTAAAAGTACCTCGAAAAATGAAAGAAATGACCTCTTGACAAATTACAATATCTTGGTTAATGTAGAAGTTATGATTATTTTAAGTATATTCTTGAAAAATCAATAACTTCGGTAAGGTTTAAGATAGAGAGCTAAAAATTGGCATGGATACTTCTTTTTGCATGTATAATAGCATATTGAAAAATAAAAAAAATCGAAGGGGTCACCGTCTAAACGTCGTTGAATTGATATGGAATGACACATATACAATATATTAATTTGTAATATTAATTCATAGTATGATTTTTAAAGCAGAATCATGAAAAAAGATATGAAAATTAGTATTCTTTTGCATATTAAAATTAAAAGAAGTTATTTGATTTTTCATATACTTATATTGGAATATTACTGTACACATCGTAAATGAAATTTAGTATCGCATAAAAACTTCATAATTTTTTATTAAATTTAATACAAAAATTTCTCACAGTGCAACTAAAATTGTACGCCCGAGATATCCACATTAGGGATATTCGCAAGGGTCAGCTCGACCGAAAGTGCAATGGAAGAGCTTCGCCCTGGAGGAACCGCCTTAATCATCACGGTAACCTCTGCGCCAGGTAAGTATATTGGGCACGCTGGCCGTCCGCCATATAATACCGTCATATGCCTATTTCGCTTGGGCACAGAGGTCCGAGCGCATGCGACGCATAGTGGTGGATGCGTCAACTAGCACGGCCGCTGACATTGATTGTAATTTTGGAAAATAAGTGTATTAATTTCCAATAACGTATCTTAAAAATGCGAAAAAGCATATAGAAACCATTTTAATATACGGGGATTTGAATTTTCAACTTTCATCTTTTAATTTTAATATCCAAATATTAATTTTAAGATGAAATTTTTAATTTTCCAATACCATGTATATTAATTTCGAGTTCGTATACTTGTTATTGAAATTTCCTATACTGTATATTTAATTTCATTACAATAATGACAAAAAATTTCAATGGTTGATTGCAATTTTAAGAAATAAGTGTTTTAATTTTCAATAATGTATTTGAAAATTGCGAAAAAGTATACAAAAACTGTTTTCATATACGGGTATATTAATTTTCAATGGTCACTCTTTTAATTTTAATATACAAATATTAAATTTAAGATGAAATTGTTAATTTTCCAATACTTTGTATATTAATTTCGATTTCATATACTTGTTTTTGAAATTTAATATACTTTTGTATATTAAATTTAATAACATTTTTTACAGTGAATGTATAATGACCGCAGCGCTGCAGGAAAATTATTGCAATGACGGAGGAAATACAATTTTTTGTTCCATAGACTCGACCGAAATTCAGCGAGCCTAATTAAAATGACCGCACTCAATTATTCCGAGTAAAATTAATTCTGAAAAAATAACTGGACATTTGCACCTAATACAAAAAGTTTACAATTTCGTAAAGCTCCGTCTTTTCTTCAAGAGTAGGTAAAAGAAAAAAGTTCATTTGTGCGAGAGGAAGCCACCTGGCGAATTTTTGGGGTACTGACAAACCTGCAGATATGATCATATAGTTGGCTACAGTGCCTATAAAATTCACTGTCCATCCTTTACCCTCTTGATTACTATTTTATTAGTTAGACTGACTAATCAAGTCAGTTGTGTTTACTAGTCGCGTCAACTAACTATGAATAGTAGATGGAACTAATGCTAAGTGGTTATTGTAAAAAGCAGAGTAACGGTAACCGAAATATACCCAACTAATAATCAGTTGGTTGTTCCAACCAGAGTTGTAAAAAATGCATTATTTTAATAATGCATTATCGATTTCATTAATAATTATTTTTTCATATAATAATGGGACTTAACTGCCATTATACATTATTAATTCAATGAATAATGTACATGAAATTATTCGAGAGTAAAAAAAAGTAACAATCGTATACGAACAGGAATTATTATTCTCTTGACAATTTCCGGTCAAAGATAAAACAGAAAAAGATGCTGTAGATTCAAATCTGATCTAACGAATAAAAAAAAACCAAAAAAAACCGAATTATATTTTCCAAGTGAAAAATTAGGAATCTAAACAAACGAATTTCCATAGAGGGAAATCTAAACAAACGAATTACCCTGTACAAAATTGGAGGGAATAACACATACAGTCTGATATGTATAATTCTTACGCATTATGATTATAAAAAATCATACGAAAAGGAAGATTTCATTGACATTGCTCTCTACATAAAGAAATCATTTTTATTCCTCGAAACCATTACTCAAAGTAATACATTATTTATAGATGTAATGCGTTAAATTGAAGTAATGCACGGCTCGATGTAATGTGTTAGTCAAAGTAATGAATTGCCCAATGTAATGCATTACTCAAAGTAATGCATTATTCTTCGGTTTTGTACCATTCATTACTGTAGTAATGAAAATTTATTTCTCCTTTGAATTACCCATTACTGTAATAATGGACAATGGCAGCGTTTAGCATTATCCATTATTGTTGTAATGAATAACATTACATTTTTTGCATTATTCATTATTAATTTAATGCATAATCGTTGGGTTTCACATTTTTCATTACAAAAATAATGCTTAATGTTTCTACCATAGAATTTTCATTATTTCTAAAATAAATAATGCATTATTTTTACATCATAATTTCGGCAACTCTGGTTCCAACTAACCATTTTTTTCCGTGCTGATGGAAATAAGTGCGGTAACCGGAATTTTAGTTCGATAAGAAGAAGCTCGTATCGAGCGCGGAACGATATTATTTTTTTTATCTGTAGGGACTTGGTGACAAAAACCGTTATCTCAATCGATGGGAGCGATACCGTGGCGGATAAAAAAGTATACAGAAGCGAGTCCGAGCCTGCAATTATATCCGCGCTCTCGTTGCATCCTTGACGACGATGGGCCATTAGGACGTCAGCGCCTCGCGAAACGAGCTACTTCGAAGTTTAGAAATCGCGTCATCGTCATTCCGCATCGTTCGCTATACCTGCACCTCGAATAAACACATCATGGTGTGTCGCGAACCAGTCTCCGAGTTCCAACACCCGTGAACGTCAATGACCTGGGTACATGCATTTGTCGCTGTTTGCTTCTCCCTTCTTCGGTATCTCGACTCTCGCCCACTCGCCCATCTCGTCCATCTGCACTTTCCGTCAGGAATGCTAATGTTACTCTCGCGATGACAATTTCCGCGAGTTGGATACTCGATTACCGTATACACTTTCCCTCGGAAAATTCTTTCTCTTCTTCAACTCGTCAACGTTCCATTTCGATACATTTGACATCTGCAAGGAAAAAACGCGTTAGTTGGTTAAACCAAACAACTTAGTGCTCTGGGCGCCAGACGAGAAGTTGGTTTGATCAACCAGATAGTTAGTTGGGTCAACTAACCAACCCTATTTCCTAGTTACCACAGCTAAGTCGTTTAAAACACTTAGTTGTGGTAACTAAGAAATAAGATTGGTTAGTTGACCTAACCAAGTCGTTTTAAGCACTTAGTTGTGGTAACTAAGAAATAAGGTTGGTTAGTTGACCCAACGAAGTCGTTTTAAACACTTAGTTGTGGTAACTAAGAAATAAGATTGGTTAGTTGACCTAACCAAGTCGTTTTAAGCACTTAGTTGTGGTAACTAAGAAATAAGGTTGGTTAGTTGACCCAACGAAGTCGTTTTAAACACTTAGTTGTGGTAACTAAGAAATAGGGTTGGTTAGTTGAACCAACCAAGTCGATTGAAACACTTAGTTGTAGTAACTAAGAAATGAGGTTGGTTAGTTGACCCAACCAAGTCGTTTTAAACACTTAGTTGTGGTAACTAGGAAATAAGGTTGGTTAGTTGACCCAACCAACTATTTATCTATCTACCTTGGTTGATCCAACCAATTTCTCGTCTAGCGCTGAGAGCACCAAGCTGTTTGGTTGAACTAACTAACTCATTTTTTCCGTGCCCATTGGCCAATCACGCAATTGGAAGCCCCCTGGTAAATACCATATTTTTCCGACCCGCTGTGTACGCTTTTGCTTCCTGCGCGATGCGCGATGCACCGATGACCTGGGGGCGATGTAGGCGATCGGCTTCGATTTCCGCCACTTCAACTTTCACGCGATTCCCTCGAGCTTAGACGAACTTCGAAAAATGCCGCTGCTGCTGCTGCGATCAATTGCCCGTAGTTTGCCTTGTCTCGAAACGCGAGACCGGAAGAAGAGCAGCTGACCTTTCTAACATACTCTCCATCCATAATTCGCCCGATTACAGCCGATTTCTTCGTTATATGCGGGTAATACATGTGCGCGGAATTAAAAGCCAGTTGTGTAAAAAACAAACTGAGCGACTCGCAAGCGATTTATGGTGTAAGTGATAAATGCGAGTTCCGCGGATGGAATATCGGAAATAAGGCATCTATTCTACACAAATTGTTCTACATAGGAGAAGTTGCAAAAAATATTATTCTACACAAAATTATTCTACACGGATTTCTGGACATTCTACATAAAAATTATTCTACACCGGTTTATTCTACAAGAATCATTCTACACAAGAAAATATGGCAGAAAATAATATTCTATGCTACGCATTATTATTCTAAAGATGATTATTCTACACATTATTATCCTACACTTTACAGCCTGTAGCAAAACTCTGCATACGACCTTTTTTATCCAACCCAAAAAAACGATGGGACTCTGCACCGCGATTTTCCATTCCAGTAGTAAATTTTTCTAAAGGCTGTAATGTGTAGGAGAATAATATGTAGGATGATAATGTGTAGAATAGAATAATAATGTGTACAAAAGAGGCCTCCTGAACATCCGTTGTCACTATCTTGTGCAGAATAATGTATATTGATACAACTGTTGATATTGTAGAATAATGTTGTGTAAAATAATATTCTTTACCACTTTTATGTTGAAGAATGTGTATAGAAACCAGTGTAGAATAATTTTGTGTAGAATAATATTTCTCCCAACTTCTCTTGTGTAGAATAATTTGTGTAGAAACTTTTATGTAGAAAATGTCATGCAGAATAATATTTCTACCAACTTCTCTTGTGTAGAATAACATGCCTCGCTACTTTTCTTGTGTAGAATAATTTGTGTAGAAAATTTTATGTAGAAAATGTCATGCAGAATAATATTTCTGCCAACTTCTCTTGTGTAGAATAACATGCCTCGCCACTTTTCTTGTGTAGAATAATTTGTGTAGAAAATTGTATGTAGAAAATGTCGTGTGTAGAATAAAAATGTGTAGAATAGAGGTCTCCTCCGTGAGTGTGAGACATTTGCTCGATGCGTCGCTAAATTCGCAAACATCTTTTATTTCTTCCGCGACTGAACGAAATTGAATGGATTTTCGGCATCAGCTGGCGATTTTCAATCGATGCGGTACTTGAAATTTCCAATCCACTTAAACTCTGGATAGTTGGACCGCGAGGCGAAAAATATATGAAAATCATAATTTTTCGCCATTTCACCGTGTTTCCGTGCAAATTTTGTTTCTCCAATTGCGCATGCGCCATCAGCGGACCATTTTCAATAGACACGGAATGGATGAAATTGCAAAAAAGTCAAGTAGAATTAAGAAGAGAAAAAATAGATGTCTCTGCTTGTCGTTGCGATTCCCGTAGTAAAAAACTCCATTCGTCACCATTGAAAAATCCCCATTCATTCCCCATTGCCAAAATAACCAATGGAGATGAATGCCGAATTGCCTAAGGGGATTTTCACCATTGAATTCCCCATTTGAAACGAAATGGGGATTATCTAATGGGGATTCAATGGAGACAATCCCCTTAGGCAATTCGGCATTCATCCCCATTGGTTATTTTGGCAATGGGGAATGAATGGGGATTTTTCAATGGCGATGAATGGAGTTTTTACTATACGAAAGAATCTCCATTGCTGTTCACCACTCATTCCCCATTGCCCACAAAACCAATGGATATGAATGCCGAATTTTCTAACGACATTTTCGCCATTGAATTCCCCATTTGAAACGGAATGGGGATTATCCCGGGGGGTTTAAATGGAGACAATCTCCCCAGTTAATTCGCCATTCACCTGCATTGGTTTTTGTGGGCAATGGGAAATAAATGGGATCATCAATGGAGGTTCCTTCATATGATTGCTATATATACTTGGAATTACGCATTAAATAATCAAATGATGTAGGTTATCAGTAAGTAAGGTTAATCATAATGCTAATATTAGCATAACGACCAATAATTATATACGCATTATATATATATATATATATATATATATATATATATATATATATTATTACATTCAATCGAAATTATTGAAGCTCAGAATTCAGAAAATAGATTGTCAGTATATTCAGATGACGATTGATAATGAAAGTATATACGTTTCTCCTTTCACAAATCGAGTTGAGAAGGACTGATACAATTATGTGTATATGTTAAAAATAAACGGTTTTAAAAATCATTTATCCCAAACGTACGCGTACTTGAGGAGCAGTTTATAATATATTTTTTTAAAATTACTTTCGAATAATTTCTGAGCTTATGCTAATATTAATTGACCATCGATATAATCATCAGCATTTATTACAATTGAAGAAAATATTTGGTTCATATATTAGAATCAGCGACATCTACTCTTACTTAATTTTATTAATTCACCGCCGTTTGAGAAATATCGCATTCAGAAAAATTCTCATCCATCGATTGGTCCAATTGTTCAGCATTGAACCTCGAATATGGATTGCAACATCGTTAACGAATGCTGCTCATCATTCGATCAGTCATCAATGAAGTGACATTATTGATAAATGTTGATCATTGTATAATTCGTAGTTACTTATTATTCAATGGGTATCCTTGGTAAATGCTGATCATTTCATCGTTAACCGCATTTGGGTTCCAATGAACATCTGTGGGAAATGCTGATCTTTCAGTTCATCCGCATTGACTTTCCAATGGACATCATTGGGTAAAGCGGATCATTTCGTTCATCAGCATTTACCTTCCCATGGACACCATTGGGCAATGCTGATCGCTCGATACATCCGCATCGGTTTTCCAATGAGCATCATTGAGTAATGATGATCATTCGATTCATCCGCATTGGCTTTCCAATGAGCATCATTGAGTAATGATGATCGTTCAATTCATCCGCATTGGCTTTCCAATGAGCATCATTGAGTAATGATGATCATTTGATTCATCCGCATTGGCTTTCCAATGAGCATCATTGAGTAATGATGATCATTCGATTCATCCGCATTTGATGTTCAATGGATACCCATTCACTGATCAATGGTCAGCCCTGTACGCCATTGACAAATGCGGAAATCTCAATGGGTCCCCATTCATTGTTCAATGGAGTCATATGAGGACCATTGGTTGCCATTGGCGATTCAATGGAGTTTTTTACTACGGGAATTAAAAGGATGAAAAGAAGAAAAGTCAAACGTATATCGTAACTCATCGTTATCGCACACTCTTTCTCGTTGTCAATCGCGAAATTACAATCCTTAAGACGGGCTGGAAACAGGGTTGCAAGTAATGCATTACTTTTTGTAATGCATTTGCATTTTCATTAACCATTAAATTTTTATTTATTTATTTATTCATTTATTTATTTTCTTTTATTCTTAAAAGTGTCAAAAAAATAAATAAATAAATAAATGAACAAATAAACAAATAAATAAATAAACAAATAAACAAATAAATATTTAATGGTTAATGGAAATATTTTCCATTAACCATTATAATTTAATGGTTCATGAAAATAATTTCCATTAACCAATAAAATTTAACGGTTAATGGAAATATTTTCCATTAACCATTAAAATTCAATGGTTAATGAAAATAATTTCCATTAACCATTAAAATTTAATGGTTAATGGAAATATTTTCCATTAATCATCAAATTTTAATGGTTAATGGAAATATTTTCCATTAATCATTAAAATGTAATGGTTAATGGAAATATTTTCCATTAACCATTAAAGTTTAATGGTTAATGAAAATAATTTCCATTAACCAATAAAATTTAATGGTTAATGGAAATATTTTCCATTAACCATTAAGATTTAATGGTTAATGAAAATAATTTCCATTAACCAATAAAATTTAACGGTTAATGGCAATATTTTCCATTAACCATTAAAATTCAATGGTTAATGAAAATAATTTCCATTAACCATTAAAATTTAATGGTTAATGGAAATATTTTCCATTAACCATTAAAATTTAATGGTTAATGAAAATAATTTCCATTAACGAATAAAATTTAATGGTTAATGGAAATATTTTCCATTAACCATTAAAATTCAATGGTTAATGGAAATATTTTCCATTAATCATTAAAATCTAATGGTTAATGGAAATAATTTTTATGGTTAATCGAAATAATTTTCATTAGCCATTAAAAAAGTAATGGTTAATGCATTACTTTTTCATTAAAAATTTTGCAACCCTGGCTGGAAATAACACGGAATATTTATTCTGCTCACGATGTGTCTTCCATTACCTCGTATTTGGTACCTCTTGTTTGGATATCGATCGGTCCTCCTTGTTATTGATTCTTGACTCTATCGAAAAACCGTCTGCGCCTGTATATCTATCATTATGCCGTACGCATTGCCGTGTCGTCAAGCCTCTACCTTGAGTCGCGAGTTCGCAATAAGGAAGAATTAGCGGCAATCCGAACGAAGGCACGCCTCGATTTCAAGCGCTCTTGCTTGGTATTACGTGACGAGGAATGAGAAAATAAAATCTCCCGTAAACGCATGATGGCCGTTTAACGACAGAAACGATGACGATTTCGTCGCCAGCGACCGAGTAACCGCAAATTAGCATCGAAATTTCAAACATTCTTCCCGTAATTGGGAAAAACGATGAAAAATCTCGTGGCTTTCTTTTGTGATCCGATATTCGAGACGAATCGAGTATTCGCAGCTACGAAATTATTAAAAAATCAAAAGAAAAAAATTTGAAGTTAATTTAATAAAAGTTATCATTTTTGAAGTTTTCGGACAAAACTTCAAATAAGGTCTGGAACGTTTTTTATGCCGTTTCGCCGGAAGTCAACGTAGACTGATTCAACAAGCGGCATTTTAAAGGGGAAGAATTCGACTTCATTTCGTCATTTTTTCATTATTTTTACAAATTGTTTTTAGATTTAAACTCTATTTTGAAAACAGCTGTTTTTTTCCCTCCCTTCAGGTGCAGCCATCTTTTAGAGGAAATTTTTTTTGTACATTTTTACGATTTTATTCACAAAGGGGAAAGTTTGAGCTTCAATTTCCTTTTTTTGAAAACTTTGAACGATTTTTTTTTCCAAAGTTATTCTGTTTTTTTTGTAAAAAAAGAGAGAAATTTGAAAAATCCCGTATATCATGAAGACAAAGACGATTCATGAAAAACTCCAAGATAGAAAAAAGTTGCATCTGTTTTCGTTGAGTTCAGAGGAATTTTTTTCGATTTTCTTTCCAAAAAAATGTTTTCTCATGTTGAGAATGAAAAAAAAATTGGGAAAAAAATTTGCAAAAAAAATTCCAATGTGTTGAAAATAGTAAATTAAAGTATTTTTCCCTCTTGGAATTTTATCGATAATCCCGTAGTTCTCGAGTTATGGTAATCGAATAATCCGAGCTCCGACCCAGAAGATGAAGAAAAAAAAAATGTTGGGGAAAAAAATCTGAAAAAATTCCTCTCAACTAAACGAAAATAGACGCCACTTTTTGCTATCTTGAAGTTTTTCATGAATCCCCTTTGTTTTCGTTTTATACGGGATTTTTCAAATTTCCTCTTTTTTGATAAAAAAAAAACAGAATAACTTTGAAAAGACTATCATGGTCGATGATGCCTATCAACTTTTGGATGAAAAATGATAACGCGAAGCGAAGGGTGTATTTTTGTATGTTTGCGTCTTGTACAAAAGTATATGAGAATTAACATAACAAAAATGACCTCGAAATTATCTCTCATCCATTCGATATTCGCTCAGTGAGATACGACACTTTCACCGCATATTCACGGGTTTGCAGTTTTCGATCATCTCGTGAAAAGAAGAAGGTTAATACGTTGCAATAAGCGCGGAATAGCGTCGATATAATCGCATCTACCATCCGCGTCATGATGGCATAAATTTTCATCTTGAATCTCACGGTAATATTTTTTTTTGTGAAGAAGATAAAACGATGGAAGGATAAGATTGAACGAAATAACGGAGGATTATAAATTCTGCAAAGTATAAGTTGGACCATCACGAAACATACGTGAGCTTTTTTTATGTTCCTCATCATCGGAAATGCATCAAAGTTTTCGCGTGAACTTTCTTCGAAATTTAAGTTGATGTGAAAGGTACCCGCCGTTTTTTAAATAGGGAGTACCTGTTTTTACTAGGGTGTTTTGGTTTTTTCGGCAAACAACACATCTTAGTAGATGCGTAATTGGGATTCCCACTTCCTAAGATTTTGCGTTTTTTCGAAAAGACAATGCACCCATGAAAAAAATTGAATTTACTGATGATTTACCGACTGCGCCCGTAGTAAAAAACTCCATTGAATCGCCAATGGCAACCAATGGTCCTCATACGACTCCATTGGACAATGAATGGGGACCCATTGAGATTTCCGCATTTTTCAATGGCGTATAGGAACGACCATTGATCAGTGAATGGATATCCATTGAAAAGTCACCATTGCCCAACGACGTCCATTGGACAGCAAATGCGGATGAACCGAATGATCATCATTACTCAATGATGCTCATTGGAAAGCAAATGCTGATGGACCGAGCCATCAGCATCGCCCAATGGTGTCCATTGGAAGGCAAATGCTGATGAACGAAATGATCAGCTTTACCCAATGATGTCCATTGGGAAGTAAATGCGGATGCACTGAATGATCAGCATTACCCAAAGATGTCCATTGGAAACCGCGTCGCGTTAGTTCCGAGACTTGGCGCGAGATGTCGCAGGACGGCAACCCGCTGAACACCCATACGGATTATGCGAAGAGTATGCTTATCTAGACGAGTGTGAGCACGGAATATTAGCGGAAGTCGGTATCCAGAAAATCCATGCAAGGAGTTCTTGCCGACTGATGCCCATGGGATAATCCCTGTTCCGTTTGAAATGGGGAAGTCGATCCTCATTGGAAAATTCCTATTCGATTTCAAATGGGGAATGCAATAGCGAAAATGTCCTTGGGCAATTGGGCATTCATCTCCATTGGTTATTTTGGCAATGGGGAATGAATGGCGATTTTTCAATGGTGACGAATGGAGTTTTTTACTATATGAAAGAATCTCCATTGATTATCGCCATTCATTCCCCATTGCCTACAAAAACCAATGGAGGTGAATGCCGAATTGCCTATGGGGATTTTCTTCATTGAATCCCCATAGGATAATCCCCATTCCGTTTCAAATGGAGAAGTCAATCCTCATTGGAAAATCCTCATTCGATTTCAAATGGGGAATTCAATGGTGAAAATCCCCTTAGGCAATTCGGCATTTATCTCCGTTGGTTATTTTGGCAATGGGGAATGAATGGGGATTTTTCAATGGCGACGAATGGAGTTTTTTACTACGGGCGCGGTATGACGGAGTGGGGGTAGAAGAGTGGGGGAACGTTTCACATCACCTTAAAAGCGACAGCTAAAAATTTTATATTTGAAAGATATCTCGCTGATGACCAAAGGAACAATCTAACCATAAACCAAATCCAAACAAAGCTTTCCTGCTCCGCTTTTGATAATGCGTTTTCCTGATCGGGTAAAATCCTGATCAGGATTTCTTAGGGATGCCCTGAAAAGGGATTCCTTGATAGATCCCTGGTGGGTCCCTAGCGGTGCCCTTATTAACGCTAACCGGCATTCTAAAAATTCATATTTCGATTAAATCTCGATCAGGATTTGTTGGGGCAATTCTGAAATGAGAATTCCTGTGCAAAAATTTGCTGGGATCTTCCAGTTTCCTGTGAAATCTCGATCGAAATTTTTTAGGGATACCCTAATGAAGGGAGTCCTTACTGGATCCATGGCTGGCCCCAGATAGATTCCTTATTATAACGCTAAAACTATATATTTTTATTTCATATTTTTTGTTATTATATTAATTGCGACTAATTACAGAGCTCGCTTCAGCAAGTCATTTGGGCAACACAGGTTCACACAATGTCTAGTCATTAATAAAGAAAATGTGTGTAGTTCAGGCGCCTTCCTGAAAAGTGCCCATTGTAATAAATATAATTTATTTAACGATCCTAGAGGATTTTACCAGAGTTGTAAATAATGCATTATTTTTATAATGCATTGCTGTATTCATTACTAATAAAAAATAGTAATGTGTAATGGATGCATGCGCCATTACAAATAAAAAAAGTAATGTGTATGTATGCTCCATTACAAATTACAATTGAAAAAAAGTAATTGGTAGTGGAGAATATTCCATTACAAATTAGTGTGTTTCTAGGACAATTTGGAGCAGGTACTATTTTGCTCAAAGGTAAGTCTATTAAGTTTTCAATGAAAATAATTTGTGTGAATCAAGTTTTTGTTAACTTTATTATCGTAGCAGTAAATGTATGAACAGTGATTTTTTGGAGTAATTTTTACTCCATTCTTGTAAAAATTACAATTCAAGAAAAACTTATAGGTGTCAGTGTATATTAAGTTATTATACACTGACACCTATGAACAATCATTTTTTGGAGTAATTTTTACTCCATTGTTGTAAAAATTACATTTCAAGAATGGATTAAAAATTACTCCAAAAAATCACTGTTTATACATTTACCACTACGATAGTAAAGTTAACAAAAACTTGATAAAATTATTTTCATTGAAAAATTAATAGATCTACCTTGGAGCAAAAAAGTAACTGCTCCAAATTTTCGTAGAAACACACTAATTTGTAATGGAATATTCTCCACTACAAATTACTTTTTTTCCATTGTAATTTGTAATGGACCACTCGTTCATTACACATTATTTTTTTATTTCTAATGGCACATGCAACCATTACACATTATGCTTTTATTATTTGTAATGGAACACGCATCCATTACACATTACTATTTTCATTTGTAATGGAACATTCATTTATTACACGTTACTTTTGAAACTTGTAACGGAAAACTTATTCAATACACATTGTTTAAAGCAGAGATGGGTGGTAGCAATTATTTTTATAATTAAATTACACGTTGAATTACTAATTATTTGAAGCATTTGTAATTTTATAGCATTAAATTATGCATTACTTAGAGCAGTTTTAATTATGATCCATTCAATCACAAATTATTTCAAGCATTTCATATTGAAAATGATTCAATTACTTGGAAGAAAATTTAATTACATTTTTTATCGAATTACATTTGTAATTGAATTTAATTTGTAATTAAATTACATTTGTAATCGAATTACATTTCAAGTCAAACTACATTTGCAATTAATGTATATTTTTTATTAAATTACATTTGTAATTAAATTACATTTGTAATTAAATTACATTTATAATTAAATTACATTTACAATTTAATGCTTGAAATATCTCGCAGTCGAAAGTAGTCAATTATCCATTACACGGGTAATGAGTAATTAAATCGCACTTTAATTACACATTACTATCATAGTGGTGAATTAATTGGGCTTTCAATTACACATTATCATTGAATTACGGGAATCCAGCTGGATCCCTACCATAATTTCTGCACGGATAGTTCGTCATTCGATGCGATCGTTTCATCAGTTATCGTGCTGCCGGTGCTGCTACGAGTCTTGGTGATACTTCTTTGATGATGACGCCGATGAAAAACGTATGAAAAAACATATTTCACTCCCTTTCACTCCTTAATTCAACTAGCAACGTTTTGGTGTTGAGCGCGTTCAACACGTCGAACAAATTGAAATTTCAAGAGCAAATATTTCGTTACATAAAAAATTCTCTCGCGCTTGTACGTCACAGAGAAATCGAAACCTCACGCACCGACTCAGGTATACTTATATACTTATACGGGGATGACGAGTGAGAAAAAGAAAATTTTTCTCTTGCCCTGCAGGCATCGCATTCGGCGGAGATTGTCGTGAGAAACAAAAAAAAATTCGAATGGAACAAACGGATATACAGAGAAAAGTGCTTGAATATATTTGTGTATTGTACATCTGGTGTGTATCTCTGGCATGACACAAGCAAGCGCAACTCGAATTCCCGACCTTTGCCTCTCGCGAGCGAACAAACGCGATACGAGAGTTAGACACTTTTTCACACGAACGATTGATACCTTTTACCGTATGAATATACAGTACCTCCTCCATATAACAGCATTTTTCCTCCGTTCCTCTTGAGCGACTTTCATTGCTTCCCCCACTCTACCTATGTACAGTACCTTCCCGATATAAGAGTCCTCGATGCAAGAGCTTCCCCTCCGTTCCGCTTGAGCGAGTTTTACTGCTTCCCCCACTTTACCTATGTACAGTACCTTTTCGATATGAGAGTCCTCGATATAAGAGCTTTCCCCTCTGTTGCGCTTGAGCGAGTTTTACTGCTTCCCCCACTTTACCTATGTACAGTACCTGCTCGACATAAAAGACCTCGATATAAGAGCTTTTCCCTCCATTCCGCTTGAGCGAGTTTTATTGCTTCCCCTACTTTACCTGTGTACAGTAACCTCCTCGATATAAGAGTCCTCGATATAAGGGTCCTTGATATAAGAGTGTTTCCCCTCCGTTCCGCTTGAGCGAGTTTCATTCCTTCCCCCACTCAATCTATGTACAGTACCTTCCCGATATAAGAGTCCTAGATATAAGAGCGTTTCTCCTCCGTTTCGCTTGAGCGAGTTTTATTGCTTCCCCCATTTTACCTATGAACGGTACCTTCTCGATATAAGAGTCCTCGATATAAGAGCGTTTCCCCTCCGTTCGACTTGAGCGAGTTTTACTGCTTCCCCCACCCTACCTATGTACAGTACCTCCTCGATATAAGAGACCTCGATATAAGAGCTTTCCTCTCCGTTCCGCTTGAGCGAGTTTTATTGCTTCCCCCACTTTACCGATGTACAGTAACCTCCTCGATATAAGAGTCCTCGATATAAGGGTCCTTGATATAAGAGTGTTTCCCCTCCGTTCCGCTTGAGCGAGTTTCATTCCTTCCCCCACTCTATCTATGTACAGTACCTTCCCGATATAAGAGTCCTCGATATAAGAGCGTTTCCCCTCCGTTCGGCTTGAGCGAGTTTTACTGCTTCCCCCACCCTACCTATGTACAGTACCTCCTCGATATAAGAGACCTCGATATAAGAGCTTTCCCCTCCGTTCCGCTTGAGCGAGTTTTATTGCTTCCCCCACTTTACCTATGTACAGTCACCTCATCGATATAAGAGTCCTCGATATAAGGGTCCTCGATATAAGAGCGTTTCCCCTCCGTTCCGCTTGAACGAGTTTTACTGCTTCCCCCACTTTACCTATGTACAGTACCTTCTCAATATAAGAGTCCTCGTCATGCGAGCTCTTATATCGAGGTCCAGTAATGAATCGATTCTGTAACTCTGCAGGTAATAGTGGGGGAATGCTCCGGCGACGAATTTATCGGAATTCAATTCCCCTAACCGCCGTAAGGCGCTCTTATAGAGAGAAGGTACTGTATTTTAGTCTCGTGCGTGGATATTATTGATCCAAGAGGTTGCGACATCTCCGCGACATGTCCAAGACATGCGTAACTCGATCATTTACTTTCCGTCGCTCAATTTTGCCCGAGGGGGGACAAACTTTTCGACTTTCTACCGTCTGGTGGCCGCGGGACAATCCGTTTGCGATATCGAGGAAAAGAAAGAGTGTCGACGTTGATTCGTTCAACAAATTCACCCACTTGATATTTATATAATACCCGCTCAAGCGTGACAGCGTATCAGATTACTCGAGATGTAAAATCTGGATCGATCGGACAGATTAAACGCCAAAAAAAAAAACACCAAAAGTGTCGTACGAAAATTGGTGACAGATCAAGGAAAGTCTGGTTTAGAATTCTCACACAAAGTTGTGAAATTTTATTAACTTGAAGTTAAAAATTAGTGCTCATTTTTTGTTTCCATAGTTAGACGCATCGTTCGGGTCTCTGAATTTTGGGCTATTTTGGAGCTCCCAAATACCGTTGACAAAAAATGCTTAGATCTTTTTGTTTCGAAGAAAATCGAATTTTTAATGTGGTGTTGCTATAGCTTAAAGTCAACAACAATTAACTCTTCTCCTTTGTTTCCATGAGCTGTATCGATTTTTTCGTCAACGATATTGATTTTATTAATAATTTTTTCGAAAAATTAATAATTAGTCAAAAAATATTACTAATTCTTTATAAAAATTAGTAATTAGTGACAAAATATTTCTAATTTTTCTAAAAAAATTAGTAATAAGCGAAAAAATATTGCTAATTAATTTTTAAAAAACAGTAATTTGTAGAAAAGTATTGTGTACTTTTAGGTACTTGTGTGTACGGATTGAGTCATGTTCAAACAACTCTATTTAAAAAGGTTTTTTATAATAACTAGATCTTTTGAATATTTCACACATTAGTATTTATTGTATCAAATGTCATACGATATCAGACAAGTTATTATTAATATGAATATTTAATCAGTACCTCTTAAAAAATACATTAGTCATTTTTATGTTATTTATTGCTTTTTCCAAAATTAATACAACATTTCTTCACAAATTATTGATTTTTTTTTTATTTAGCAATATTTTTCTCGCTAATTACTAATTCTTGGAAAAAATTAGTAATGTTTTGTCGTCATTGACTCATTTTTTGGAAAAATTAGAAATGTTATGTCACTAATTACTTATTTATTAGGAAAATTAGTAATATTTTTTGCTAATTACTAATTTCTTAATAAAAATTAGAAATATTTTGTCACCAATGACTAATTTTTAGACAAAATTAGTAATATTTCTTTGCTAATTATTAATTTTTCAAAAAAATTGGATAATAAAAATAGATAGATTTTTTTTTGCCGATCACTGTTTTTGAGCTCCCGAAAACCGTTGAAAAAAAAGTTTAGCGCTTTTTGTTTCGAAGGAAATCGAATTTTTAATGTGGTGTTGCTATAACTTAAAGCTAACAACAATTAGCGCTCCTTTTTGGTGTCCATAGTTAGACGTACGAAACTATTCAAAAAACGAAATTTAAGCTTATACTCTCTCCCACAAGTTTTTCACACGAAAAACAGTTAAAAAAAGTGTTCATCGATCGTGCACCAAAATTTCGAGGCCAAAGAAAAAGCCAAAAAGGACCATGTTTCAAAGGACGTACCGGGTTGAAAAAAAATCGAAAATTTTTTTTTTTTTAAAAAGCGAAATGAAGTTGAATATGTCCCCTTTGAAACGTCGCTCGTTGAATCGAAATATCTTCATTTTTTAAAGAGCAGTGAAACTTAAACGTGGCATAACGTGAAAGAATGCAATTTATCTTTCCAACTATCACGTGAGAGTCGAATTATGGTTGCAATCTTAAAGTTGGCGCGTTTGAAATCTCAACTCGAGTCTCACAATCGTTATCGCCCCGAGAGTACAATGATAATCGGAAATAAAACGCCAGACGAACCATGTTTTAGTTTAGAATACAAAGTTTCAAACTTTGACCACACGATAAAGTACTGGAAAGTATGTAGCAGGATGATTTATCATCATCATCAGTTAGTTTTATCTAATCAGCGAGAGATCCAAACGGATAATAGTGGGCGTTTACCGCAACTATGCGACGCCGTGTTGAAAAAAAAGTTTCTATTCATATCCGCGGCATTAGCGTGCTCCAAAGTGTCGTCCTGTGCATCGTTGATCAATCGTGGGCCAATTTGCTCATCTTTTCTTCATCCTCACGATGCTGCAAAATTCGGGAACGAGGTTGGCAACGTTCGCTTGCATCGCGATATTTGCCGGGGCACTTTTTCACGGTGAGAGAAACAAGAGAGTCGAATTTTGGCCTTCTCCCCAAAATTCGACTTTTCGAATTCCTTCCTGCGATGGTCGAGAATCCTTTAAATTACGACTTTATATAATTTCGCCCATTTTTATTCCTCGATTAACATAAATTTGCGAAAATGTCGAGTGAACGGAGCGCGCGACCTCGAATAAAATTTTAGAAAAAAAAAATAATGTCCCTAAACGCATACTGGAAAAATTTCGAAAAAAATCATCTCTCCCGCATCCGTCTCGGTGGTTAATTATCGTCGGTGATAAATATCACGAATCTTACGGTGGGCAGCGCCGTCCGTTTTTACAATCTCTCGATCGTGTCGAAGCGTAATTCAATTAGCTCCTACCTCGATTTGACTCGCCGTCACGTTTTCTCTATAATATTCGTATCGTCCACTCGTACAAGCCGATATACACTACTGGAAAAAATTAAAGGATCAAAAAATTTTCCCAAATTTTTAGTGGTTTTTAACAATGCTGTATCTCAGTGAAAAATGGTCGTATCGAGGTATAAAAAAAGCATTTTGAAGCTTGAAGTTTCTAGTTTTCAGATCTTCCCGTAGTAAAAAACTCCATTGAATCGCCAATGGCAACCAATGGTCCTCATACGACTCCATTGGACAATGAATCGGGACCCATTGAGATTTCCGCATTTTTCAATGGCGTATAGGAACGACCATTGATCAGTGAATGGATATCCATTGAAAAGTCACCATTGCCCAACGACGTCCATTGGACAGCAAATGCGGATGAACCGAATGATCATCATTACTCAATGATGCCCATTGGAAAGCAAATGCTGATGGACCGAGCCATCAGCATTGCCCAATGGTGTCCATTGGAAGGCAAATGCTGATGAACGAAATGATCAGCTTTACCCAATGATGTCCATTGGGAAGTAAATGCGGATGCACTGAATGATCAGCATTACCCAAAGATGTCCATTGGAAACCGCGTCGCGTTAGTTCCGAGACTTGGCGCGAGATGTCGCAGGACGGCAACCCGCTGAACTCCCATACGGATTGTGCGAAGAGTATGCTTATCTAGACGAGTGTGAGCACGGAATATTAGCAGAAGTCGGTATCCAGAAAATCCATTCAAGGAGTTCTTGCCGACTGATGCCCATGGGGTAATCCCTGTTCCGTTTGAAATGGGGAAGTCGATCCTCATTGGAAAATTCCTATTCGATTTCAAATGGGGAATTCAATGGCGAAAATGTCCTTGGGCAATTGAGCATTCATCTCCATTGGTTATTTTGACAATGGGGAATGAATGGAGATTTTTCAATGGTGACGAATGGAGTTTTTTACTATATGAAAGAATCTCCATTGATTATCGCCATTCATTCCCCATTGCCTACAAAAACCAATGGAGGTGAATGCCGAATTGCCTATGGGGATTTTCTTCATTGAATCCCCATAGGATAATCCCCATTCCGTTTCAAATGGGGAAGTCAATCCTCATTGGAAAATCCTCATTCGATTTCAAATGGGGAATTCAATGGTGAAAATCCCCTTAGGCAATTCGGCATTTATCGCCGTTGGTTATTTTGGCAATGGGGAATGAATGGGGATTTTTCAATGGCGACGAATGGAGTTTTTTTACTACGGGTGGCTTGTTTATTTAGCTTCAATTTGCTTTTTTTGAGACCTCGCTGCGACCATTTTTCGCTGAGATATCGAGCTTTTACGAAAAAAGACACTTTTCTGTTTGACCATTGATATCTCAGCAACCAATGATCGCACAGAAATCAGAAGGGGCGTTTCACAAACTTGAATCAATGCTCTACAAGAACTGTCGATGGTTTTTTTGAAAAAAAAAATTTTTTCCATCTTTGCCATGAATTTGAAAAAACAGGAGAAAAAGGGCTATTCATGGTTTTTTAAAAAAATCAACGGCCAAATTAGAAATATTGGCAAAACGACTAACGTTGAGCGTGACTTTTACAGCTCAATATACCCACAATATCCCTGTTAAGTTTCAATTTGATCTATCGAACGGTTTTTTTGTTTCAAGCAATCAAATTTAAAAAAAAAATAAAGGATCATGTTTCTGCCCCTAAACGTCATAATCATTATAAAAGTGGAAAACAATTTTTTTTTTTTTGCTTTTTTCACATTTTTATCGCAAACAGCGTTTAAATGTACAGAAAAAAAGATTGTTGAAGAATTTTCGGATTTTTGCTAAAAGATCTGAAAACTAGAAACTTCAAGCTTCAAAATCCATTTTTTAGACCTCGATACGACCATTTTTCACTGTTAAAAACCACTAAAAATTTGGGAAAATTTTTTGATCCTTTAATTTTTTCCAGTAGTGTATTATCGAACACAGTGCGAATTAAGGAAATATTTTTTTTTGCGCTATTATCGATTCTAATAATTTCCTATTACACTGCGACCTCGATAATCGGAATTGTGCGGGACCGGCTCTTGCAAGAAGTGGAGTTGCGCACATTGCACGGAACCGTCTCTGCGCCGCTGGTGGCTGACGGCGGCCAAAAAGTTTCAGTGCTTTTTTAAAAATGAAGATATTTCATTTCAACAAGCGGCGATTCAAAGAGGGCATATATTCAGCATCATTTCACTTTATCCAAAAAAAATTTCGATTTTTTTTGAACCCGGTACGCCTTTTGAAACATGGACTGGTTTTTTTTTAGCTTTTTTGTTGGCGTGGAAACTTTTGTGCACGATCCATGAACACTTTTTTTAAACTGTTTTTCGCATTCACAACTTGTGGGAGGCAGTATAAGCTTCAATTTCGTTTTTTAAAAAGTTTCGTACGATTTTTGTTCGCAAAAATATTCAATTCATTGCAAAAACGACCATGTCTATAAAATGTGGCGTAGATCTAGAACTACTGCGTTTTCGTTAAATCACTAAGAGGGTAAAAAGTTGCATACAATCGTTCTGGATTCAATGAAATTTTTTCAGAATTTGTCTTCAAAATTTTTTTTTTTTAAATTTTTTCCTGCCAACTAGTGTTTTTTTTAACCGTAAACCTACACCGCTTTTTCACTGAAAAGACCGTGTAGATGAGGTAAGAGACCCGATTGTTTGAGATAAAAAAATGTTTCGTTGAAAGGAAAAATTTTCGAAATAAAAAATTTGAAAAAAAAAATTCTGAAAAAATGTCATTGACCCCAGAATGATTGTATTTAATTTTTTACTCTCTTAGTAATTTTACGAAAATCTAGTAGTTTCAGAGTTGCGTTACATTTTATAATTATGGTCGTTTTTTGCAAAAAATTGAATATTTTTGCGAAAAAAAAACTTTTCAAAAAACGAAATTGAAGCTTATACTCCCCCCCACAAGTTTTCCACCCGAAAAATAATTTTAAAAAAATTTCTTGGATCATGCACCAAAATTTCAACGCCAACAAAAAAGCTTAAAAAAACAGTCCATGTTTCGGAAGGCGTAGCGGGTTCAAAAAAAAATTGAAAATTTTTTTTGGAAAAAGAGAAATGAAGCTGAATATGTCTCCTTTGAAACGCCGCTCGTTGAATTGAAATATCATTATTTTTAAAAAGGCAGTAAAACTTTTTGTCTGGTGTGGAGGTCGAGTGTTCCCAAACTTTTCAGCGGTAGTGTAATTATAATTTGTAATATTTATTTCTCCCCCCCTGTGGACGACAATCTGTCGGTACTCGAATGCGGAGCAGTCGAAGGAAGAAAAGGTTTCGGCGACACTGAACAAGAATGGAATTACGTAACTGTACGTCCGAATGCTCGGATGTTTTGGTGGTTGTATTACACGACTGCGAAAAACATTGCGGATGTACACGAGAAGCCATTGCTGATATGGCTCCAGGGTGGACCCGGTGCCTCGTCGACGGGTTATGGCAATTTCCAAGAGCTCGGACCACTCGATTTGGACCTGAAGCCCCGAAATTTCACATGGGTAAATTCACTAAAAAAACAATATATTTCGATGTACCGGGATATTTTTTAACTGTTAACAAACGTAAAGTTGGATATGGTGAGATAAATATTTTTTAACAGTTAATAAATTATTTTGACACAAATAAAATGTTGTCATGAGAACACGAATATTTCTCAACGACTAACAAATTTTGTAACGATAAATTTAACTATTTTTTTTTACTATAAATAAACTTTTTTTCTCAGTTTGTGTCGCATTTTGAAAAAAAAATCCAAGTTCCATCCAGGGTTGCAAATAATGCATTACCTTTTTTAATGCATTTGCATTTTCATTAACAATTAAATTTTAATAGTTAATGGAACCATTAAATGTTAATGGTTGATGAAAATGCAAATGCATTAAAAAAAAGTAATGCATTATTAGCAACCCTGCCCATTACAATGTAGTGTGTAATAGAAAAAAATTTCATTACCCATTGCAATGTAATGTGTAATGGACAAAACTTTGATTGCAATTTTGGGAATAGAAAATTATAGATGAATAAATTATAGCACTTTTACATTACATTTTATTGCCTTAGGACTTAGATTTTCAGGTACCTTGAATTCTAAAAGAGCATCTATATTACAATTCTAAAAAGCATCTAATCTAAAAAGCATCTGTATTATTGATACTTTTTAGAATTTAAGGTACCTGAAAATCTAAGTCCTAAATCAATAAAATATAATGCAAAATTGCAATAATTTATTCATCTATATTTTTCCATTCCCAAAATTGCAGTCAAAGTTTTGCCCATTACACATTACATTACAATGGGTAATGGAAATTTTTTCTAAAAAACACTACATTCTAATGGGCAGGGTTGCAAATAATGCATTACTTTTTTGAATGCATTTGCATTTTCATCCCGTAGTAAAAAACTCCATTGGTCGCCATTGAAAAATCCCCATTCATTTCCCATTGCCAAAATAACCAATGGAGATGAATGCCGAATTGCCTAAGGGGATTTTCGCCATTGAATTCCCCATTTGAAACGGAATGGGGATTATCTAATGGGGATTCAATGGAGACAATCCCCTTAGGCAATTCGGCATTCATCCCCATTGGTTATTTTGGCAATGGGGAATGAATGGGGATTTTTCAATGGCGATGAATGGAGTTTTTACTATACGAAAGAATCTCCATTGCTGTTCGCCACTCATTCCCCACTGCCCACAAAACCAATGGATATGAATGCCGAATTTTCTAAGGACATTTTCGCCATTGAATTCCCCATTTGAAACGGAATGGGGATTATTCCATGGGGATTCAATGGAGACAATCTCCCTAGTTAATTCGCCATTCACCTCCATTGGTTTTTGTGGGAAATGGGGAATAAATGAGATCATCAATGGAGATTCTTTCATATGATTGCTATATATAACATGGAATTACGCATTAAATAATCAAATGATGTAAGTTATCAGTAAGTAAGGTTAATCATAATGCTAATATTAGCATAACGACCAATAATTATATACGCATTATATATATTATTATGTTTAATAGAAATTATTGAAGCTCAGAATTGAGAAAATAGATTGTAAGTGTATTCAGATGACGATTGATAATGAAAGTATATACGTTTCTTCTCTCACAAATCGGGTTGAGAAGGACTGATAAAATTATGTGTATATATTAAAAATAAACAGTTTTAAAAATCATTTATCCCAAACGTACGCGTACTTGATGAGCAGTTGATAATATATTTTTTTTAAATTACTTTCGAATAATTTCCGAGGTTATGCTAATATTAATTGACCATCGATATAATTATCAGCATTTATTACAATTGAAGAAAATGTTTGGTTCATATATGCGAATCAGCGACATCTACTCATACTTAATTTTATTAATTCACCGCCGTTTGAGAAATATCGCATTCAGAAAAATTCTCATCGATCGATGGGTCCAATTGTTCACCATTGAACCTCGAATATGGATTGCAACATCGTTAACGAATGCTGCTCATCATTCGATCAGTCATCAATGAAGTGACATTATTGATAAATGTTGATCATTGTATAATTCGTAGTTACTTATTATTCAATGGGTATCCTTGGTAAATGCTGATCATTTCATCGTTAGTCGCATTTGGGTTCCAATGAACATCTGTGGGAAATGCTGATCTTTAAGTTCATCCGCATTGACTTTCCAATGGACATCATTGGGTAAAGCGGATCATTTCGTTCATCAGCATTTACCTTCCCATGGACACCATTGGGCAATGCTGATCGCTCGATACATCCGCATTGGCTTTCTAATGAGCATCATTGAGTAATGATGATCATTCGATTCATTCGCATTGGCTCTCCAATGAGCATCATTGAGTAATGATGATCGTTCGATTCATCCGCATTGGCTTTCCAATGAGCATCATTGAGTAATGGTGATCATTCGATTCATCCGCATTGGCTTTCCAATGAGCATCATTGAGTAATGATGATCATTCGATTTATCCGCATTTGATGTTCAATGGATACCCATTCACTGATCAATGGTCAGCCCTGTACGTCATTGACAAATGCGGAAATCTCAATGGGTCCCCATTCATTGTCCAATGGAGTCGTATGAGGACCATTGGTTGCCATTGGCGATTCAATGGAGTTTTTTTACTACGGGATTAACCATTAACCATTAAAATTTAATGGTTGATGGTTAATGGAAATAATTTTAATGGTTAATGAAAATTATTTTCATTAACCATTAAATTTTAACGGTTAATGGAAATTATTTTCATTAACCATTAAATGTTAATGGTTAATGGAAATTATTTTCATTAACCATTAAATGTTAATGGTTAATGAAAATTATTTTCATTAGCCATTAAAAAAGTAATGGTTAGGTAATGCATTACTTTTTCATTAAAAATTTCGCAACCCCGGTTCCATCCAATACCTTCAAAATGAGAGCAAATAATGTGATACGACCGTTTCTTCAGATAAACGACTACAATGTATTGTTCATCGACAATCCTGTGGGCGCCGGATTCAGTAACGCTGATCACTATTCCGGTTACGCCAAAAATAATGCTCAAATCGCGGAGGATTTGCTCGAATGCGTCAGGGGATTCTTGAATGAGTTTCCAAAATGGTCCCTTGTACCGACCTACATCACCGCCGAGTCTTACGGTGGAAAAATGGCAGCCGAATTTGCCCTCATCTGGTACAAGGTATGAAAATTTATTTTCATACATTCACATCTTTTTCCACTTATTGCCTCTCTCCGACTTTAATCACATAGTTTGGGCACGAAGGAAGAATAAATTCTGAATCGTTCAAATTATAAAGTGGACTCACGAGCACTTGATTTTTATTTTTCATCAATTTAAAGGCATAGTTTGGTAGAAAGTTCACCGCTGATTCCGAATTATGGAAAATAATTTGAAACTTTTTTTTACGAATGCCACTGACACTCTTCTTATCGGACAATCTTCACTCGTATTTATTTTCATTTGATACATTCCGGGAAAAAATATATTCCAAGAAACCTTGATTTGAATCAGATTTAACGACCGAGGCCTCAATTTCGTAGGTCCATGTCCCCCCGTTGTGATTTCTGAATTTCCCTCTCTTTGTATATGGGTCATCTCATGTCAAAACGACCAATCGTGGGAATCGACCCCTTTTAATTCCGATGAAATTCGGTCCAAAGTTTTCTTTTATCATAAGACGAAGTTTTACCAATGGAAAAAATTTAAAAAATTTTTTTCGAAAATTATGCAAAATTTAAAATTTCACTTTTCAATTTTTCAATTTTTCAACTTCAATTTTTCAAGTTTATTTTTTAAATATCTCGAAAACTATTATACCTAGTTACGAAAAAATCGTTCTGACGAAAAAAAAAGATTCCGAAATTATTTTTGAAAAATGATGAATTTGGAGAATTTTGAATTTTCCAAAATCGTGAAAATTCACGATCAAGATTAAATTTTTTGTTCAATTTTTTGTATACAATACCAGTATCTTAAAAGATCCTGGAATTTTTAAAATTGCGTTTTTTTTTCAAAAATATGAATTTTGGAATTTGAAACATAATTGAATTTGCGTTTTTACTTATTTGGTAAAGCGTTTTAACGTTTTAAGCGTAAAATAATATACATGTGTATTAAAACGATTTTAAAAAAATCAAAATTCTACAAATTCATCATTTTTCAAAGTTTTTTTTCGGGATATTTTTTCTTTCGTAGCTCCAAGTATACTTTTTAAGACGAACCCAGAACAATTTTTTCGTAACTATAATAGTTTTCGAGATATTAAAAAAATAAACTTGATCAATTGAAAAAATGGTGAAATTTTGAATTTTGCATAACTTAAAAAAAAAATGTAATTTTTTTCCTTTGGTAGAACTTCGGTTTGTGATAAAAGAAAACTTCGGACCAAATTTCATCGAAATTGAAAGGGGTCGATTCCAACTATTGGTCGATTTGACAGAGAATGACCGATAGATGTTATATATATATATATACATATTGGACTGATTCAAAAAAAGCGACTATTTTTTGTTTTTCGAAGAAACGCATTAAATACTTTCGGGAAAGTGAAAAAAGATGCCTGTTAAAATTAGAGCTCTTAATAAAAATATTTAGAGGTCCCTTTTCGAATATTTTCATTTCCCATTTAAATAACACGGGGAAATTTTTTTTCAAACTTTGACATTTTATATCTCAGCTTCAAGTCAATGCACCAAAATGAACGACACATATTCTTGTTGAGAATTGAACGCTCTACAAAAAAGATCTCTTATGATTTTTCGATAAACTCACTCCTTCAAAAGTTATTCACGTTCCAATATATATGTATATTAGACTGTGAATTGGGTGAACTTATGTTGGTAATTTCTTTAAAAAATAAGAAATTTATGTTAATGCTATTTAAACTTTTGTTTCAGGAAAGATTTTATGATATTTAGTAATAAGTTTCAACATTTTGCCGGAAACTAAAACAAAAAGTGAAATTTACTCTATATTTAAATTTAACCTTGAATAACTTTTAAAAAAGTGAGTTTATCGAAAAATCACAAGAGATCTTTTTTGTAGAGCGTTCAATTCTGTGCAAGAATATGTGTCGTTCATTTTGGTGCATCGACTTGAAGCCGAGATATAAAATGTCAAAGTTTGAAGTGTTATTTAAACGGGAAATAAAAATATGCGACAAGGGACCTCTAAAATACTATTATTGCCCTCCGCACGTAAAAGTGCCTTTTTACGCCCACTTCGTGGGCTTAAAAGGCACTTTACGCCGTCGGGCGATAAAATATTGTATGACACTCGTCAGAAAAAGTTTTTTTGTCCGCGGGTCATAATGTACTATTATTAAGAGCTCTAATTTTAACAGGCATCTTTTTCACCTTCCCGAAAGTATTTAATGCGTTTCTTTGAAAAACAAAAAATAGTCGCTTTTTTTGAATGTCTAATATATATATATTAACTTTGATCAATGTTATCCCATAGGCACAAAAAGCGGGAACGATCAGGAGCAATTTTCGAGGTGTCGCACTCGGTGATTCGTGGATTTCACCGATAGACTCTGTTCTCTCATGGGGATCCTTTCTACTCCAAACAGTGAGTCGCTATCGCGCGCATCAGCTACGCTATCTCTGCGTATGCGCGTGTATTTTTAAATTTTTTCATCCGCCATATATTTCCGTCGTTAATCATGTGGTATTCTTAAGGGGGTCAAGTCAGCGTCAGAACAGCGATTTTCAATAAAAATTTATAATTTTTGTAGAATGCCTACAAATATGATGTATCGACCACTATTTGAGGTACCAAATGAACAATTTTTTGGGACCAGTTGGAACTCTTAAGGTGCACCGGTTTCCTGAAAAACCTAGTTTTGAGTTTTTACACTCTGCGCACGATTCAGAATAAACCGCTGGACGGATTTTCTTCTGCAACGTCTCATTTTCTTTCGTAATGCTTCTTTCCACGGGATGAATGCGACACATTTTGTTCAAAGTCAAAATTGTGACCAGGTCAATACCTGAAAAGTTCAAAATAGGTTAACAATTTCAAAACAGGCCTGCGACTCTGAAATAAAGGGCTAACAAAAAAATGTGCCGCGTTCATTCTATGGGGAAAAGTGTCACGAAGAAAATGAGACGTCGTAGAGTAAAATCCGTCGAGCGGTTTATTCTGAATCACGCGCAGAGTGTAAAAACTCAAAACTAGGTTTTTCAGGAAACCAGTGCACCTTAAGGGTTCTAACTAGTCCCGAAAAATTGTTCATTCGGTACTTCAAATGGTGAACGATTATCTGTAGGCATTCTGTAGGCATTCTACAAAAATTATAAATTATTATTAAAAATCGCCGGTTTGACGCTGACCAGGGCTATGAAACGCTCGTGTTAAACATTTTGCCAGCGTTAGTGGCGCCCAACTTGGTCCCGCGGTGTTTTGGGGAACTAACTAAACGGGGATATATATATCTATATGCTCTGCTGTATATAGATATATATCCCAGTTCAGTTAGTTCTCCAAACCTACGCGGGACCAAGTTCGGCGCCACTAACGCTGGCAAACTTTTCTGCATAAGCGTTTCATAGCCCTGACGCTGACTCGACCTGCTTAATCACGAGCGGGATTCATCGTAAATTGATCGATCGTTCGTTTTTTCGTACGCGCAGGGAATGGTGGATCATGATGGTTATGTGAGAATCGAACGAGCAGCGATCGAGACGAGAGAGGCGGTGAAAAATGATAAATGGGCCGAAGCGACTCGACTGTGGGGTCAGACGGAATCGGTGATTCTCGACGTAACCGGAAACATTGATTTTTACAACATCTTGTACAAAGTTGGAAGCTATCGAGTTAAATCGGTACCGATACGGGCCATCGACGCGGACGACTTTCGTCTCAGTGAGCTCATGAACGGCCAAGTGAAAAAGGCGCTCAACGCTGATACCAATTCCATCAACGTAACTTGGGGATCTCAGAGTAACGCCGTTTTCCAAATTCTCGTGGCCGATTTTATGAAACCCGTCACGAATCAAGGTACCGCCGCCGGACATATCGCAATCTTAAATATTTGTTGATCGATGATTCATGAAATTTTCAATACCGCGCAGTTGAACGTTTGCTGAATGAAACTGACATCGAGATATTCGTCTTCACCGGACAATTGGATCTGATCGTCGCTACTCCAGGTAAAATCATACATGGCGTCACAAAAGTAACGGGATGGCTCAATATTTCCTCAGTTGAGATATTTTTCAAAAAGGTCAAGGTCGAAATTTTGACCTTGACAATTACCTTGAGTGTTATTTCAAGGTCAACTTTTTTTTCAAACGGAAACCCCCTTTTCGACATCGGTAATCGATAGAGCGAAAAATGTTACGGGTACTTGGGACATCGATACATTTTGACCTTGAAGGTTCTCTATAGGCAATTACACTGAAACAAGGTGTGGGTACCTCTGGGAATAGATTTTTAGATTCTTCCGTAACGAGCGAAGTTATTGATCTTAAGAATGCGCCATTTAGTGGTGACCTTGACGATAACCTTCAAGGTGATTTCAAGGTCAACTTTTGTTTTTTGTAATAGAAACCTGTATTTTTGAGTTCTGAAATCAATAGAACAGTTTTTGATTGACATTAAAAGATTCGGAAAAGATCAATAAAGTTTTACGAAATAAATTTAATTTCAGAACTCAAAAATACAGGATTCCATTTTTTTTTAAAAGTTGACCTTGAAATCACCTTGAAGGTCATCGTAAAGGTCACTACTTAATGCGCCTTTTTAAAATTAATAACTGCTTGTTACGAAAGAATTTGAAAAGCTTCCATTCCCAGAGGCATCTACATCTTGTTTGAGTTAATTGACCTTAAAGAACCTTCAAGATCAAAATGCATCTATGACCCAAGTACATATTTGAACGTAAAATTTTCCGCTCTATCGATTGCCAATGTAAAAAAAGGGGAATTCCATTTGAAAAAAAAGTTGACCTTGAAATAACCTTGAAGTTAATCATCAAGGTCAAAATTAAGGTCACCATTGAATTCCTCGTCAGACGTTATTGCAGAAATGACCTTTACCATTTTGAAATATATCTTAGCTGAGATATCGTCTTATAATCGATAACGATATTGAATCTTACTTTTACACATATCGGTTATTCGGCGGAACTCGCGCGACATCCTAACCCAGGTACAATGGTGTGGGTCGAGAGTCTCAAGTGGAGAAACTCGACAGAGTGGCACAAAGCACGGAGATCACCGCTCGTCGTGGACGGCGTTATCGAGGGTTACGTCAAGCAATATGGCAAATTGAAAATGTACTGGATCAACAGATCCGGTCATATGGTCAGTATCGGTTTCGAACGATCTTTCACGAAAAAAAACGACTTAGTTGTTTCAACCAAATAGCGCAGTGCTCTAAACGCTAGACGGGCCCTTAGTTGGATCAACTAGATACACCCAGAAAAATAATTTATTTGATTCAAATAAATTTATTTGGAATAAATAAAATTTTATTGAAATACCGGCTTAATAAGAGATTTATTAGGCCACTATTCATAGGAAAAGGTACAATCAAATAAATCTTTTCTCTAAGAGTAGTTGGTTGGGTCACCTAACCAACCTTATTTCTTAGTTACCACAACTAAGCGTTTAAAACGACTTAGTTATTGGTTGGGGTTAGTTATAGTTGATTGAGTCAACTAACCAACCTTATTTCTTAGTTACCACAACTAAGCGTTTAAAACGACTTAGTTATTGGTTGAACTTAGTTATAGTTGATTGGGTCAACTAACCAACCTTATTTCTTAGTTACCACAACTAAGCATTTAAAACGACTTAGTTATTGGTTGGACTTAGTTATAGTTGGTTAGGTCAACTGACCAAACTTATTTCTTATATACCACAACGAAGTGTTTAAAACGACTTATTAGTTGTGATAACGAAGAAATAGTCTGGCGCTGAGAGCACTAAGTTGTTTGGTTGACCCAACTAAGTCGTTTTTTCCGTGTTGAGAGAAAAAAAAGCAGCTATAACATTTCACAGAACGCATCATGCTCGTGTATTAATCAAGATGTCCTTTTTTCCGTCTGCAGGTACCGACAGACAATCCAGCTGCTACCGCGACCATGTTGAAGCATCTAACTTCCACCGCCTGACATCCGAAACGGATGGATTGGAGATAAAACCCATCAACCCGATTTTTTAGAACGCGATTGTTCTAATAGCTCCTTTCCTTCCATAAAATAAAAAGGAATAATCCAATCGCTGAAGAGTTTTATTGGTCCAAGGTCAAACCGTATGATCCAACTGAATTTGCAATGTCACGATGGACTCTCGATCCTGTAAAGAGCGAATGTCGGCGCCGTCGAAATTCGCTAATCACATCACCGCCTCCGGTTCTCTAATAATCGCATTGGTATGATGCGGACAGAGCCTCGCGCTATATAATTACCGCGGGGCTCTGTTTACACGATTGGCGTGGTTATACGCGCGCGGCAACGGCGGCAGACCGTTAAACCGTAGTTGCATCCGCGCCCACGACGCGGGTGTTGACGGGATGGCACGTGTATAAACAGCAATAAAACATACCGCGCCGTTTACTATATACCCTCCGTAATCATCCATCAATGTGTTTCTTCGGAGTTGAACCAAACTATATGCTCTGCCAAAAAAAAACCTGCTCCGGCAGAGGGTCAATAATGGGAGGTTGAAGAGAAAAAGAAAATATTGAAATATTTTCTTTGAATGGCCAAATATTTGTTGAAAAAACTCGAGAGCAAATTACGTTGAATATAATAACGCATCGTTGGTTTTGGTACATTCCGCGGATAGCGGAGTGAAAAATTCACCACGTACAATCCCGTGCAGAAATTTGTTGGGGTAGTTTCCAGTAAAATCTCTATCAGGATTTTGTAGGGATGCCCTAAAAGGAGAGTCCTTGCTAGATCGTTGGCGAGTCCCCAGTGGTGTCCTTATCAGGTCCTTATGGAGTTACGAGCCACTTTTTGAATTTTTGAAACAAAAAATGGGCCAAATATTATTATAGTCCTTATTATAGACTTGCAGGCCACTTTTTGAATTTTTGAAACAATAAATGGGTCAAAAATTTAAAAAGGTGGCCTGTGACTCCATAATAAAGACCTAAAAAAGGACCTGATAAGGATAGACCTGATACAGTTACAGGTTACACCTTTTGAATTTTTGAAACAATAAATGGGTCAAGAAATCAAAAACACTCGGCCCTCTTAACGCTAACCGACAATCTAAAAATTCATATTTCGATTAAATCTCGATCAGGATTTGTTGAGGCAACCCCGAAATGAGTACTAAAGTGCAAAAATTTGCTGGAATCTTCCAGTTTTCTGTAAAATCGCAATCGGGGTTTCTCAAGGATACCCTAATAAGGGAGTCCTTGCTGGATCCCTGGTTGGCCCCAGGTCCATTCCTTATTATAACGCTAAACCATATATTTATGATTTCATATTTTGTGTAATTACATCAATTGCGACTAATTATAGGGCGCGCTTCAACAAATCATTTGGGCAACACACGTTCAAACAATGTTTCAGTCATTAATGAAGGCAATGTGTGTAGTTGAGGTACCTTCCTGAAAAGTGTCCATTTTAATAAATATAATATATTCACCGATCCTATAGGATTCTTCAATTACTCGCTATGGGTCATTCAAGCATCAAATAAGATCCGCCCAGGACACAGTCACGGATCCATTCGGGAATCCCTGCTGGATTCCATTTCACAAACGGTTCATTCCGGTTATAGAATCTGGTCCAATCTCTAGGAGGGTCCGGGACTAGGATGAATTAGGGGACTCCGGCTGGAAACCTACCACAATTTTTGCACGGAATGTCACCGAGTCAAAGGCGACTCAAGATTTTTGAATAGCGCTCTGCCGCTACCGCATATTATAGACTGCAGACGTTTCGCGAAAGAGTCAAGGCGACGGCGGTGGCGGCATGTGTGTAAACAGCAATAAAACATGGTGCGTTTGACTGCTGCTGCTGTTTGCACGCGGTCATCCCGCGGTTTGGCCATTAACGCCCGTGGGTTGTCTTCTCGTGGAATAGAAGGGGCGGCAAGCATCTTTCGTTCCAAGATCTATGGAAAGAGTATAGACTGCCGCGTCGCAAGTTGGAAAATTCGACGTGGGCGGAGCTTTCGTATAAAAGCAACGAAGAAAGGGGATTTAGTTTTTTTTACTTTTTCCCCGAAAAGGGAGCAACATTTTGCTCTCTCTCTCTCTCTGTCTCTCTTCTTTGGAACAGCTCTGAGCAATGCAGCATCGTTCACAAACTTGGGCAGTTACACGCGGGATTCTCGACAGCGCAGCACCGCACACCGTTACATCGGTCTGGCATTTTCTTGCCCTTCTCCATTTCATTGTGTGTGATGAAAGTTGAATCGGAAAAGAGTTGATAACAGATAAAATAGGAGAATTAGGTCGATGACAATGTCAAGCCTACAGCTCAGCGGTTACTCCGTTTGTGCCTGCTCTTCAAGGTTGATCGGTCGTCAAACATCCTCCAGCGAACTCATTCCCGGAAACATCGTTTCACCGATCCATACATTGCCGATGACGATATCGGCTTTAAATTCGGTAGTGCCGTACCTCGATGGAGAATTATGGTGGTGGCAGAACAGATTGCGGATACCCGACTGCTCTCAGCACCAGGAATCTTTGATGAGACACGATAAGCCACCGTATTCCTACATAGCGCTGATAACGATGGCGATCGATTCGTCTCCGACGAAGAGACTCACACTATCGGGAATCTATCGTTTCATCATGGACAGATTTCCGTACTATCGTGACAATCGACAGGGTTGGCAGAACAGCATACGCCACAATTTGAGTCTCAACGATTGTTTCGTGAAAATCCCGAGGGAAAAATCAGCCACCTTGTTGAACGGCGATCCGAATATGACTTGTTGCACGGGAAAAGGTAGTTATTGGAGCCTCGATCCTGCTTCCGCCAATGGAATGTTCGAACATGGTAATTATCGAAGACGAAGAAGCTCCAGACCGCGGCGGCGTGACACGCGGACTTTGGTGAGAAATTTAGCTTATTTTCCTTCCCTCTGCCTTCTTCTTCTTTCTTCGTCCTCACGTTGTCAGAGTGCCTGGAATTATTCCGATGGATGATATTGAAAATAATTTTTGGTGCTCTCCACAGCTGCGCATCAACGAAAGGACGATTAGAGGCGGAGCGACGACCGATCGGAGAATCATCGTGGAAGAGGCAAGCGATCCGCTCGAAGAGGCCGAGAATTTCACGCCCTCGAGTAAAGTCATTCGCACTACGGCGAAATCCTCCATGTTCACGATAGACAATTTGCTGAACGATACCGCTTCGAGTTTCAAGACTTGTTGATTTGTAATTCAATAACGATTGATCCGACGATGACATGAGAGTCATTGACATGGTCCGTTACATTTTACGTTACAGAGTTTCATATTTCCTCCATCGTATTCGTAATCAGAGTTGTGAATAATGCATTATTTTAATAATGCATTACCGCATTCATTACCCATTACACTGCATAATGTGAAATGGATAGGTGTACCATTACAAAATACAAAAATAATGTCTAACGAATGCGTGTTCCATTACAAATGAAAAAAAGTAATGTGTAATGATGCATGTGCCATTGCAAATAAAAAAGCAATGTGTAATGGGTGAGTGCTCAATTACAAATTACAGTTTTAAAAAAAAGTAATTGGTCGTGGAGAATATTCCATTACAAATGAGTGTATTTCTACGACAGTTTGAAGCAGGTACTATTTTGCTCGAATTAATTTTGCAATGAAAATAATTTGTGTGTATCAGGCCGATTCATTTTTTAATTTTTTTTATTTCTTTGACTCCCCATCCGAAATTTGGTTGTATATGTCTGAAAGAAAATTCCCTGAAAGTTACAACCCTTAATATTAATATTAAGTACTTTCCCTTCGCGTGATAAGTTTTTTAATCTAAAATACACGTTAATAAAAAAGTTTTTTCTTCAAAACTTTACCACTCCGCGGTTTTTTATGCTATCGCATTGATTTTGGTCGCAATTTACACAGAATTGAACGATCTTTAAAAGTGTCCTCAACAGCGTAAATGTAACTTACACTGGTGAGACGGTACAGGTCACTAAAGTTGATTTTTACACAAAATTCTCATTTTTTGCTGTTATCTCCGAAATGATTAACTTTACCGAAAAAATCTAAAGGAAGATTTTTCTCGAAATTTGATTTCCTACAAAAAAAGTCCTTTAGACCTAATTGCTAAAATTAATATTTCTTGAGATATTGAACCTTAACTTATTTGTGATATGAAAATTTTTATGGATTATCGAACCAAAAGTTTCAAATTGTTGATATTCCATATCATATCACCACTGGTAATATGATATGTGATATGGTGATATGATATGGAATATCAACAATTTAAAACTTTTGGTTCGATGAACTATACAAATTTTATACCCTAAATAAGTTAAGGTTCAATATCTCAAGAAAAATTAATTTTAGCAGTTAGATCCAGAGGACCTTTTTTATAGGAAATTGAATTTCCGACAAAATTTCCCTTTACGATTTTTCAGTTAAGCTAATCATTTCGGAGATAACAGCAAAAAATCGAGAATTTTGGGTACAAATCAACTTTGGGGACCTGTACCAGGTCACCAGTTTAAGTTACGCTTACGCTGTTCAGGACACTTTTAAAGATCGTTCAATTCTACGTAAATTGCTACCAGAATCAATGTAATAGCATAAAAAACTGCGAAGTGGTAAAATTTTGACGAAAAAAGTTTTTCATTTATGTGTATTTTAGATGGGAAAACTTATCGAGCGAAGGGAAAGTACTTAATATTAATATTAAGGGCCGTAACTTTCAGGGAATTTTCTTTCAGACATGTACAACAAAATTTCGGGTGGGGAGTGCGAGAAATTAAAAAAGTAAAAAAAATCGCCCTAGTGTGTATCAAGTTTTTGTGAACTTTACTATCATAATGGTGAATTTATGAGTGATTTTTTGGAGTAATTTTTACTCCATTTTTGTAAAAATTACAATTCAAGAAAAACTGTAACTATATTAACTGAATATACACTGACACCTATGAACAATTTATTTTTTGGAGAAATTTTTAATCCATTGTTGTAAAAATTACAATTCAAGAAAGAAGTAAAAATTACTTCAAAAAATCACTGTTCATACATTTACCACTATGATAGTAAAGTTCACAAAAACTTGATACATACAGATTATTTTCATTGAAAAATTAATAGACTTATCTTTGAGCAAAATAGTACCTGCTCCGAATTGTCGTAGACACACACTAATTTGTAATGGAATATTCTCCACTACATTTACTTTTTTTTCAATTGTAATTTGTAATGAAGCACTCATTCATTACACGTTTTTTTTTTGTAATGGCACATGCATCCATTACACATTACTTGTATGATTTGTAATGGAACATGCATACATTACACATTACTTTTTTTATTTGTAATGGAACACGCATCCATTACACATTACTATTTTCATTTCTAATGGAACATTCATTCATTACACGTTACTTTTGTCATTTGTCATGGAAAACTTGTCCAATACACATTGTTTAAAGTAATGGGTAATGCATTACTTTTACATTACTATTTTCACAACTCTGTTCGTAATATATGCGAGGTCTCTCTCGTCAAAGCAGCGCAATACGCTCGCATCGTCAGCCTTGTTTGTTTACTCAAAACCTAGCTCCCGTTCGCTCGAAAATTCTCGGTACTTTCGTGGCCCTCGTCCAAACGAGACATCCGGGGAGACCCAGAAATTCTACGAAAATTGCGGCGGATGATAAAACTCGATTCCTTTTCGGCTTTTCAGCGAGAAATGTTTTTTTATTCTCCACCTCTCTCTTGCTACGTACCCACGAAAATGTGCGAATCGATCAATGTCGTTGTTTGCACATTGATCACGAAGCTTATCGCGGTTTCGACAATAAAATGGACAAATAAATTTATCCTTTTTATCGCGCATGGACTTTTTTCCGCGCTAATTTATCCAAAATAGAAGAGAATCGAGTTCGCTCTGGAGGATATTGCGCACGATCTTTGTATTCAAATTATCGTCGAATATAAAAGAACGATGGTCTCTGTTTTTTTTTTTTTTTTTCGTCAAACACGTACAAATCACAGTCCGTTCTTTGGTTATCGTGTGTGGTTTTTTTTCAACACGAAACGTTATGCAGTAGGATTTTTCCTCATCAATTCAAGATCCGCGTCCATCATGTCCTTGACGAGTTCCTGCGGTGAAATTACATATTGTCAGTATCAGGGTTGCGAAATTTTGAATGAAAAAGTAATGCATTGACAATTACTTTTTTAATGGCTAATGAAATTAATTTCCATTAACCATTAAAATTTAATGGTTAATGAAAATGCAAATGCATTAAAAAAAGTAATGCATTATTTGCAACCCTGCCCATTACCATGTAGTATGTAATAGAAAAAATTTCCCTTACCCATTGCTATGTAATGTGTAATGGGCAAAACTTTGATTGCAATTTTGGGAATGGAAAAATATAGATGAATAAATTATTCCAATTATGCAACACATTTTATTGACTTAGGAATTAGATTTTCACCTTAAATTCTAAAAAGCATCTATATATTATAATTCTAAAAATGTAAGTCCTAAGTCAATAAAAAGTAATGCAAAACTACAATAATTTATTCATCTATATTTTTCCATTCCCAAAATTGCAATCAAAGTTTTGTCCATTACACATTACATTGCAATGGGTAATGGAAATTTTTTCTATTACACACTATATTGTAATGGGCAGGGTTGCAAATAATGCATTACTTTTTTTAATGCAATTGCATTTTCATTAACCATTAACCATTAAATTTTAATGGTTGATGAAAATAATTTTCATTAACCATTGAATTTTAATGGTTAATGAAAATAATTCCCATTAACCATTAAATTTTAATGGTTAATGAACATAATTTCCATTAACCATTAAATTTTAATGGTTAATGAAAATAATTTCCATTAACCATTAAATTTTGTTGATTTGTAATGTAATGGTTAATGAAAATAATTTCCATTAATCATTGACATTTAATGGTTAATGGTTAATGAAAATGCAAATGCGTTTAAAAATTTGCAATCCCGGTCAGTGTGCGTTTCACTGGGTGCACTTATTTACTTTAGACAAAATTACTCCAGACAAAAGTACTCCGGACAAAATTACTGCAGACAAAATAACTTTGGACACAATGACCGCCATCAAAAAACGACAGAAACTCTGCAACGTGATTATCAATTCCAGTAGTAAATTCTTTCATGTTAAATTGAGAAATGTTTGATTTTCGCATTTTACATTCAAATTTTATGTAATTATTTACCAAAAACATTTCCTCTCAAATGATTTTTCAAAAATAATGATTTCCTCAGGCCTTTTTGTATCAGGTGCAAATGTCCAGCCATTCTTTCCGGAGTAATTTCATTCGGAATAATCAAGTGCTATTAAATAATTGTTTCAATCGCTCACTTGGAATGTAACGGTTGGTTCCCATCCGAATTTCTCCTTTGCCTTTGTCGCATCGCCCAGCAATCGACACTGTTTCGAATGAATCGAATTCACGGATCGATCAGTCTTTCTCTCCTTGTATTATAAAATCCAGGGTGAGGCACTAACTATTGCCACCTTAAATATCTCGGTAATTATCGACGTCACAAAAAAATGTTCTAGACAAAAGTTGTACGGTGCGAAAAGGGTCATCAAATACGACCATTTTTTTATATTTCGGTGGGGGCACTGACGCACAGTGAAGGTCACCTCCACTGTTTTAAATGGGACGGTACATTTTTTTTCAACTATCTTGTAGAGCATCGCAAACTGTATAAAAAACACTGAGGGGTCAGAGTTGTTCAAGGTCATTCAAGACCAAAAAGTGACATGAACTTTATTTTTATGTTAAATGAATTTATTTACAGAAGGCGTTCAAAGTGATTGTCATTGGAATCTCCTCATCACGGATTGTGGACAGAGTCGTTCAAGGTCGTTCAAGATCAAAAAGTAACATGAACTTTATTTTTGTGCGAAATGAACTTTTTTACAGAAGGTGTTCAAAGTGATTGTCATTGGAATCTCCTGATCACGAATTGTGTACTGAGTCGTTCAAGGTCATTCAAGATCAAAACGTCGTATGAACTTTATTTTTAGGTGAAATGAATCTTATTTACAGAAGGTGTTCATTTCACATAAAAATGAAGTTCATGTCACTTTTTTATCTTCAATGACCTTGAACGACTCTGTACACAATCCGTGATAAGGAGGTTCCAATAGCAATCACTTTGAACACCTTCTGTAAATAAAGTTCATGTCACTTTTTGATCTTGAATGACCTTGAACGACTCTGACCCCTCAATGTTTTTTATGCAGTTTGTGATGTTCTACAAGATGGTTGAAAAAAAATGTACCGTCCTATTTGAAAAAGGGGAGGTGACCTTCACTGTGCGTCAGCGCCTCCAACGAAATAAAAAAAATGGTCGCATTTGATGACCCCTTTCGCACCGTACAACTTTTGTTTGGAACATTTTTTTGTGACGTCGATAATTACCGAGATACTTAAGGTGGCAACAGTTAGTGCCTTAACCTGTATAACTATGTAAAATAAAATAACGAAATTTCTCGTCTCACCACTTCGGTAGGACGAAAATATTTGGGATTAACTCGCACTAGTACTTGACCGGTCGCTTCGTCCTTTCCAACTTCCTCGACACCGTCACCCTCCCACTTGATCGTACGACCAACGTGAGAAAAGGCAACTTCGACGAATTCACGAACACTGTGACTTACACCGGTCGCGATAACGTAATCGTCGGGCGTCGATTGTTGCAGCATCATCCACATGGCCTGCACGTAAACAGACGAATCAATTACATTGTCGAGCGATTCGAGGGACTCGCATTGGGTCAATGAAATCGCATACCTTTACATAGTCCCTCGCGTGACCCCAATCGCGCAGAGAATTCAAATTACCAAGTTCCAAGACATCCTGCAGACCCAGATGAATTTTGGCGATCGTTCTTGTTATTTTGCGCGTTACAAAATTCTCACCTCTTCGTGGACTCTCGTGATTGAACAATATACCGTTACAGGCGTACATGTTGTACGCCTCTCTGTAATTAACGACGATCCAGTAACTGTATATTTTTGCACACGCTGAAAAGAGATTGAACGCTGTTGAAGGTTGTAGGCAGAGTTGTGAAAATAGTAATGTAAAAGTAATGCATTACTTTGAACAATGTGTATTGGATAAGTTTTTTTTTACAAATTACAAAAAAACGTGTAATGGATGAATGTTCCATTACAAATGAAAATAGTAATGTGTAATGGAGGCGAGTTCCCTTACAAGTAAGAAAAAATAATGTGTAATATATGCATATTCCATTACAAATAATAAAAGTAATGTGTAATAGTTGCGTGTACCATTACAAATTTAAAAAATTACGTGTAATGAATGGGTAATGATTTTTTGGAGTAATTTTTACCCCATTGATGTAAAAATTACAATTCAAGAATGGAGTAAAAAATATTCCCAACAATCACTGTTCATACATTTACCACTACGATAGTAAAGTTAACAAAAGCTTGATACACACAAGTTATTTTCATTGAAAAATTAGTAGACTTATCTTTGAGCAAAATATTACGTGCTCCAAATTGTCGTAGAAACACACTAATTTGTAATGGAATATTCTCCGCTGCAAATTACTTTTTTTTTCAATTGTAATTTGTAATGGAGCACTCATCCATTAGATATTACTTTTTATATTTGGAATGGCACGTGCATCCATTACACATTACTTTTTTTATTTGTAATGGCACATGCATCTATTACACATTACTATTTTTATTTGTAATGGAACAGGCATTCGTAACACATTACTCTTGTATTTTGTAATGGTACTCTTGTCCATTTCACATTATACAGTGTAATGGGTAATGAACAGGGTTGCAAATAATGAATTACTTTTTTTAATGCATTTACATTTTCAATAACCAATAACTCTTATTGATTAATTAAAATAATTTCCATTAATCATTATATTTTAATGGTTAATGAAAATAATTTCCATTAACTATTAAATTTTAATAGTTAATGAAAATAATTTCCATGAACCATTAACTATTAAATTTTAATAGTTAATGAAAATAATTTCCATGAACCATTAAATGTTAATGGTTAATGAAAATAATTCCCATTAACCATTAACATTTCATGGTTAATTGAAATGATTTCCATTAACCATTAACCATTAAATTTTAATGGTTAATGAAAATAATTTCCATGAACCAATAAATGTTAATGATTAATGAAAATAATTCCCATTGACCATTAACATTTAATTGTTAATGGAAATCATTTCCATTACAGCCATTACAAAAGTAATGATTAATGCATTACTTTTTCATAAAAAATTTCGCAACCCTCGTGACGAATACCATAATGGATTATCAAAATAATGCATTATTTGCAACTCTGTTCTCCAGTGATGAGATCCTGCGCAACCTGTTTTACTAACCATAAGGGGAACGTGGATAGAATGGTGTTTTTTCGGATTGTGGAACCTGAGCGACTTTACCATAGAGCTCGGACGTCGAGGCCTGATAAAAACGCACTTTTTTCTCAAGACCGCAAGTCCTTATAGCATCCAAGAGTCTCACTGTTCCCAGAGCATCCACCTCACCCGTGTATTCGCTCAGTTCGAAGCTTACCTGTGGCAAAGTTCATTTTCGCCGCATTATCATTTTTAAATATTATTTTTTTTTTTTCCAACATTAACATTTACCTTTACGTGACTCTGCGCAGCAAGATTGTATATCTCCGTCGGTTGCACTATGCTTATTACTTTGGACAAACTACTGGAATCCGTCATGTCGCCCCAATGTAATTTCATCTTTTCCTGACGATGACTCGTCGGATCTGCGTAAAGATGCTGTATTCTGGACGTATTGAAGGAACTTGACCGTCTTATTATACCGTGAACCTCGTACTTCTTTTCCAGAAGAAATTCCGCCAAATACGAGCCATCCTGTCAACATAAAATCATTATTATTATTATTATTATTATTAATCTTCTTTTTAAATATTTATCTCGAATATTATCGCGTTCGCTAACCTGACCGGTAATTCCCGTAATTAGAGCGACGCGACGATCCTCACCGCTTGCCATCTTTGATCGAATTTTTCTTTATTTATTAACAATAGCACCGGCAGTCAGTGGCTGTATTGTTTTCGGTCTTTCGCTGAAACGAGATTATTAATTGTTCCGAGAGAAATCCGTCGAACAACTGACACTCAAAACGTTACCCTCCACTCAAGTGTCACGTTTTCTATTTTATTTTTCTAGGTCTCTCCCTCTCTCTCTGTAAAATACCGGGTATTTCGTTATCAATGATAAGGAAATGACGAATAAGTCCCGGTATCCGACAGCAATACTGTAGGAAGATATGGGACGATAAACGTCAAACGTGTCAATGTTGACAATAAATATTGTCGCGGTGGGGGGAGGGGGGGGCAGCCACGCGACAGTGACATCTGTTATTCTGAGATCGCACTACTAAATAGTATCTCAATCGGTAAGTTATCTGCAGAACAGCAATGCGCGCGTCATCTATCGCACGACGCTCACAGCTCTAGACTTTCATTTACTCCGATGATAATTATGGGAGTGGGGCATGTGGAGGGGGGATTCGCATCGATATTGCAGCGCAGTCCATATACCGCTCTTTCCATCAGCTGTGTCGTTCCTCGGGTCACTTCGCCGGTTCTTCACGATCGCCAAAAAAGAAACCTGCCGTTGTATCATCATTATAAGGTCGCAGGTAATAAAAGGAAAAAAAAGACTCATACTTTACGATCGTTCTTTTCGTGTTGAATTATCTTGTGTTGATTCTTCATTGTGCACTGAGTGATGGAAGAAGATAGTCTCACCACCGCGGTGACCACAGCGCTCGTGTATTATCAGCGGCAGGTCCGTGTACCAAAATAATATAGCGCTGAATCGAATAAAACGACAAACATTTATGATTTAAAATCATTACGCGAATCTATAAACTGGCGAATTTTCCGAGAGGAATTATAACAGTAAGGATGCTCACTGTTCAATTTGGTCAATGTGGCAATCAGTTGGGCCTCGAATTATTCGACAAAATATCAAACGACATAGAATCGCGAAATTCCGGCGTATCGTACGATGATAATTACAACTACATCGAGAGTAGCTGCGAGAGATGGTTTTCCGGGATAACGAAGGACGGTGTGAGAATAGCACGGAGTATTCTGATCGACACGGAGAGAAGAGTCATTGACGAGATCACGAGAGAGAGCGGAGAAAAGGCGAATTGGCGTTATTCGAGAAAAAATGCTATTACGGGCAGCGGCGACGGTGGCGCCGGGGGCGGAGGTTCGGGAAACAATTGGGCCCGTGGTTATTGCACAAAGGCGAGAGAATTAGCAAACGATGTTGTCGAATCTGTGAGATCGGAGTGCGAGAGCGCCGATCGACTCGATGGTTTTCTCACATTGCTCGGAAGCGCTGGAGGCACCGGTTCCGGTGTCGGAAGCCGTATTCTCGAAATATTTCGACGAGATTATCCGACCAAGTGTATTATCGCCGCTCTCGTTCTACCGTTCGCCAGTGGCGAAGTTGGAACTCAAAATTACAATGGACTATTGACTCTGGCTAAATTAACGGACCACGCCGATGCGATGATAATTTTGGAGAACGATCGGCTATTTCGAGCATGTGAAATTAACCGGAAAACGGTTGAAGCAGGGAAGCAAGTGGCGTCTTTGCGAGACATGAATGAAGTAGCCTGTGATAAACTCATGGCGATATTTCAACCGATCAAGGGAACGCGCAATGGGGCCAATTTCTTTGTCAACAAAATGGCGTCTCATCCCAGCTACAAAATAACAAAGATAGAGTGTAATTCACCGCCATTGAGATTTTCGACCGGGCATAACGTAGTTGAGGCGTCGGCCGCGAGAGCGAGCATCCGCCGCGAACAAACCGCGGAATATTTGAATGAGTGGCAAATTCAACTGAGACAATTGAAACGCACTCTCAGAATCGTCGACGGTAAAGCTCGAAGAAATTTCAAGGTCGCTGCGGTCGCTTCGGCGACGGAGCAGAAGCAGCCATATTCTGAGAGCAATAATGAGGTTTATCGACGTTCCGTTTCCAATATATTGATAACTCGAGGTCACTCAGCGATCAACGGTGACGATCGGATAAATCTTCAAGAATTCATCGACGACAGGCTCTATCCCAGTTGGACCCGGATGGCGAGGGACCAAAGATTCACCAATCTTTCAGAGAAGAGACGATTTTTCGAACGGGAAAAATTTGCCGCTCTCGTTACGAATAATTCACAAATTTGCGGAACTCTGAACAGCGTCGTCAACGGAGCTTGGACCTGTTACACGAACGGCGCTTTTCTCCATCTTTACAAGCAATTCGGCCTCGAGGATGATGATTTTTTACGGGCATTTGGAAAAGTCGAAAACGTCATCAAGCTCTACGACCAATTGGACTGCGATGAGTCTCTGTGACATCCCTATTTTTATATTAAGCGCCTCCATCGACCAACGAGTACTTGCCGTTTTTTTTTCAACTATCTGAAATACACAAATATATATTTTTTTCTATAATTTCGTGGCACTTTCTCCATTCGATAAATATAGTACGCTGCTGCGGTTTTTATACGATGCAGCTAGGGGTTGCTTTTCCCAGAATAACTCCATCATCGCCGCGCGCGGGTAACGATCGGAATGAAATTCCGAAAGGGAGGGGGATTTTGAACGAGCTCACTCCTTTGCGCGAGGATTCGTGGAATTTGCAGCGGTGCGGTTTTTTACAAACTCGCACGAGTGGGGAATGCGCGTTTTGGCAAAGTCCCAAAACAGTTGCTTCACATACGTGTATATTCTATTGCGCTACCCCCCCCCCCCTTGCGCGTATCATCCCCCACATCCATTATTCGGCCCCCGTCAATTCCAGGAACAGAGATACACCCCGCGAGTCTCCTCGAGCGTTTTCATCCTCCGCACCGCGCCACCAAATGACCTCTGAAACTTCCAACTTCCAGGAAACGAAATTCCGCGAAATCTTCTTAGTTTCTGCCCGTTCAGTCGAAAAGTTTCGTTTGGGGGTGGTTTTTCTGACGTCATTGTCGTAGAATCGACCTGCTCGCGTGCATATATATGCATATGGGTCATTCCATGTCAAATCGGACAATCGTTGGAATCGGTCCCTTTCCATTTCGATGAAACTTGGCCAGAAATTTTCTTTTATCGTAAAACGAATTTCTACCAAAGGAAAAAAATGAAAAAAAATTGTTTGAAAGTTAGGCAAAATTTCACTTTTTTCAATTTTTCATGTTTGTTTTTCAAATATCTAGGAAAGCTATTATAGTTACGAAAATCGTTCTAGGCTCGTCTTGAAGAGTATACTTGGGGCTTCAAGAAAAGAGTATTCTGACAAAAAAATTGGAAAAATGATGAATTTGGAGAATTTTGAATTTTTTTAAATCGTGAAAATCCACGATCAACGTTAAATTTTTGGTTCAATTTTTTTTATATTATAACTTGTACTGATCTTGGAAGATTCTGACATTTTTAGAGTTGCAAAAATATGATTTTTGAATTTGGTAAAAAAAATTTTTTTTGATCTTCAAGTTAAGTTAAGTTGAGCAATCATGTAATTTTGTAATTTGAGCAGTGCAAGTTTCAATGAATGACATAAGAATGTAAAAACAGAAACATAATTGAATTTGCGATTTTTTTTATGTTTCTGTTTTTACATTCTTGTGTCATTCATTGAAATTTTTACTGCTCTAAATTACAAAATTACACGATTGCTAAAAATTTCAGAATCTTTTCAGATCAGTACAAGGTATTATATTTAAAAAATTAATCCAAAAATTTAATGTTGTTCAAGGATTTTCACGATTTTTAAAAATTCTTCAAATTCATCATTTTTCAAAAAAAAAATTCGGAATACTTTTTTCTTGTAGCCCCAAGTATACTCTTCAAGACGAACATAGAACGATTTTCGTAACTATAATAGTTTTCGAGATATTTAAAAACTAACTTGAAAAATTGGGAAATTTTGAATTTTGCATAACTTTCGAAAAAAATTTTTTAAATGTTTTTTTGCTTTGGTAGAACTTCGTTTTATAATAAAAGAAAACTTCTGATCAAATTTCATCGAAATTGAAAGGGGTCGATTCCAACTATTGGTCGATTTGACATGGAATGGCCCATATATACATTCTTTCGTCGGAACAATTTAGGCCTGGTTCAGGTTTAAAAAGTTGAAAGTTTACATTTTCCCTTCTGGCGTTTATCCAATTAGGCCTTAACTGCATAAACGCCACAAAAGGGCACTTTCAACTTTTTTAAGTCAAGTTACGACCGCTGCATAAACCTTACAGCGCATTTCGCTGTGATTACTTAAAAAATTTCAAAACATTTTTTTCTCTTCCCGACAAAAAGGGTCGCATGCGGGGGCGATGATGGAACCCTTGAGAAATCCGTTCCTGGCTCTTTCCCTCTTCGTCCCGCATCTCGAATACATCTCCCCCTTTCCCGACGAAAGGCCGTAATGAGAGAGGGAGAGAGAGAATAAACAATATATGAGGCATTCCACGTCAATTCGGCCACCCTATTTTTTGAAATCACCAAAAATCGCATACAAATTTTTATAAAGTATTTCTAACTGTCAAGAAAATTCGTGATTTTTTTCAGATTTTTATATAACTCATTTTAGCCGGAAAAAAATACAAAAAAATTTCTTGTCCCATTTCGTAACTTGAAAATTATTGATCATACGAAAAAAAAAGTACAACATGAAATTTAGAATTTTCAACGTACTTTTCACTGAAATTTTTTACGAACTCCTCCAAAAGCTCTATATGCCATTTTCGGAGCAAATAATGTTTTGATATTTTTTTTCTCAGAAATGACATCTTCGATTTGTCTGTAGTTTTAACAATTCTTTACTTGATATATTTACAGACTATTAAAAAATTGGCTCAGTGGAGAATCCATTCCTTCCCATGCATTTTTCATCCTAAACGAATACACAAATTTCTCTGTGCCTTAACAGGGTTGAGACTATCTATAGATATTTTCTAAAGCCCACTTTTTTGTTTATTTTTTGTACTTTTTCAATTTTTTTAACTTTTTTCATTTTTATTTTTTTAATTATCTTTGTGTACATTTTAATAAACTTTATCAATGGACCCATGGACCCTGATAAAGTGTATTCAAATTTGAGTCAAAGGCTACTCACGTCTCTCGATTGCAAAAAATAATTAATTTATCCTCTTTGGATACACCGACGTTTCTATGGCCAATGAGTACTTTTTTAGTTCGATTTGGTCATGTTTTTTGGGAATGATACTGCTTTGTTCCTGGAATCATTATTTTATTATTTTTCCCTGTCTACGATCAATAATGATAAAATATCAATATCCACACTATTTCGTTAAATCACTCTATAATGATTGATTGTATCAATAAAAATGCATTTGAAATAATGGATTCTCCACTACGTCAATTTTTTCATAGTCTATAAATATATCGAGTAAAAAACTGTAAAACTACAGACGAATCGAAGATGTTAATTCTGAGAAAAAAAATATCAAAACATTATTTGCTCCGAAAATGGCATATAGAGCTTTCGGAGGAGTTTGTAAAAAAATTCAGTGAAAAGCACGTTGAAAATCCTAAATTTTGTGTTGTACTTTATTTTCGTACGATGAATAATTTTCGATCTACAGAATGGGACAACCAAATTTTTGGTATTTTTTTTCGACTAAAAAATGTAATTTAAAAATCTGAAAAAAATCACAAATTTTCTCGATAGTTAGAACTACTTTCTAAAAATTTGTAGGCGATTTTTGGCTATTTCAAAAAATGGGGTGGCCGAATTGACGTGGAATGCCTCATATGTATGGAAGAACGACGCGCGCCACCGACGCCCACCGTCGTCTCCATCAACCCCTATACTCTGCTCTATACTATCCAGCGGACTCGGACGTCAGCCTGTCTGCCGTTTTCTCCCCACAATGCCGATAATGCCGACCGTGCGCGCGACACACGGCAAACGCGAACAATCTTTTCCAGTCCAAACGGTCTAGAAAACTAGTCGCCGCGATATAACATTATTATCATTGTGTAAGAAAAATCGCTATTCAAACGCATTGTACCGTTGCTGTAAAAAATTTCGCGCGCACATTTTATCTAATTGTCAAAACATCGCGGTAATATCTTCACGTTCATGTTTTCAATCGCTAAAAAATCGTGTCTATCGTTCCTTTTACCGTATATATTATATACGATAGTTTCGGAGTTACGAGAGAGCACGTTCGCGCGTCACACGTACAGGTCGTCTCCCCCACGAGGAGACTTTGGACGGACACGGAGAAACCAGTATCGACACAGAATACGTGCTATACTGTAGAAACGGCGGCGAGAGAGCGCGTGGATGAGAATCCAGCGCCCTCCGAGGAGAGCTCCACAGCTCTCGACTCTCGACTCCCAAAACAGTACGACCTGCTCGCTGCTGCTCGCACTAGCGGCGAGCAACGGAGACGATGACGCCCGCGCCATTTTGTGCAATTACATTTTGAGTCCCTTAAAGTTGACGCGCGTGTGCGTGTGTTTTCTGCTAAGTTTTTTTTTACAATTCTACATTGTCAATCCGATTAACGGTGAAAAAAGGCCTCTGATGTTCAAGACCATAAAAGATATATAGTTTCGTCCTTTTTCGATCGTTTGCACTTATTTTTCCCCGCGCGAGTTATTGACTGTGCCAAAAGTTGTTTAACGATCAGTGCGACGCTTTTTCTCGGTATTTATGAAAAATTTTGAGACAGCGAAGCCGATGGATCGATTTCGTGAATCTATGAGAGAATAGGGGATATTGCTCTTGAATCGAGTCCCGTCCATTTGGATTAAACGACGAACGAAGGTACGAAAAATACATTCGGCATATTTATATAGTATCTGTGGCAAATTGTTGGAAGGATACAGGCGGAGGTGTATCTCGGGTGTTGTTGCGTGCAATTCGGTTCAAGGACAAGTGTCCTTGAAGCACTGCTCCGCCGTATTTGGAGAATCAGCGTCTCTCTCGTGTTTCTGCACGCGTTCGACCAAAAAAGAGAGGAAAATGTACCGGTGAGGCGTTTTGCGTACGCGATCGACCCGATTGTGGAGCGTTTGCTCCGCAAGGATCTTACTCGCGGGTTGTGCAAGGTGTGCAGGAAAGTGAAAGCCCGCTTCAACAAAACAAGCGTGAATTTTAGCGTTTTGCGGAGTGCGCACGCTTCGCAGCGCGTATATCGTACACGCATGTGTATTTCTATATATATATATATAAAAGATTCCAAGTTTGTGTAGGATTTTTATTATATGGAACCGGAGAGTATATATATTATCGCACACGTAGCATTGACCCTCCGTTGCAGCATTTACGGTACAAATACAGTCGACGCTCAGATTTTTCGAATCTGTTATATTCTTCCGTATCTATTTTTATTGTTTTGGACTTGGAGGGTGCTTTGCCCGTACAGTCCCGGCCAAAATTTTTATCTCATTGAAATTTCCGGACTTCGTGATGCAATAAAAATCTGAAAAAATTCACCAACATTTGGCATGCCACAAACAACAAATATCAATGATAATATCCCCCAAAAGTTATTTATAAATTGTTTAAACAAATAATTATTTATCAATTTTTCGGTATTTTTTTTCTTTAACCAATCGAATGCGTTAATTTCAAAATTTCTATTTTGAAATTTTAAGAATGGCTGTATTTATGTAGATTGTCTTTGAAACTTTTCAAAGCTGACGATAAACCTGTGTGCAAGAACATAAAAAATTGGCAATTTTTTGTTTGTATTTCAGAATGTTTTTTATAATATTTATAAATAGAGAGAAAATTCTGAAAAAAATCATATGCGTTCAGAAAAATTAACACATTCGATTTGTTTAAGAAAAACAAAAACTTACCAAAAAATTGTTGAATAATTATTTATTTAAACAATTTATTAATAACTTTTGGGCAATATTATTATGGATAATTGTTGTTTATGGTGTGCCAAGGTGTTCATCGTCCGGTAATCGAGAAATTCAGTGTTTAAAATCGCAACTTTAACACAAGGTCTTATGGGAAGTTACGAAAAAAGACGGTATTTTACAACAAATAACTCGATTTCTAGACGATCAAACTTTCTCAAATTTTACCCACAGTTGAGTATGATTGTTAAGAAGGTTCATGCCGAATTTTAAATAATTAAACTTGGAATTTGTCAAACGCATGAGAAACGATGGAACCTCCTTAAAAGGCGTTTTTTGAAAAATTGTAGTACAAAAGAGGCACGAAATAAGTTTGTACGGCCCTGAATCGTTTCGAGACCCGATCCGAAAAGCCGAGGAGATACCACTTTGACCATCTCGCCGCTTCTCCGCCTCTTGCTCATTCCGAACTGTTTTCATCCTCTCTGGAGCGACGGGGTTCTTTCCCCCGTTATATACACACACGCACAAAAGTATACAGCGCGCACACACACGTCCACGCGTATAACCGCGTGGCTTGGAGTCGGAAGAGCGGACGAAAGGTGCTCGTGAGCAGCATATGAGGTATTCCCGCTCAACGGGACCCCCTTTTAGGCCGACCTCTTTCGATTTTCTTGAAACTCGAGTATGTTTTAGTGTTGCCCGAAAGTATATTGTACATCAATTTTCAGATCTCTAACTATAATACTCTTTGGAATACACCAAAAGTTATATTTCAAACTTTTTGCGTATTCAGCGCTTCGGAGCTTTGGCACGGCGCGAAATAAAATCGAAAAAATTCTTTGACAATAGCTTTCGATCGGAAATTTCCTGCGCTTTTCAAAAAAAATATCAGCAATTCCGAAAAAAACGAATTCATTTGAATTTCGGCCAAAAACCGAAAAAATTGATTTACAAAAAAAGAGCATAATTTAATTCGGCGGAACAATTTTTTCGTGTTTTGTATATATCTGAGAAGTCACGATATAAATATCAAGTTGAAACTCGCATCCGTTTACCAATGTCAAGTCTTTTAGTAGGATAAAAATTCTTAAGTATTGTGTTTTTCGTATTCAACAGTTCTCTGATATATTATATAGTTTTTTTAACGAATTTCGAATTTTATAAATTTATTAAATTCAAAATTCAATAAATTTGATTAAATTAAATTAATTTAATTTAATTAATTTAATAAATTTACTAAATTCAAAATTCGTTTAAAAAAATGCTATATAATACATCCGGGAACTGTTGAATACGAAAAACACGATATTTAAGAATTTTTATCCTACTAAAAGACTTGGCATTGGTAAACGGATGCGAGTTCCAACTTGAAATTTATATCGTGACTTCTCAGGTATATACAAAACATGAAAAAAAATGTTCCGCCGAATTAAATTATGCTCTTTTTTTGTAAATCAATTTTTTCGGTTTTTGGTCGAAATTTAAATGAATTCGTTTTTTTCGGAATCGCTGATGATTTTTTCGAAAAGCGCAGGAAATTTCCGATCGAAAGTTATTGTCAAAGAATTTTTTCGATTTTATTTCGCGCCGTGCCAAAGCTCCGAAGCGCTGAATACGCAAAAGGTTTGAAATATAACTTTTGGTGTATTCCAAAGAGTATTATAGTTAGAGATCTGAAAATTGGTGTACAATATACTTTCAGGCAACACTAAAACATACTCGAGTTTCAAGAAAATCGAAAGAGGTCGGCCTAAAAGGGGGTCCCGTTGAGCGGGAATACCTCATATACATCAGAAACAGAGTCCCTCTTCCGTCCGTTCTACACGTGCGTATTCAACGTGGAGATATTTTAAGGATACTTTGTCCCTACCGTCCCAGCCAAAAATGTTATCTGATTGAAATTTCCGTACTTCGTGATACAATAAAAATCTAAAAAAAATTTAGCAACATTTGGCACGCCATAAACAACAATTATCAACAATAATATTGCCCAAAAGTTATTAATAAATTGTTTAAACAGATAATTATTCAACAATTTTACAATTCTTTTTTTTCTTAAACAAATCGAATGCGTTAATTTTTCTGAACGCATATGAATTTTTTCAAAATTTTCTCTCTATTTTGAAATAGTATAAAAAACATTCTAAAATACAAACAAAAAAATGCCTATTTTATATATGTTTTTGCATACTAGTTTATCATCAGCTTTGAAAAGTTCCAAAGATACTAGGCCAAAAAATACATAAATGCAGCCATTCTGAGAATTTCAAAATAGAGAGAAAATTCTGAAAAAATTCATATGCGTTTAGAAAAATTAACGCATTTGATTTTTTCAAGAAAAAACAGAACTTACCGAACAATTGTTAAATAATTATTTGTTTACACAATTTATTAATAACTTTTGGGCAATATTATTATTGACAATCGTTGTTTATGGCATGACAAATGTTGCTGATTTTTTTCAGATTTTTATTGTATCACGAGGTACAAAAATTTCAATCAAATACAATTTTTGGCTGGGACTGTACAAGCAATACATCCTTAAGTTATACCGCGACTGGGACGAACAAGACACAGCAACGAAAAAAATAATAACGGGGGTGGAGAGATAGTGAAAATGATATGATTCGAGTACGATATTCGCCCTTTACGCGTTACCTTATGGTACAGTCCATGCCCCGGAATATACAACGAGTTTATCGATCGCTAGTGATAAAGAGAAAAGGGGAGTACCCGACGCGGTCCGAAAAGGGAAATAGTATTTCAGTCCAGAGCTTTTTTTTACCTAGTTTCGCCAGAGAGATTGTTCAAATATCGATAATCGATGGACTTGGATGCGGACTGTAGAGCCTTAGACGTAGGTTTGTATACAATGTACACTGCGACCTCGATTCTCGGAACCTCGATCTTTGCAATTGCAGCGTAGTGGGAGAAGCTCCAAGCCAATCGCGTCAGGCCGCCGTCAGCCACCAGCGGCGCAGAGACGGTTCTGTGCAATGTGCGCAACCCCACTTCTTGCAAGAGCCGGTCCCGCACAATTCCGATTATCGAGGTCGCAGTGTACATACTTGATACCCAAATTTATTACATCATACCCCTCTGCTGTAAATTTTTTTTTTAACTGGTTAAATGTTAGAAAAAATTTAAACTGGTCGAGTGCAAATTTTTTTTAACACTAGTAACGGAATGCAGGGTGTCGTATATATATTACAGATTTCTTTAATTCCATTCGTTGTCACTTTCTCCGCTTTGGCCCGGACTTGTAATTACTCTTGGCTTTTCATTCGAGAGAATCCCTGATCCACCATCGTACAGGGTTTATTTCTACACTCGGCGGGCTTTGCAGTCGACTCTCGCCCTTGATTCTTCGCTGCTCTTCGCTTTCTCTTTTTTTTCCATTTTTATCATACTCCACGTCGTCGTTTTTTATCGTCGCTAAAATCTTTCGGTAGCGGCGGTGGCGACAACGGAGGGGTGCACTGAACTGGCACCGAGCAAAATACAGAGAGGACAGGGCGAGCTCGACTGGTTCTCGCTTCTCCGCTATCTTTTACATAGTTTCTTTGTTATTTTTGACGGGAATGAAAAAGTTGGAATGAATGTTTAATTTTTACATTAAATTACTTAAAAGTAAAACACGGGTATTAAAGCAGTCTTCAATTTTTATTCAACTACATACAACTACACTGGACTCTCGATTTCGGAAACCCCGATAACGGCGACAAATCTCGTGGCCTTGGCTCGAGGTACTGCGTTCCGAGAAAAACTCTGAGCACTATATCTATATATGCCTCGCAGTGGACGACAAACCTGCGGCGTGTCGCCCTAATCGGGAGTCCAGTGTAGTTCAACTAATTAATTAAGTTCAATTAATTAAGTTAATCAGTCTCATCTCAACTTAAAACGATCAACTGCGAGTTCAAAGATAAAATATTAGCCTGCTTTTGACAACCAACATTACTAGTTCAAACGTAAAATAATGATTTTTTCTTATTAATCAACTTTACCAGTTCAAACATAAAATAATAACCATTTGTTATCAATCAAGTTTACTAGTTCACACTTGAAATAATAAGCTTTCTCTATCAATCAACTTGACCACTTCAAACTTGAAATAATAATCTTTTTTATCAATGAACTTTACTAGTTCCAACATAAAATAGGGTCATTCCATGTCAAATTGACCAAGAGTTGGAATCGACCCCATTTCAATTTCGATGAAATTTGGTCAGAAGTTTTCGTTTTTAATAAAACGAAGTTCTACCAAAGGAACAAAATTTAAAAAAATTTGTTTCGAAATTTATGAAAAATTTAAAATTTCACCATTTTTAAAATCTTTCAAGGTTATTTTTTAAATATCTTGAAAACTATTATAGTTACGAAAATTTGTTCTGAATTCGTCTTAAAGAGTATACTTGGGACTACGAAAAAAAAATATTCCGAAAAACAATTTTGAAAAATGATGAATTTGGAGAATTTTCAAAAATCGTGTAAATTCAAGTTTGACAATAAATTTTTGGTTCAATTTTTTAAATATAATAAGATCCTGAAATTTTCATAAAGGTGTTTTTTGTTTTTTCAAAAATATGAATTTTTTGAATTTTTAAAAATCATGTAAATCCACGATCAACATTAAATTTTTAGTTAAATTTTTTTAAATATAATACCCTGTGCCTTTTTTTACCTCTCAGTTAAGTGAAGTTGAGCAATTATGTAGTTTTGTAATTTTATGCAGTAAAAAAAAGTAAAAGTTACCAAAATTCGAAAATTTATATTTTTGAAACAAAAAAACACCATCCTGAAAATTCCAGGATCTTTTAAGGTCAGTACAAGGTATTATATTTAAAAAAATGTAACCAAAAATTTAATGTTCATCGTGGATTTACACGATTTTTAAAAATTCATATTTATGAAAAAAAAAAAAACAAAAAACACCTTTCTGAAAATTTCAGGATCTTTTAAGATCAATACAAGGTATTATATTTAAAAAATTTAACCACAAATTTAATGTCGAACTTCGAATTTCACGATTTTTGAAAATTAAAAATTCTCCAAATTCATCATTGTTCGAAATTTTTTTTCGGAATATATTTTTTTTTTGTAGCCCCAAGTATACTCTTTAAGACGAATTCAGAACAATTTTTCGTAACTATAATAGTTTTCGAGATATTTAAAAAATAAACTTGAAAGATTTGAATAATTGTGAAATTTTAAATTTTGCATAACTTTCGAAACAAAATTTTTTAATTTTTTTCCTTAGGTAGAACTTCGTTTGATTAAAAACGAAAACTTCTGACCAAATTTCATCGAAATTGAAAGGTGTCGATTCCAACTCTTGGTCGATTTGACATGGAATGACCCAATAATAACCTTTTATTTATCAATCAATAAACTTCTTGACTTGACTAAAATGTCCAGAATTTTTTTTTTTAATTCCGGCTTTTTGTCAGGGCTTTCCAAATTTCGAAATAGTAACGCTAGTTAAACGTGGCTCAGCGAAACTACCTCCGGCGTGTATATCGTTGCTTCGAATGACAGTTGGCGCTCGCGTGTTTATCGCGACACCCTCCGCCGCTCGGTTGGGTCGATATTTCACGTACCAACCCTCTCGACCGTTCGCAGCGTTATTGCGAATTGCAAAGGTGCGGAAGAAGCGGTGGACCTTTTTTGGCAGATCCAGCGCCAAGAAAACAGAATAGGATAAATTTCAAACGGACAAATGTCATATCTCTGAAAATTTTCAACAAAAAATCCCAAAAATACGCGTTAGAAAAATTATCGACTCAAATTTAATAATTATAAAATCTCGAGTCCATTCGAGTTTACGCCAATGCGTAATTTACTACCTGCAGCGTCTCTCGACTGCGATGGACACGCCCCCCGCCGCGCGCGCTATACACTCCTTCACAGAGACAGAGTTCAACCCCGTAGACTGTAATTTATTTTCTGGGTTACACGCTGGCGGCGACACTGTTTAAACGCTCTTTAAACTCGGTGTACTCGATAAACGTTTGACCCACGACGGAAGGCTGAGAGTTTATTGGAAAATTTTTTTTCCACCGTCTGAACTATATTTTACGCTGCATGGTCCCCAATTGAATATCAATCTAATCTTCACAGTCGGGAATGGGAAAAAAATACAATTTTTTTTTTTCGTCCGATCATTCGAAAGAAGCTAAACCTATAATTTCGTTGTTTACCGATCAAACTCCTGCTCCGTGGGGAATTATAAAACTAATATAGCGGGGACTTGGATGCGTGGAATTGCGCAACGCGGTTGACTTCAGAGTTCGAAATATGTTTATTTGTTCATTCGAAGAACGAGTCGCTTGAAAAAAAAAAATGATCCCCCCGTTAATTCGCCGTGAGTCCATGAAACTTGGATTGGACCGCGATGCAACCTGCTTCCTCTATTATGAATCTACTATATGGGGCGTTCCATCCCAAATCGGACAATTTGAAAAACTTTTTTTTTTCCTCAATTTTTTTATATTTTTTAGTACCCCTCAAAAGACCCTTCCTGTTAAATTCTGAAATTTTTTTGATTACCCGTTCAAAAGATATTAAATTAACAAAAAACCGCTCTTTTTTGGTATTTTGGTCATAACTTCTTTGATAATGGTCCAAATTAAAAGTTTTTTTTTCAAAATTTTTTGTTTTTTATGGCCTTTTCATAAAAAAAATACAACAAAAATATTCGACGTGTTTTTGAATGAGTTTTTTTAGTTTTAAACTTTAAATCGCGTTTTTAAAAGTGAGTGTCATTTTTTATTTTTTATTTTTTGTTTCGAACGTCTATCTCTTCAACAATTTTTAAGACTGGTCCGATCGTGGGATCTCAATAACTACGATTTTTTTTCGATTTTAGAAAATTAAATTTTTTTTTTTCATAAATTATTATGAATACCAATTTTTGTTACTGTATAGTATTTTTTTCAATAGTTGGAATTTATTTTGACACTTTTTTATTGTTAACAGGTGCTTAAAATTAATAATTAATCGTTAAGTCTGTTTATGAACAATAATAACAACAGTTTTTATTTATTCGCGTATTTTTTTGAAAACCTTACATATACGATTATTTCCTGAGTTAGAATATTCCTTTGCCAATACGTTTCCGTTGCTCATCGATTAATTATTAATTTTAAAAATCTGTTAACAATGAAAAAGTATCAAAATTAATTCAAAATGATTTTAAAAAATACTATGCAGTAACAAAAATTGCTATTCATAATTATTAATTTAAAAAAAAAAAAATTAATTTTCAAAAATCGAAAAAAAATAATAGTTATTGAGATCCCACGATCAGACTAGTCTTAAAAATTGTTGAATAGATAGATGTTTAAAAAAAAAAAAAAATTTTTTTAATAAAAAATGACACTCACTTTTAAAAACGCGATTTAAAGTTTAAAACTCAAAAAACTAATTCAAAAACACGTCGAATATTTTTGTTGTATTTTTTCGGAAAAAACCATGAAAAACAAAAATTTTGAAAAAAAAAAAACATTTTAATTTATAAATTTTTACTTTTAATTCATACATTTTGGACCATTATTGAACAAGTTATGACCAAAATACCAAAAAAAAGAGCGGTTTTTTTGTTAATTTAATATCTTTTGAACGGGTAATAAAAAAAATCTCGAAATTGAACAGGAAGGGTCTTTTGATGGGTACTAAAAAATATAAAAAATTGAGGAAATTAAAAAAAAAAAGGTTTCAAACTGTCCGATTTGGGATGGAACGCCCCATATTCAGAGTGGGGTTCGATCCTACAGATGGGTAGCCCTACACAAACATCCTACCCATAATAATGTCCAGTAATTTTTATCCTACACATATTATCCATCATCTTACACAATTATTGAAACGTCCTACACATATTTTCTTACACAATTAATTAATTTTTACACATTAATTCATTAATTAATAACTTTACTATCGTAGTGGTAAATGTATGAACCGTGATATTTTGGAGTAATTTTTACTCCATTCTTGTAAAAATTACAATTCAAGAACGAAGTAAAAATTACTCCAAAACATAACTGTCCATACATCTACCGCTACGATGGTAAAGTTAACAAAAACTTGATACACACAAATTATTTTCATTGAAAAAATAATAGATTTACCTTTGAGCGAAAAAGTACCTGCTCCAAAATGTCGTAGAAACACACTAATTTGTAATGGAATATTCTCCACTACAAATGACTTTTTTTGCAATTGTAATTTGTAATGCACTCATTCATTACACTTTATTTTTATTTGTAATGGCGCATGCATCCATTACACATTACTTTTATTATCTGTAATGGGCCATGCATACATTACACGTTACTTTTTTTTATTTGTAATGGAACACGCATCCATAACACATTACTATTTTCATTTGTAATGGAACATTCATCCATTACACGTTACTTTTGTAATTTGTAACGGAAAACTTATCCAATACACATTGTTTGAAGTAATGCATTACTTTTACATTACTATTTTCACAACTCTGTGTAGGACATTGTTCTGCATTTTTTTGACCCATGTTTTAGGACAGAAAATGTGTAGGATCGAATCTCACTTCGTGGTGTTCTCTAGAATTTCTCAGAGTGGTCGAGTATCGCATTTTCGTTCCGTCTCTCGGTGACGTTGGTTTATGACGCATTCGGGTCTTGGACGAAGAAACCCGCCCTCAGCCTATAAATATTGTACAAATCTTGCACGTTGAAAACACGGCTCTGCGCTATAGTCGAATGAGTATTATAACGAGATACGAGACACTGTGCGCGGCAAGTGGAAGAAGAAGAAGCAGAAGAAGAAGAAGAAGAAGAGGCGTGCGCCCTCGACCAAGAAGCTGGTATACGATTTTGTATAGAGCAAGTGCGAAGGAATAGAAGGCTCGAGGGGAGAATTCGATCGATCCTCAACCTCGAAGCGGCCATGGCAGTGGCTGAGGAGATAGACTCTCTACGTTTTTATACGTTTGCTCGCTGAGAAGCAGCTCGGCCGAGGTGTGTTGATCCCCCCAGAAACAATGACTCAACTTTGGGTCGACACGAGGCTGCTTCGTTTTTTTTTCATTTTCTCTCTTTCTCTCACCGGTGTTTGCCCTTTTTGGACTCGGGTCCACGGGAATATGTATACATTGCCAATCTTTTTCCGCCTATTTCTTCTAAAACTATTTCTATTCCATCGCTCAATCGTACCGCATCTTGGCTATTACGCTTTCGAGTCTCTAGTTTCGAAACCTTCCAACGCGGTGAAATGAGGATGACCGCGGCGGTGAGATCGGAATTTGCGACGAGAAAAAATATTCGGCGAAACAAAGAGGAACGAGGATTCGGTCAAACCGCATACCTCTCTCTGGACCATCTATGAGAAACGAGACCCAACATTCCATCTCCCGGCGAACCCGTTTTACGCACACGTGCTGTGTAAAAAATATTATATCGGCATTCCTTACCGTGGTTTATGCATCATATATTTTGAGTTTCGTAACCGTATCTCGTCGGTGGTACGAAGAATATTTGAGAATTTATGTACTTGAAGTTTCGAACGGATGAAGGAAAAATCAGAAAAAGTATTGATTTAACCCTCCGTCTGTACACTGGGTCTTTTAAGGCACAAGCCAAATTTTCAAATCGAATATCTCTGGAAATAGAAAAATCGTAAAAAAATGATGTTTACTATAAATGGTTAAATCAATGATTGGATCATGGTAAAAGATTTTATGAAAGTAATTCAGAATTTGTTCAGATTGTTCTGACGTTTTTTTCTTAAAAAAAACATTAGCAGGACTTTAACGACCCAGAGTACAGACTGTGTCCCAAAATTTAAGTGTGCCGACGGAGGATTAACAAAAAAAACCTCCAAATGGGACATTTGCACATTGCTTCCTCATCTTTATCCATAATCTACACAGCTTCCTTTATCACAAAGTATGGCGATCAAATGTAGCTTCCTGATGGAGGAAGTTTGTTAACTATCGAAAAACATAAGTAATCAATATGTAAATTTGCCAAATTCTTTCAACTTTGATTTTTGCCAAATTCAATAGCGAACAACCTTGATCACTATTTTAAATGTGTACAAAATTTCAGTACAAGATCTCGCAAATAGCCGAAATACGCTATTTTTCAAAAAACCCGAAATTTTATAAAATTTTAATCATTCGAACGATTTTCGCCAAATTTAATGACGAACAAGCTTGGTAGCTATATTAGCTCTGTGCAAAGTTTCAGTGCAATATTTTCAAAATTGCACAAGTTAGAGCGTTTACGCGATTTTTTAAAAAATCAAAATTTTCGAAAACTTGAATCCCTCCATGGATTTTCGCCAAATTCAATAGCGAACAACCTTGATAGCTATACTAGTTCTGTACAAAGTTTCAGTGCAATATCTTGAAAATTGTGCAAGTCAGAACGTTTACGCTATTTTTCAAAAAAATAAAATTTCATAAAAATGTAATCGTTCAATGGATTTTTGTCAAAATCAATACCAAACAACCTTAATAGCTATACTAATTCTGTACAAAGTTTGAGTGCAATATCTTGAAAATTAGAGAAGTTAGAGCGTTTGCGCCATTTTTGCAAAAACAAAAAAGTCGATAAAATCTGAACACCCGTTAGAATTGAAACAAAAATTTTTTATAATAAAGAGCAATTCGTGCTGGACAAGTTTGCTAAATTTTAGCTTGATATCTCGAAGCGTTCTCGAGTTATTAATTATTTACAACTGAAACTCAGGACACGTACACATATTCATCCGGTTATTTTCCTAACTACGATTTTTCGATGTTTTGGGACATTTTGAACACATGGCGTAAGAATTTCGAAAAAAAATTTGTTCACAAAAACTAAGCTTCCTTCATGAGGAAGCAAAATTAGAATAGCTTGCAGATATTAGTTAAATAATAATATAAACAATTCGAATATATTTCACAAATTATTTCCAAAGTATATCAACAAAGTCTCAAAATTGTTCCTTGAAAGAATAAATTTATCGATAAATCGTTCATCTGAACATTCGGATCTCCAAGTCCATGAAAATTCTTCAATTTGTTATCAATATCGATTCTTAGGTTTTTTTACACGATAACGATGACGATTATTCCACAAGCAATGTTTTAAATATTTTGTATTCATCTTTCAGGCGGGTGAACCCCATTAATTGCACTCGGAGCACGGAAAATGCGAACTCCGGAGGTGAGTCTGTCCCATGGGGACAGTTGCAAGTTCGAGGCGAGTCAGCAGCAACAGCAGCAGGAGATATGCGGCAGCGCGTCGTCAACAGCGGGAACCGCGACTACTCGAGTCGTCGTTAACCAGATGGTCCTGTCGGCATCGCAACCCGAGACTCACATATTTACCAACGGGTGAGCCGAGTACATTCTTCCTTCTCCATTATCACGAGTGGATGAGAGTTCCATCATCATCATCCGAGTAGCGGATAACGCCGGTACCTCGTTGGAAGAAATGCTCGCTGAGAATGCGCCGGAGAAGTAACATGTGTCGAATTGGATTGATCAAGAATGCGAAACAACGAGAGCCCACGACCAAAATTTTGGACTCATAGCAATCCGACCAAAACCGGATCGAATTGATAGATTCGATTATCCTGATCCCAAAAATCCTAATATCAAACATTTTCCTCGTATCGTAAAAAAATTTACCGACCTGTATTATAGCAATCCGTCTGATGTTCAGAATGTAGTTGAGTGATAGCTCTGAGATACAGAAAAAAACGTTTATCAGACGCCAGTAGCGTAGCGCGTACACGGAAGACCACTTAAAAAAATTTGAAATGAGACTAAAAAAATGATTCATGGCAAACCGTCTGCAAATCTTCTTCACTCAGGGTCAGTTGATGCGAAAGAATCGGTTTTCAGAAGAAAATTTGAGCATGTTAAACCTTAAGACCATTTTGGAAATATTAAAAAATTTTACCGATCGGTAACATAGCAATCCGGCCGAAAATTATTGGACGTGATAAAATAAGTTGTCCAGATGTAGAACAAATTTATATCAGACGAATGTAGTGTAGCACCTTCCTAATCAGACAACTTTTCGATACTCCGAAATCATTCAAAAATCATATTGAGGCTTAAGTTACAAGCCAATGAATAAGTTGCGACCCTCAAATTATTTGATGATAATTAATAAAGAGCTTACCCAAAGTCGTCGAAGGAAAGTTGAAGGACTTGAATAAACTGCTCAAAAGGTAACTGGGATAAAGGTAAAAAAAAATTACCTTTTTGGGTAAAAATTGGTAGAATTTAGTAAAATTTAGGTCAAGCAATAAGATATAAGGGATGGGTTTGTAAAAGGCGACTGAAGCCATACATTGGAAATAAACAACTACTACAACAACTAGTAAAATTTAGGTCAAAGTTGGAGGACTTGAATAAAATGCTCATAAGGTAACTGGGATAAAGGTAAAAAAAAAGTACCTTTTTAGGTAAAAAAAGAGATAAGGGATAAAATAAAAAAAAATGGACAGGAGCGTAACAAGTAAATGGCCCTTCTTTCCATAGGAACGTAACAAGCGCCGGGGCATGTGCCGGGCGACTCCGAAACGTTTTTTGCATTTTTTGGATTATAGCAGACATCGGAAATGTCTGAAAACAGTATTTTGGTACTCCCGGCAATACAAAAGATTTAAAAAAAAATTGAACCGGTTGCTATAATACAGTTCGGCTAAATTTTTGGACATTTTCAAAAATGCGCTCAGGCCATGTGCTACAAAATGTCTGAAGACAAACATTTTCGTCATAAAATGACAAAATCTATGTACATTTTCAATATCAGACGTAAAACGATGTCTGCCTATTTTCTTTGACATAGCAGAAATGGCCTCCCACGCAGTTGCTACATTTTGACCCTTATCGCTCTCCTAGTTGGGTTCAGGATCATATAATTTAACGACTTTATACGGTTTTGGGCGTAAAACGATGATGCATGGTTTTGGTCGTGGGCTCTCGTACCAGAGCCTTTGGCGAGCGAAACTCTGCTCCCACCACCGCGAGCGATGTACTCTCTCGTACGAGTGCGCCCATCTCGCTCTCTTTGCTTCCTCAATGGCAAACGCGCTCCCACGCGCTACAACAGTGACGTAGTACGCGTCGACAAGATTCCCCCTTACTCCACGTACGCGGTGTACGATAGTACCTGGCAAAACTGATCGATTTTACCACAACTTGGACGATCGTGGCGAAAGAAGCAAAGAAAACACGCGAGTTATCGCCTCTTTGAGAACGGAGTCACGATTGACCGAGAGTTTGATCAGCGTGCGCGAATTGGTTCATAGAATCTCGCTGTTTTGTGGTGAATCAATCGAGAACGAGGACACGACGGCAGAGACGCGCAGCGATCAGAGACAGAGAGAGAGAACGAAAAGAAGAAGATAACGTCGGAGCAGAAAGCTATTCGATGGAAGAGCCAATATCGCAGATTCGAAGCACCTTCAAAAATCGTGCACGAACGTTCTCTCTGTCGCCGCGACGTCACGACGATAAACAGACACCACCGAGAGGATAAGCGCTAAAGATTTACGCATCGGCCAAGAAAATTCCGTATGTTCGATCCGGGAAAATGGTGCTCGCGCGATTTTTCATTAGAAAAACACCGGACGAGGAGGTCGTATCGAGCGACGAGGCATTACCAGCCAGAGTAGCTACGAGGTGAGAGAGAGAGAGAGAGAGAGATGGAAAATTTCATTATCGTACGAGAGAATGTTCGGAAAGACACGAGAAAGTGTAATATCGGAGCGAGACGTTCGACAATGGAATGCGATAACGCGCATCGCTCCGTTCCGATACGCGCGCATATACAGAGCTGTATACACAAATAGTGTACATGGGAATCGATAAAACTTTTCACTGATGTGTTTTCTAATAATATCGTACGCGGAGGAACAGAGAGAGCGAGATTGATTGATTGATTGATTGATTTGATTTATTATACCCACCAAGCTAAAGGGCCAAATAGTATAATAGTGGTATAATAGAGACGAGAAAAAATAATGGAAGGGAGAGAGAAAATGAATTTTGAAAGAATTGTCCGTTTTTTAGCATGCTATGCATCCAAGAGGAGCTCGGTCAGCTGAGCGGCATCGCGGTTGGTCCAATGATCGGCTGTGCCAGAGACCAGATGGGACAGATTGCGAGAGTAACGAGAAGCGAATCCGAAAGCTGTACAAATTCGAGCGACACAGCGACGAAATGCCCGCCGGGTTCCGGCACATTGGAGGCTCAAAAATCTAGCTGGGTCGAGGGTATACTCGGCTGCATGCGTCCTGTTTGGACAATGCTGTACAAGGCCACCGCCAATGAAAAGATCAAGGGGAATCAGTGTAAGTGTAGCGGGATTCGAGGGCATTGATGTTAATTCGAATTAAGGGGTTAGGCCACTCTACGGACCAAAAAAGAGCATATTTCGTGATTTTTGTTCAGCGAAACCATAAATAAATCGGATTTACAAAAAAGGTGTTTTATTGTACATCTAATTGGTAATACAAAATTCGTTTTTCACGACGGTATACGTCAAAATGGCGACTGGGCAGCATTTTTCCGATGACGCCTTTATCTCTGGAGTCGCTCCAACGGCTCTTATAATTTTTGAGTTACGATGAGGCACCAAATTTTTTCCGATTACACATACGAATAGCTATGGAAGTACGTAGGATATTTTTGATATGTTGTTTTCTGAAGAAATGGCGCATTTCTAAAACAAAAACCCTGCAAATTGGAATTTGCACATTGCTTCCTCATCTTTATCCATAGTTAACATAGCTTCCTTTAACACACAGTAGCGATCATATTTGGCTTCCTCATAAAGGAAGTTTTGTTAACTATTGAAAAATATTAGTAATCAATGTGCAAATTCGATCGATTTTCCCCAAATTTGATAGCAAATAATATTAATAGCTCTACTGGCTCTTCACAAAATTTGATTGCAATATCTAAAAAATTTAAAAAGTTATAGCGTTTATGCTTCTTTTATAAAAATTAAAAATTTGATAAAAATTTAATCATTCGATCGATTTTTGCCAAATTTAGTAACGAACATCCTCGATAGCTATATTAGCTCTGTGTAAAGTTTCAGTGCAATATCTTAAAAATTGCACAAGTCAGAGCGTTTACGCTATTTTTCAAAAAATTAAAAATTTATAAAATTTTAATCCCCTCGATGGATTTTTACCAAATTTAATAGCGAACAACCTCGATAGCTATATTAGCTCTGTGCAAAGTTTCAGTACAATATCTTAAAAATTGCACAAGTTAGAGCGTTTAGGCTATTTTTCAAAAAATTAAAAATTTCATAAAATTTTAATCCCTCAAAGGATTTTTACCAAATTTAATAGCGAACAACCTCGATAGCTATATCTCTGTGCAAAGTTTCAGTACAATATCTTAAAAATTGCACAAGTTAGGGCGTTTAGGCTATGCTTCAAAAAATTCAAAATTTCATAAAATTTTAATCCCTCGATAGATTTTCGCCAAATTCAATACCAAACAACCTTAATACCTATACTTATTCTGTACAAAGTTTGAGTGCAATATCTTGAAAATTGCAGAGGTTAGAGCGTTTACGCCATTCTTGCAAAAACGAAAAAAGTCGATAAAATCTGAACACCCGTTATAATTCAATAAATTTTTTTTCATAATGAAGAGCAATTCGTGCTCGACAAGTGTGCGAAATTTTAGCTTGATATCTCGAAGCGTTTTCGAGTTATTAATTATTTATATCTGAAACTCAGGATACACACACGCGCGCGCGCACACACACACACACACACACATCCATCCGGACATTTTTTCTAAATATGATTTCTCGTTGTTTTAGGACATTTTGAACATATTTGCATAACAATCGCGAAAAAAATTTTTTCACGAAAACAAAGCTTCCTTTATGAGAAAGCAAAAGTATAAAGAGCCATGAGAAAATCGTCAGGAAATTGTTTATAAAATAGGAACTATGCCATATAATGTAAAAATCCTGGGTGCTGCTTTAGAGAATGTTATTTTGAATGTACAGTTATTTTGAATGTACAGAACGCACAGAACTTTTGGAATATAATTCTATACATACTAAGCTACCTTTTAAACAAAAAGATCGTTTTTTTTTAATCCTCGAGTGGCCTAACCCCTTAATACCTAATTAAACAGGGTGTCCAGCGGTCAGGGTAATCTGAAAACCGGGAATTGTCAGAGGACTTCATACCTCTGAAAATATCAGGGAAAAGTCAGGGATTTTTCAAATTTAGCTGAATTGTTTCCTGACGCTCAACTTTTTTGTTTCCATATTGATTTTTAATTTCTGATTCAAAACATACGCTATGAACCTCTGAATAACGAAAACAAAATTTGACTATTTGCCGGAGTCAAGGATCAGCCAAAGTCGATTTGCGAATGGACAGAGCTCAGGGGGTCAAAAAATTATAATTTTTTTGTTCTATTTGAATTTGATTCTATACCAACACCTCAAGTTATATATCGATGGCAAAACGACCGCTGATCACGAATATGCAATGGAAAAAATTAAATTCGGACGCGAGACAGATGAAAAAACCGTTTTTATGAATTTTTAGGCTTAAAATAAGAATTTGAGAGGTAGAGAGCAAAATAAATTTGTATTGTCTTCACTGTATCGTCAAGATACAATCACAATTATGCTCGCAACGAAAATGGAGAGAATCTTATTTTGTTTACAATTTTTATAATTTTTCAAGCCTCCTAAAATGGTTTTTGGCACAAATTGGTCAGGGAAAAATTATTTCCTGGCTCTGGAAAACCGGAAAAAGTCAGGGATTTTTTTTATGAATCCATTGGACACCCTGTCAAAGTTGATAACTAATATTTTCATTGAAATAACGAAACTTGTATCCGCAGCCAACGACTGGGAGATACCTTTCGAGACGATCAGCGAACTTCAGTGGCTCGGATCGGGTGCACAGGGCGCTGTATTCAGTGGCATGCTCAACAAGGAGATAGTGGCTGTGAAAAAAGTACGAGAACCCAGAGAGACGGATATAAGACACTTGAGAAAGCTCAATCATCCGAATGTCGTGAGATTCAAGTGAGAGACAAATATTTTTTTCGTCTTTCATGGAAATCCTGCCTCGAATCTGTACCAATTCCATGTAAAATTTATTCCAACAGAGGAGTATGCACACAGGCACCCTGTTACTGCGTCATCATGGAATTTTGTCCTCACGGACCGTTGTACGATTTATTGAGAGCGGGTGCGCCGATACCACCGGCTCGTCTAGTCTCGTGGTCAAAACAGATAGCGGCTGGCATGAGTTACCTTCACGCGCATAAAATTATTCACAGAGATCTCAAGAGTCCAAAGTGAGTACATCATTATTTTCCCCATGCGCGGATTGATTGACCTCTAAACGCGATTTTTCGTGCGTGTGTTTCAGCGTTCTCATCGGTCGCGACGAAGCGGTAAAGATCAGTGACTTTGGTACGTCGCGCGAGTGGAACGAGATCAGTACGAGAATGACCTTCGCGGGTACGGTAGCTTGGATGGCGCCAGAAATCATAAGGAACGAACCGTGCTCCGAAAAAGTAGACATCTGGTGAGTCTCTTCCTCGACAGATTCACTTCCGCCATTATCTTCGGCGTAACAAACTTTTTTAATCGAATCATCATCCATCCCAAGGTCATACGGTGTTGTTCTGTGGGAATTGCTGAGTGGCGAGATACCGTACAAGGACGTTGACTCCTCGGCGATAATTTGGGGCGTGGGTAACAATTCCCTTCATTTGCCGATACCAACGAGTTGGCCCGAGGGTTTTGGCTATCTCATCGAATTGTGCTGGAAGGCCGAGCCACGAAAGAGACCGTCCTTTGGACTCATCGAGTCTCATCTCAACATCATTGCCGTCAAGGTACTCTCCACCGAGCCCGACGAGTACTTCAAGACCCAGGTAACAATGAAATTCTCCACCCGCTGCGCGCGTCGCTTCCTCTCAAGCATATCAATCACCAAATTTTGTGAAAATTTCTTCAGCAAACGTGGAAAGAGGAAATACGAGAACGCATGAGACAGATGCAGACGAACACATCGAGCAGTCCGCGTTTCGAGGCCGATTTGATACGTCGTCGCGAGGACGAGCTCAGACACGCCCAGGATATCAGGGAACACTATCAACGGAAATTGGACAAGACCAACGATCTCTATCTCGAATTGAGCGCCGTACTGCTGCAGCTCGAGCAGCGCGAGCGCGACGTCGTCAAGTGAGTCGATTCAACAACATTTTTTATTCAATCCAACACTGTGAAAAAATTCTTTCATTCAACTTTCGTTCAACCTCGACAGGCGAGAACAACAATCGGGCTACAAACAGTACAAAAAACGTCTGGTGCATCCGCTGCTCAAGGCACAGGAGAGAATGCAGAGAAGACGAAACACCACGGTGAAATTGTCGAGTTCGTCGACCCCGACGACGCCATCTTCGCCCCTCGATTCACCCCAGAGTCCCGTGAAAGCAACTCTCTACACGCAACTCAACAATTCGAATCAACCGGAAACCGTTGTAATTGCAGCCCCGAACAACGGGAGTTTCAAGCAACAACGAAAGTACAGACATCGTCGAGTCGGTTCGGGATGCGGCGTTGGTTCAAGCCCAAGGTCGAGTCCGCATCGCGAGAGAAAGGTACGATTTCTTTGAACAGCGATAGGTTAATCTGATTATTGATCAAATTGCGTTTCGCTATACAGAGTGCGGACGTTTCGCTGCTCCGTTACGTGGATCATCAGACGCAAACGGACATAACGAGCGTAGCCGAGAGTGATTCCTGTAGGAATTCTCAGATCGAGCCATTCAACGATTACAATAATCTCGATTCACCGATCGAGCCATTGTCCTGTGGCGAATCCATCAACGGGAATTCAACGTTGGCCGCCCTCGGCACTGATAATTACGATCTACGCGACAAGACCGGTGCTTGTTCGAGTCCCGAACCGCAGAATCTCATGGAAATCAAAACGCAGTCGAATGGTAACGAGAGACTCAGGGATTGCAGTGACGACGATAATCTTGAGACGCTCGGTCGAAAAGTCAGCGAGATTATAAACGCGAATCGTCTCATCTCACCGGTTGACAATGGAAATTGTGACGATCATCTTACCACGACCACGCACAGCGGGTAGTTACCAGGATTGCAAATAATGCATTACTTTTTTTAATGCATTTATATTTTCAGTAACCGTTAACTCTTATTGATTCATTGAGATAATTTCCATTAACCATTGAATGTTAATGGTTAATGAAAATAATTTCCATTAATCATTACATGTTAATGATTCATGGCAGTTATTTCGATTAACCATTAAATGTTAAGAGTTAATGAAAATAATTTCCATTAACCATTGAATGTTTATGGTTAATGAAAATGATTTCCACTAACCATTACATGTTAATGGTTCATGGGACTTATTTCGATTAACCATTAAATGTTAACGGTTAATGAAAATAATTTCCATTAACCATTACATGTTAATGGTTCATGGGAGTTAGTTCGAATACCCATTAAATGTTAATAGTTAATAAAGATAATTTCCATTAACCATTACATGTTAATGGTTCGTGGGAGTTATTTTGATTAACCACTAAATGTTGATGGTTAGTGGAAATTATTTCTATGAATATATAAGAGTTAATGTTTAATGAAAATTATCTCCATTAACCATTTAATGTTAATAGTTGATAAAAATAATTTCCATTAATCATTTAAAGTTATTGGTTAATGAAAATGATTGCAATTAACCATAATGCTAATGGTTAACGGAAATTATTGCCATTAAACATTGTCATTGAATTCAATTAAAATCGTAGTAATCGATTGGTTTTATTCTGGGTCAAAATGACCCAAAGGTACTAACTGTAACTAGCCGTTACATATTTACCAATAATATCAGTAGTTAAGTAAACGAAATATCAATGAGGAACTTTAAAGATTCGTAGGGCCAATCAGCAGCGGACTGGTTGACTAATTGATTTAGGATCAAATAACCCAAAGATAAAATTTAGAGACGGAGAGAGAACGATGTAGGAGCCGGAAAACGTTTCTTCGTTATCCTACTTCAAACGCGTTGGGACCAAAATCGCTGAATAATCGATCACGACCATTTTAATAACATTAAATGTCAACAGTCAAGGGAAATAATTTACATTAGCCACTAACATTAAATGATTAATGGAAATTATTTTCATTGACCATCAACGCGTAATGGTTGATGGAGATAATTTTCATTAACCATTAACTCTTATTGATAATGGAAAATTACTTCTATTAACCCTTAACACTTATTGATTAATGGAAATTATTTCCATTAGTCATTTAATGTTATTGGTTAGTGGAAATTATTTTAATGGTTAATGGAAATTCTTTTCATTAACAATCAACACGTAATGGTTAATGGAGATGATTTTCATTAACCATTAACTCTTATTTTCAATTATCAATAAGGGTTAATGGTTAATGAAAATTATCTCTATTAACTATTACGTGTTGATGGTTAATGAAAATAATTTCCATTAATCATTTAATGTTACAGGTTAGTGGGAATTATTTTCATTAACCATTAAAATTAACAATATACATATTCTCCAATAGCTTTGGTATCAACATTACTAAGGACGATCCTATGGCAACGTTATCACCATCCGTCAACTTCGGTAGCATCGTGATAAACGGCATCGTTGTCAATGCGGATGATGCTACTGCTGACGTACGAATACGACGTTGTTCCGAATCGGTAAACTCAATGTGTCGACGAGACGAGGCTGACTGTGGAATCGTGAGAAAGGGATCAGCGGACGATGACGATGACGACGACGATGATGATCGGTACGACGAGGACGACGAGGACGATGACGTCGACGACGACAATGACGCTTGTGAAGAAAGCTGGTCCGACGAGGAACGCGAGGATCCTATATTTACCAAAAAATATTCCCTCAGACGCAGAAGGTACGATTAAGTTTTTTACTCAATTTTTTCAATGCATTTCCCGAGAAGCGATCGTGAGAATTCGAATTTTCCAGCATCGCGAGAAGATCAATCGCTCCGGGCAGTCGTCTGAGAAGATTCAAGCAAATATCGATAAGCATGGAGGGAGCTCTGGTTTCCGATGAGGAAAACACTTCGGAATATTCTCATCCTCCCTCGAGCCAATCGTCGACTCTCGAGAGCAATCCCGACGTACAACGGACACTCCGAAATCTTCATCATTCGCACAAGGTAAAAACTTGACGATCATCTATCCTGGGCAGAGTTGTGAAAATAGTAATGTAAAAGTAATGCATTACCCATTACTTTAAGCAACGTGTATTGGATAAGTTTTCCGTTACAAATTACAAAAGTAACTTGTAATGAATGAAAGTGCCATTACGAATGAAAATAGTAATGTGTAATGGATGCGTGTTCCATTACAAATAAAAAAAGTAATGTGTAATGTATGCATGTTCCATTACAAGTAATGAAAGTAATGTGTCATGGTTGCGTGTGCCATTACAAATTAAAAAAATAACGTGTAATGAATGAGTGCTCCATTACAAATTACAATTGAAAAAAAAGTAATTTGTGGTGGAGAATATGCCATTACAAATTAATGTATTTCCACAATTTGGAGCAGGTACTATTTTGCTCAAAGTCTATCAATTTCTCAATGAAAATAATTTGTGTATATCATGTTTTTGTTAACTTTAATATCATAGTGGTAAATGTATGAACAGTGATTGTTTGGAGTAATTTTTACTCCATTCTTCAATTGTAATTTTTACAAAAATGGAGTAAAAATTACTCCGAAAAATAACTGTTCGTAGGTGTCAGTGTATATTAAGTTAATATACTCTGATATCTATAAGTTTTTCTGGAATTGTAATTTTTACAAGAATGGAGTAAAAATTACTCCAAAAAATCACTGTTCCTCTACGATATACCACTACGATAGTAAAGTTAACAAAAACTTGATGCAGACAAATTATTTTCATTGGAAAATTAATAGACTTACCTTTGAGCAAAATAGCACCTGCTCCAAATTATCGTGGAAATACACTAATTTGTAATGGAATATTCTCCACTGCCAATTACTTTTTTTTCAATTATAATTTGTAATAGAGCACTCATCCATTACACATTATTTTTGCTTCCTCATGAAGGAAGCTTTGTTTTCGTGAAATTTTTTTTTCCCGATGTGTGTGTGTGTGTGTCCAGAGTTTCAGATGTAAATAATTAATAACTCGAAAACGCTTCGAGATATCAAGCTAAAATTTGGCACACTTGTCGAGAACGAATTGCTCTTCATTATGAAAAAAATTTTGTTTTAATTATAACAGGTGTTGCGATTTTATCGACTTTTTTCGTTTTTGCAAGAATGGCGTAAACGCTCTAACCTCTGCAATTTTCAAGATATTGCACTCAAACTTTGTACAGAATTAGTATAGCTATTAAGGTTGTTTGGTATTGAATTTGGCGAAAATCCATCGAAGGATTAAAATATTATGGAAATTTGATTTTTTTGAAAAATAGCTTAAACGCTCTAACTTGTGCAATTTTTAAGATATTGTACTGAAACTTTGCCCGGAGCTAATATAGCTATCGAGGTTGTTCGCTATTGAATTTGGCAAAAATCCATCGAATTTGCACATTGATTACTAATATTTTTCAATAGTTAACAAAGCTTCCTTTATGAGGAAGCCAAATTTGATCGCCATACTGTGTGTTAAAGGAAGCTATGTGAACTATGGATAGAGATGAGGAGCAATGTGCAAATTTTAATTTGCACGGTTTTTTTATTTGTAATGTTGCATGCATCCATCACACATTACTTTTTTTATTTGTAATGGAACACGCATTCATTACACATTACTTTTTATTTGTAATGGAACACGCATTCATTACACATTACTCTTGTATTTTGTAATGGTACACTTGTCCATTTTACATTATGCAGTGTAATGGGTAATGAATGCAGTAATGCATTATCAAAATAATGCATTATTTACAACTCTGACCCCGAGAGCTTCTAAACGTACGACTCGCCGATCTGATTGTTGACCTTTACAGCGAAAAGGAACAGCCGATGCATCCGATACATCGGGACAATCGGAAACCGACGAACCGAGCCAAGTGACGATAGCTCCAAAAACGACAACGAGCGTCGTCGACACGCCCAAAAGCGTCAAAAGATACGAGAGCAAAGTATAGTAATCGTTGAAATAGAAAGGAAAAAAATAATACACGACACGGAAAACGCGATCCTCTTCATCCTAGGATCTCAACTATTGAAAGTCTTATTTTGTAATTTGTATATAACCCCGAAGAGAAGTGACGCGAAAAGAAATATTGTCCTACTTAGCCCAGTTGATGATAATTGTGAGCAGCGACGACAAACACACGTCACTGTCACAATTGACAAATGGATCTGTAAATAATTATTCCGTACGTGTGTCCAGTGCGTATATTTTGCATGTAGAAAAAATTTTCGATCGTGTATTATAATTGTCGTTAATCGATATACGGCGTTAATAATACTCTTGATTAGTTCAAGTAGCGAAAAAACGTTTCAGTTTTGGAAAAATGCAAAAATAACATTGATGCCGATTTACGTAATGAAGAAAGAAAAAAGTTTATTTCTTGGCAATTTAGAGTTCCGTATTTTTAAACGATACTATATTTATACATAACTTCGGTGAGAAAGAGCCTGTAGATTCGTCGTGTAATACGTGTTAATTTATATTTACATCTGTAAGTGTGTGAATGCGGGTCATGAGATTTTACATACTCAGAGAGAAATGGAGAGAGAAAAAGAGAGAGCGAAAAACCGAAATTTCGCCCAGCTTTTGTACAACGGGTGTCAAATTTCAAAAATAGAATTGAAAATTTCGTTATTAGACGATTTAAAAAAAGTGAATGAATTTTGCCCCGAGTAAGGGAGGATTTGTTTGGTCCATCGTGCTCATTATTTGTACAAATATATTTTTCGTGTCGTGCATCTTATACTATAGATATATACATTGATAACGATATCTTCCAAGATCTCTATCGTCGAGGAAGAGAAACGACGAAAAAGTCGCTCGATTTCTCGGCAATAATTATTCGCATTTACTCATTCCAATAATAGTATTTGTATAAAATTATAACGCCTTTCCCCGACCTCTGACCCTGGTTCGTATTTTAGACAACTTTATCGAGAAAGTTAACCACAAATCCCCGTAATTGTAGCTGCTATTATTATTATTATTATTATAAATATTATTAATATTATTGTACTACGGATATTGTGGAAGAATCGAAATTTGACCTACCGTCCTGATAATACTATGAAACTATGGAATAAGAAAAGATACCTAGGGCAGAGAGTGCGGAGTTAAGGTGATAAGGGAAACAAAAATAGTCGATTAATTGGCCCAAGTGCACATTGCGATTATATCGCGCAGAATAAATGAATATATGGATATATATTCATACGTTTTGTTCAAAATGAAAATTGGAAAAATTTGTATTTTCACCGATAAGCAAAACGCGCGATTGTCGAATTCGGTACGAGAGTGCCTTTTTTCCTTATCGATGGAGAAAAAAATCAAAATACACTGACAGAAGAAATTAGCAAAAAAAAAAATTGGCACACAAATAAACGGTGATTCAAAATTTTAAGGCGATTAAGAATTTAGAGAGAACAAAAAAAATGAAATCGACGAATTTTTCGCATCCGTCTGTTGTACCTGCTTCGAAACTCAAATTGCCTTAATGACAAACAAAAATATTGTAATAGGTGTGTCTGTGAATATAGACAATACGAGTACGCGCGGGCTGAATAAATTATAGAGAAGCAAAAAATTTTTTTGTTTGTTTTTCGACATGTGCAAAATGATGAGAAGGTAATTGAATAAATTAAGGTAAATAAATAATTGAACGAGAATAAACATTAAACGCAAAGAATGCAGTTTAACGATATAATAAAAAAATGTTCAATATTCTAAAACATCACGATTGCAACTTGGCTCGAAAAGTTTGCATTTTTTGTCGCGCTAATTTTTTTCGACGAGATTAATTTTCGTTTTGATTACTCGATAAAATCCATGCCCGTGAAATCTAAAATTTCAAAAATTGGTCGGTCAATGTGCCAAAAATTGTTTACTTCAATACAGAGCATCTCTGCCAACTGCATCGCAAAAGTTACGTCGGTTATATTTAAAAAAAAAAAATTTTTTTTAAATTTCTACAATCGAACAAATAGCAAATGTACAGCAACGATACTTTTTATTTTGTCCGCTTGTCAAACAACCTCGGGCTCTTTGACTACACAGTATATATATATACCTACATAAATATATATATGGGGCATTCCATCCCAAATCGGACAATTTGAAAAACTTTTTTTTTTATTTCCTCAATTTTTTTATATTTTTGAGTACCCATCAAAAGATCCTTCCTATTAAATTTTCAGATTTTTTGATTACTCGTTCAAAAGATATTAAATTAACAAAAAAACCGCTCTTTTTTTGGTATTTTGGTTATAACTTCTTTAATAAATAAATTTTTTTTTTATTTATGAAAATTAGAATTTTTTTTTTCAATAAATGATTATGTATACCAATTTTTGTTACTGTATAGTATTTTTTTTAATCATTTTGAATTAATTTTGACACTTTTTCATTATTAACAGATTTTAAAAATTGATAATTAATCGATGAGCCAATAACAACAGTTCAAGAATTGTATGAGTGGGCATTGAACTTAAGGTTTACCGAATTTTGCTGTCCAATTTTCACATGAGAAACATTATTCAGATGCAAAAGAAAGATTTTATTTGCGATAAAATACTGCGAAGTCAATCACAGGGAGACACAAAAATTTCATTCAATTATTCCAATGAGCAACGGAAACGTATTGGCAAAGGAATATTCTAATTCAGGAAATAATCGCATATGTAAGGTTTAAAAAAAAAATGTGAATAAATGAAAACTATTGTTATTATTGTTCATAAATAGACTTAACGATTAATTATTAATTTTAAGAACCTGTTAACAATAAAAAAAGTGTCAAAATAAATTCTAAATATTGAAAAAAATACTATACAGTAACAAAAATTGGTATTCATAATAATTTATTTAAGACAAAAAAAATTTTATATTTCAAAAATCGAAAAAAATAGTAGTTATTGAGATCCCACGATCGGGCTAGTCTTAAAAATGGTTGAATAGGTAGATGTTTAAAACAAAAAATAAAAAAAATAAAAATAATAAATGACATTCATTTTTAAAAACGCGATTTAACGTTTAAAACTAAAAAAACTCATTCAAAAACACGTCGAATATTTTCGTTGTATTTTTTGTGAAAAGGCCATAAAAAACAAAAATGTTGAATCTTTTAATTTGGACCGTTATTAAAGAAGTTATGACCAAAATACCAAAAAAGAGCGGTTTTTTTGTTAATTTAATATCTTCTGAACGGGTAATGAAAAAAATCTCAAAATTGAACAGAAAGGGTCTTTTGATGGGTACTAAAAAATATAAAAAAATTGAGTAAATAAAAAAATAGTTTTTCAAACTGTCCGATTTGGGATGGAATGCCCCATATAAATAGATTTCATACAAAGAAACAGGAGCGTATCTCGAGTACCGTATTTGTTAAATAACAACGAATATAGGAAAAATGAGGAAAGACGTGATCACTCTATCGAATATAATTTCACTCTCGTACTCAAGTCAACGATTTACTCGTTTTGAAAAATCACTAAATCAAGCATGAGAGGAAAGAAAAATAACAACGGTCGAGATGACTTTTTTCTCTCAAGACACAGCCCTGGCAATTGATGAGTATACGACAAAAGTTTCCAGTCTTTGACACGGATCAAGAGATACGTTGGAAAAAATGAGACAATTCAACGAGCTGTGAACGAGGCTCGGAATATCCATGTTTAACGGTAAAAAAAAACATGATTATTGGATAATTGTTAACATAATAATTGCAACAAAACATCTCTAACTTTGTTACTATTTTTCGTTCCAATCTCACTGTTCAGAGGTAAAATGCACCAAATGGATCAAGAACAAAGTAAGAGCAAAAATGCAAGAGATTCTACCGAGAATAATGGATATATACTTCAGTCGCTCGTAGCTTGAAATTTCTCCAAAGACTTTTTTCTCCTCGAAAATAAAAATAAATATGGCGCGAGTTACATGGGTTTGAATCATCATTGCTTCCGTTGCCTTCTTTTTGCACGCATTCTCACTATAATGAACACCCACAAAATTGTATACGGGAAAAATATGTACAAATCTAAAAATTATAAACTCGCGGATGGTAAAAGCGACGAGTTGATACAAGATTATAATCTCTTTGGGGAATATCGAAAATCATTGGCGTGCCCGCGGGCAAGTTCTTTGTTTCTTTCGTCTTTAGGCAGAGAGCGCGAGAAAGAGAGAGACTGAGATTCTCAAAAGGCTGAGAATATATCTTTTTTTTTTTTCATTCGAACTGTATAATCAGTACGAACGAATAATGCAATATCGCTATAGTTTTTTTTTTGTCTTTCGACGCGCATTTGCAGAACATCGCGTCCGGGTTGCTCGAGAGATTTCGAAGAGAGAAAGGAACAACAAAATTCACCAATAAAAGGAATTGTGAAGAAATTCTGCCGTTGACTTGTACAGAGTCGAAGCGCTTTGTCTCAATCCGGTAAACAGAGACACGACACCTTCTCTCTCGGTCTCAGGCTCGTCATCCTCGGGCAAATATTCCGGCATATCGTCGCATTCACTATAATCGTTGTTTATCTGAAAGAAAAAATTCTTCAATCGCACTTTGCGCAATCGTCACGGTATTTCATACTTCGAATTGCATTTTTTGGTACACAAATTTTTTTTGTCAAAAATTAGATCAACGAACGTGCACAAGATATTTTGTCTGGTAGTTTAAAGTATTACAACCAGAGTTGTGAAAATAGTAATGTAAAAGTAATACATTACCCATTACATTAAACAATGTGTATTGGATAATTTTTCCGTTACGAATTGCAAAAGTAACGTGTAACGAATGAACGTTTCATTACAAATGAAAATAGTACTGTGTAATGGATGCGTGTTCCATTACAAAAAAAAAAGTAATGTGTAACGTATGCATGTTCCATTACAAACAATAAAAGTAATTTGTAATGGTTGCGTGTGCCATTACAAATAAAAAAAATAACGTCTAATTAATGAGTGCTCCATTACAAATTACAATTGAAAACAAAGTAATTGGTAGTGGAGAATATTTCATTACAAATTAGTGTGTTTATACGACAATTTGAAGCAGGTACTATTTTGCTCAAAGGTAAGTCTATTAATTTTTTAATGAAAATACTTGTATCAAGTTTTTGTTAACTTTACTATCGTAGTGGTAAATGTATGAACAGTGATTGTTTGAAGTAATTGTTACTCCATTCTTGAATTGTAATTTTTACAACAATGGAGTAAAAATTACTCCAAAAAATAACTGTTCATACATTCACCACTACGATAGTAAAGTTAACAAAAAATTGATACAGAAATTATTTTCGTTGAAAAATTAGTATATTTACCTTTGAGCAAAGTGGTACCTGTGCCAAATTGTCATAGAAACACACTAATTTGTAATGGAATATTTCCATTACCAATTACTGAATTTCCATTAATTTTTTTTCCATTACCAATTACTCTGCTACCAATTACATTTTTTTTCAATTCAATTCAATCCATTACACGTTACTTTTTTATTTGTAATGGCACATGCATCCATTACACATTACATTTTTTATTTGTAATGGCACATGCATCCATTACACATTACTTTTTTATTTGTAATGGAACACACATTCATTACACATTACTCTTGTATTTTGTAAAGGTACACTTGTCGATTTCACATTATGCAGTGTCAGAGTTGCAAATAATGCATTACTTTTTTTGATACATTTACATTTTCAATAACCATTAACTCTTATTGATTCATTGAAATAATTTCCATTAACCATTACATGTTAATGGTTCATGGGAGTTATTTCGATTAACCGTTAAATGTTGATGGTTAATGGAAATTATTTCCATTAATATATAAGAGTTAACGTTTAATGAAAATTATCTCCATTAATCATTTAATGTTGATAGTTAATAAAAATAATTTCCATTAACCATTTACTGGTATTAGTTAATGAAAATGATTACAATTAACCATAATGCTAATGGTCAACGGAAATTATTGCCATTAATCATTGACATTGAATTTAATTAAAATGGTAGTAATCGATTGGTTTTATTCTGGGTCAAAATGACCCAAAGGTACTGACTGTAACTAGTCGTTACATATTTACCAATAATATCAGTAGTTAAGTAAACGAAATATTAATCAAGAAATTTAAAGATTCGTAGATGATTTGGGATCAAATAACCCAAAGATAAAATTTAGAGACGGAGAGAGAACGATGTAAGAGCGATGTTGGGACCAAAACCGTTAAGAATAGCTGAATAATCGGTTACGACAATTTTAATTACATTAAATGTCAACGGTCAATGGAAATGATTTTCATTAGCCACTAACATTAAATAATTAATGAAAATTATTTTCATTAACCATCAACACGTTATGGTTAATGAAGATAATTTTCATTAACCATTAACATTTAATCGTTAATAGAAATCATTCCCATTAGCCTTTAAATTTTAGTGGTTAATGAAAATTATTTCCATTAGCCATTAAATTTTAATTGTTAATGAAAATAGTTCCCATGGACCATTAAATGTTAATGTTTAATGTAAATAATTTCCATTGATCCTTAACATTTGATGGTTAATGGAAATTATTTCCATTAGCCATTAAAAAAGTAATGATTAATGCATTACTTTTTCATTAAAAATTTCGCAACCCTGTGCACTGTAATGGGTAATGAATACAGTAATGCATTATCAAAATAATGCATTATTTACAACTCCGATCATAGGAGATAAATATTCGCGCTAGCTACAAAAAAATTCCTTTTCCAATAAGATTCATTACCAGTTTGACGAGAAACTCTTGATTGAATTTGTTTCTCGTGACTAATCTAGCCTCCATATTCTGGGTATTGTCCCTGATAGCTTCGGCTATTTGTTTCGCCGTAACATTGACGAGCGTCCTCATGGTTACACGCTGATGTTCCACATCTACCACGAGAGAAATTAATCCTTCGATCCTTATAAGAGTGGCTTCCAGATCGGTGCTCGTTTCCTGCACCAAAGTGTCGATTCAATTTACAAATAAACATATTCTCATCGGTAACATGCAAAGAGAGAAAGACAGAGATGCAAAACGTAAACCCACGGGCAACAAGCCAGCAACGTGAAGCACCACTACGTGAGTCTTCAGTTTCTTTGGTTCAATGACTCGTCTACAGCGACTTCTCAAATTATAAATTGGCGGTTTCATCCTTTCTATATCATTCTTGATGGACTGAGCGTGTTCAGCCAGTTGCGGATCTTCGATACCGTATTTGTTTACAACCGCATCGAGCGCCTCGCGCACGCCGAAAGTTGACGTTACGTGAACGTAATTTTCCACATTTTTCGTAAATATCTCGAGGATACTTAGCGCCAGTTGAACAACTTCGGAATCAGGAACTTCCAGGACATAAGCGAGATACGATAGAACCGTACGATCCTGCGTAACATATCGATTGCGTGAGACCAGTGAGAAAAATTTAGTCGTACATTTTTCTAGTACCAGCGAAACACGTTCATCCTTTAAATTAAATACAAATAATGCTGACCTTTAGGATCGTGTCGTGATTCGCAAAATCATTGGCAAGCTTTTTGTAAGTCTCGAGCGTTGCTCTCAACTCTTTGGGATCGATCGTATCATCCATCGTTCTGTGATGGGAATTATTTTAAAAAAATATAAACTACTTCTACGTTGAAACCCTCACATATGACGCTTTGTAACTTTATATTGAAATGTTGACTTTATATTGAAAACTAAACAAGTCCACGAACCGAGGACGACATAGTCTAGCAGAAACTCTCTCTCATGGATACACGCGCCATGCGCGTGACACACACATTCAAGATTATTCTCTGTCACAACAGCTGTTGGTCGGCTGCTGTTGCAGCTGCTGCCCTTGGAAAAGCAAGTGGTAACGAAAATTAGTGGGAAGAAAAGCCGATGAGGGTTCTCAAGGGGGTCTCTCTCTGGTGGTCGCAGTGGGAACAAATTCGCGTGTACATTGCTCGGATGATAAGGTAGATTCTGACATTTCGGTCCAACGGTTCGCAGCACGCATCACTTTACAGTATGACGGGTAGCAAACAAATGGCGTTAGACGATGAAAATAGATTAGATGAAATTAGACGATGACTCTTCAGTTTCGAACAGGTATTAGCGCAGTTAATTTCGAAAATTACCGGGTTCAGAGCTTGTTATTCAGTTATACACTCTATTGCACCATTTATGTACAATTGTCTATAACTTTGAAGAATAGAAAATTTTTCTCATCTTCATCTCAAATCCTACGAATTTTGTGCCTATGCGGTTAGATTTATATTTCTTTCGAGAGATGAGTATTTTTTTTTAAAGATCGTTACCCTATTTTCTTAAATCAATTAATAATGAGTGTACCGACCGCGAAATGAATTAATAATAAAATAATATGTCCATTTTTAGCGCGCGGAGTGAAGTAGTAATTGATATCGCCGACCGATAATATAGAAACCTGTCTTATCTGTCGCTGGCAGAACAGCTACTACCACACACACTATTATTTTGAAAAAAAAAATTATTATGGTTATGAATTGTACGGTGTACCATGAACATTCTATGGTGTATTACGGGTTGTTTGTAGTTTTGCAAAAAATTACAAGATGGATTGAGAAATAAAAGTAAACCAACATTTTTTACGTCTTTATGTAATAATTTTTTTAATCCGTAAAACCTACGATTGTTAATTATTTTTATCAAATTACAATTTTAATGGCATTGTATCTGTCTCTCAATTTATATTATTAATAACGTTGTACATAGTTCTGATATTTTCCCGGGTTATCGACATAACCTGCAAACTTTGAAAAATAATGGATATACGTGTGAAACAAGCACAATCCGAATAAGGATGTCTTCTCAATTTCAGGTCGTTCCAGAGGCTCGTTTCGAGAGAACGTTGCGGAATTATGCTCATCGAGGAAAAGCTTGAAAAATCGTAATAGTTTTGAAAACGGTTGGTATTTATTTCGAAATCAAAACGAAATCAAACTATCAGCGGACAGAGATTTTCCACTTGCTTTCTTTCGGCAGATATCAAATTCCCTTGGAATAAGAATTCAGCTCATCGCAACTCGAAGCTTCTGGCTAATTAATGACGTTAATACGAATCGAATGGACGAATACCAATATCCGTATGCTTCGAAGACCTGAGAAAAAATGGTAAGTGTCGTTCAAACTGCAGGTCCCGATAGACAATGATAATACAATAGAAGAAGCTTATCTATAAAGCAGTACAATTTAAGAGATAGTTATAAATCTTCGCGTCGTCAATCGGAACCCATTGAAAGCTCGCATCTAGCAGAGTACCTCAAAAAGCATGTTTTTTGGAAAAATGTTACATTTAAAATCGTGGGCAATATGTAAGAGTTAAGACAAAGTTGGTATAGTGGGAATTTTTAGGCTATTCCCAACAAGCGAGCTAATTATCAATTACCAATCAATTAGAGACGCTTGAGGGGTTGCACATCAAAAAGCTACGAAAACTGTACAGGAGTTGAAAAATAAGAGTTAATCATAATCGCACGATATAAATTTTTGGCCTCACTCCTTAATAATTTTCATTTGGGAAAGACATGAATTCTGCAGGCGAATAATTATTTTATACGCATTCCAGTGTGGTCAGATAATGATTAAACTTGTAAATTTAATTTTCATTATTTTGAATTTTCTAACGGTCATTGAATATTGAAAAAGATTATTTCCCAAGAAGACCAATTATAATGGAGTAAACTTTCGTTTTTTTTTGTTCGGCTAATTCAATAAATCCGTTAGACCGGCAAATAGGTATTGGGCAAAGCACATGAATAATTTTAGAATCTTACGCCTAACGTTATAGAAACTTTCCATTAGAAAGTTGACAGAATAAATTTCGGCTGACATTTCGGCGATTCTCCGCGGCGTGGAGAAAAAATCTTCCAAGCAAATTGGAAAACTATTCGTTGCGTAGGCTGAAAATTTGCATCTTTGAGTATGCTTCGTTTTGTTCATTATTTCACAATTAATTGTTACAATTTCGATAGTAATTTTTCAAGATGGAAATGTATGGGAAATTTCTCGGTAGAGTTTTCGGTCCCCAAATAAAATAATATATTCCAAACGATGTAAATACAAAACATGCAGTCCATGTACAAAGTATATGCCCGCGTTTGTGTATATATGTATTTATCGATCGTACATATATATATATATAATGCGCAAGCAGCAGCCGCCATTTTAATCGAGCAAATGAGTGAAGCTGAAAAAAACGAAGGAAAGGAGAAAAAGAAGACATTTAATCGTCTCTCGACCGCGACGATGGATCAGGAAAATTTTTATCTCACGATTTCAACTCGAAATCGCGATTGGAACAAAGTTTGGGGCAAAAGCGTTGAATCGGACGCTCCGTGACCTACTTTCGAGGATATATTACACGCCACGTGTGCGCTGGGAGTCGTCGACCTTTGATGGCGCGAGCAGCTCCCCAACTTTGAGCGCAGCAGCGAACATAGATCATCTTGCGGAGAGAGCGTTTTTGGCCTCCTGCTCTGTGCGTGTATTTTCTATATATTCTTCATGCGCATATAGAACAATTACATTGGGTGTATTTTGCCATATAGATTCTCCAATTGTGCGAACAAAAAAGGCTCACAAATGCACATATAGATTAGGGCGATTTTTTTTTGACTTTTTTTTATTTTTTCACTCGTCACCGAAAACTTTGTTTAAAATAACGTTCCCCGAAAGTTACAGCTCTTAATATTAAGTACTCGACCTTCGCGTGAGATTTCCCATCTAAAATACACGTAAATCAAAAACTTTTTTCTTATAAAAATTACAATTCCGCGGCATTTTATGCTATCGCATTGATTTTGGTCGTAATTTACGTAGAATTGAGCGATCTTTAAAACTGTCTGGGACAACGTAAGTGTAACTTACACTGGTGCGATGGTACGAGTCCCTAAAGTTGATCTTTACCCAAATTCTCGATTTTTTGCTGTTATCTCCGAAATTATTAACATAACCGAAAAATCATGAAGGGAAATATTGTTGAAAATTTAATTTCCTACAAAAAAGGTCCTCCAGATCTTATTGCTAAAATTAATATTTCTTGAGATATTGAACCTTAACTTATTTATGGTATACAATTTGTATAGTTTATCGAACCAAAAGTTTTTAATTGTTGATATTCCATATCATATCACCATATCACATATCACATCACCAGTGGTTATATGATATGAAATATCAACAATTTGAAACTTTTGGATCGATAATCCATAAAAAATTTCGTATCACGATATCTCAAGAAATATTAATTTTAGCAATAAGATCTGAAGGACCTTTTTGTGGGAAATTAAATCTTCAACAATATTTCCTTTCATGATTTTTCGGTTAAGTTAATAATTTCGGAGATAACAGCAAAAAATCGAGAATTTGGGTAAAGATCAACTTTAGGGACTCGTACCATCGCACCAGTGTAAGTTACATTTACGTTGTCCCAGACATTTTTAAAGATCGTTCAATTCTACGTAAATTGCGACCAAAATCAATGCGATAGCATAAAATGCTGCGGAATGGTATTTTTTTTAAGAAAAAAGTTTTTCATTTACGTGTATTTTAGATGAGAAATCTTCTCACGCGAAGGTCGAGTACTTAATATTAATATTAAGGGCTGTATCTTTCAGGGAATGTTATGTCAGACATATGCAATAAAGTTTTCGGTGAGGAGTAAAAAAATAAAAAAAGACAAAAAAAATCGCCCTGATATAGGTATATAAATATATACAGACTGATTTAAAAAAAGCGACTTTTTTTGAAATCCCCTACTAAATACTTTCGGGGAGGTGAAAAAAGATGCGTGTTAAAAGTAGAGCTCTTAATATTAATATTTAGCGGTTGCTCATCGCATATTTCTCATTTAAATAAGACGGGAAAAAAAATTTCAAAGTTTGAAATTTTATACCTCGGCTTCAAGTCAATTTGTACCGAAATGTGCGATACATATTTTCGTGGGGAATTGAACGCTCTAGAAAAAAGGTCTCTTATGACTTTTTGATAAACTCGCTCCTCCGAAAGTTATTCAAGGTTAAAGTTAAATTTGGAGTAAATTTAACTTTTTTTTTTAAATTTCCGGCAAAATATTAAAACTTATTACTAAATATCGTAAAATATTTCTTGAAAAAAACAAGTTTTAATTGCATTCACATAAAATACCCAATTTTTAAGGAAATGGCCAACGGTAATTCACACATATTCACAGTCTAATATACATATATATTAGACCGTGAATAACTTTTGAAGTAGTGAGTTTATCGAAAAATCACAAAAGACGTTTTTTGTAGCGCGTTAAATTCCCTACAAGAATATGTATCGCTCATTCCGGTACATTAACTTGAAACCGAGATATAAAATTTTTAAGTTTGAATTTGTTTTTCCTGTATTATTTAAATGGAAAATAGAAATATGCGATGAGAGACCTCTAAATATTAATATTAAGAGCTCTGCTTTTAACAGGCATCGTTTTTCACCTCCCTGAAAGTATTTAATGGGGGATTTCGAAAAACAAAAATAGTTGCTTTTTTTTAAATCAGTCATTCCATGTCAATTCAACGACATTTTATCGGTAACCTCCTTCGATTTTTTGGATTTTTTAATATGTTATTGTACATGCAAAAAGAAGTATCCGTGTAAATTTTTAGCTCTCTATCTTAAACCATACCCAGGTTATTAATTTTTGAAAAAATATTCTTAAAATAATCATATCTTCTACAATAACCAAGATATGCTAACTTGTTAGGAGGTCATTTTTTTTGTTTTTAAATGTACTTTTTGAAAAAAATATCGAAAGTAAGACAAAAAAAAATTTAATGTCTTTTTGGCTGTTTTAAGCTAGAAAATTGGATTTTTTTTCACTGGGACTCGTTCAATTAAAAAAAAAATATTATAAAATCCTACGTAAAAAAAGAAAATTTTTGAGGTACTACCGAAGATGGTATTCAAATAACTTCTTATTAAAAAAAAAAATTCGATTTTTTTCGTAATTTTGATCTTTTTTCCTTCTGACACTACAATAGTAGATTTCAATAATGTTAAAATAAATAATTTAACTTTTCTCACATATTTCCTTTGTAAATTATAGTAATTAATATTTAGAGTTTTTTTTTCACAAAAAATACTTTAATCAATTCCGGAAAAAATGCCGCCCAACATGGAGTGGGCGGACATTTCCTCCTATTTTTTTATCGATTGAAAAAAAAATCCTAGCTGGGCTTTTTTCACAAAACACCACTCTGGAAATTTTTGAGAATTTATAAAGGACTTCAGAGTTTGAAAAATTAAGGAGAAAAAAAATTGAAAGTGGTAATCCTCGAAAAAATTTTGGTTTTTTTTTCAAAAAAGTGAAAAAAAAGAAGAAAATATCGGCCCCCTCTATGTTGAGTGGCATTTTTTCCGGAATTGATCAAAGCATTTTTTGAGTGAAAACAAAATTAAAAATGGCCAACTACGAGAAAAAGATGATTTTTCTCGAAAAAGTGAAAAATTTCATAGATTTTAATATCTTTAAATTTTTTTGTATTTTTCATCGGAAAGTACATTTTAAAGACGAAAATTTTGAAAAAAAAGTCCCAATCAGTCAATTTTTGAAGTACTTATACCTATTTGAAAACAAAAAAATGTTTTTAATGGAGTATAAAGAAAAAAAAATTTCAGTCAAATCGAAAGAGGTCGGGTGTAAAAGTGGTCGATTTGACATATATATATATGTGAGGCATTCCACGTCAAGTCAGCGACCCCATTTTTTGAAATCGTCAAAAATCGCATACAAATTTTTGGAAAGTAGTTCCAACTATCAAGAAAATTTGTGATTTTTTTCAGATTTTTAAATTACATATTTTAACCGGAAAAAAATACAAAAAATTTGTTTGTCCCATTATGTAACTCGAACTTATGTTCATCGTACGAAAAAAAAAGTACAACATAAAATTTAGGATTTTCAACGTGCTTTTCACTGAAATTTTTTACAAACTCCTCCGAAAGCTCTATATGCCATTTTCGGAGCAAATAATGTTTTGATATATTTTTTCTCAGAATTGACATCTTCGATTCGTCTGTAGTTTTAACAATTTTTTACTTGATATATTTACAGACTATGCAGAAATTGGTGTAGTGGAGAATCCATTATTTCAAATGCATTTTTATCGATACAATCTATAATTATAGAGTGATTTCACGAAATAGTGTAGATATTGATATTTTATCATTATTAATAGTAGACAGGGAAAAATAATAAAATAATCTCGTTTTGATACTGCGAAGACGATTTCAGGAACAAAGCAGTATCATTGCATCATTCCCAAAAATCATGCCCAAATCGAACTAAAAAAGTACTCATTGGCCACAGAAACGTAGGTGTATCCAAAGAGGGTAAATTAATTCTTCTTTGCAATCGAGAAGACGTGAGTAGCCTTTGACTCTAATTTGAATAGACTCTATCGGTGTCCATGGGTCCATTGATAAAGTTTATTAAAATGTACAAAAAGATATTTAAAAAAATAAAAATAAAAAAAGTTTAAAAAATTGAAAAAGTACAAAAATGCGGGCTTTAGAAAATATCTGTAGATAGTCTCAACCCTGTTAATGTACAGAGAAATTTGTGTATTCATTTGGGATAAAAAAGACATGCGAAGGAATGGATTATCCACTGAGCCAATTTTTTTATAGTCTGTAAATATATCAAGTAAAAAACTGTTAGAACTACAGACAAATCGAAGATGTCAATTCTGAGAAAAAAAATATCAAAACATTATTTGCTCCGAAAATGGCATATAGAGCTTTTGGAGGAGTTCGTAAGAAATTTCAGTGAAAAGTACGTTGAAAATCCTAAATTTCATGTTGTACTTTTTTTTTCGTAGGATGAATAATTTTCGAGTTACGAAATGGAACGAGAAATTTTTTTGTATTTTTTTCCGGCTAAAATGTGTAATATAAAAATCTGAAAAAAAATCACGAATTTTCTTGACAGTTAGAATTACTTTATAAAAAATTGTACGCGATTTTTGGTGATTTCAAAAAATGGAGTGGCCGACTTGCCTCGGAATACCTCATATATATGTGTGTGTGTGCGTGTACAAAATTATTAGATGGAACTAGAAAAGTGCGCGCTTTTGACGCAAACGCTATTTAGTTTTTCTAATTTTATTCGTGGAGCGATTCGTGGGTCCCTCGATAAAATTTTACGAAAAAAGAAAAAAAAAACGAGGGCAACGCGTGGCACCCGTGTCTCACGGAGTATTGATCCAATATATATAGGTCAGCTTGCCCCTCGGTATAGCGGACGAGTGCTCGGCAGTGCCAAGCGGACACGAATCGAGATTTTGTCGTGGGATGAATAAAGCTCGAATGATGATAGTATGTGCCAAATGGGTAAGCACGAAGAGCAGAGTAGCAGCTCAGGCGGATTGGTAATGCGTTACGTACTGGTAGTCCAGTTGCCATGTAATATATAATATCGTGCCGGCCGTTTGGCCGGGAAACGGACCGTTGGAGCTCGCCCTAATATATACGTATATATACGTATATAATACACACCAGCAAGAATACGACCTCACGACGACGACGTCGACGACAAGTGTTTGATCAATACTCTTACTCTATGTATATATATATATACATGTATATATCACTGCTATACCGACTATAGATGTCAGCGCACAGTAACGGTATATAAATATATATATATATATTTACTACGATAGAGAAACGAAAATCAGGCCAAACGCCAATATATACTCTTTTACTTTATCATACATTGTAAGTTGACGATTAAAAAACAAAGATTGACATACAATACGCGTACGCTTTTCTCTACAGTAAAAATAAACACGTGTCCTCGGGTCGTTACCCCGTGTGCGGTACATTTAAAAAAAAAAAAAGAAAGAAAAAACGAGTAACCATCCGTTGCCGTTCCCCCAAGAGAAACGCGCGCGTCTTTTCATTTATTTTTTCCTTCCATACTCGTATTACAGAAATCGACGAGGAATATTTTACGTATACCTACGTATAGTATATATATATATATATATATATGACGACGAGGCGCGGCTATATATATATATGAATCTTGCTGGCGTAATACATGAGGAAATAATGGGGGCAATGGAACTCTCGCTCGCGCGCGTTGCCATGGAGCGAGACTGCAGCATATCGATCGATACCATCCGCATTTGGAGTTTGCGGAATCCGGAAAGAATTCTTATATTTCTGTATATACATGTATATTCAATAGCGATTCATTCTCGTTTATCGTACATATTATCTCACGTCGCGGTTAGCCATTTGAAAGTTATCATATATATTATACGCCCTGGCGTTTACGTAACGTCCACACGCGTGTAATATATGTATGTACGAGCATTGTACAGAGGGGAAGAAAGAGGGGAAGTGCTCACGGTTTTTTTTTTCAACGAACAAAGAATCAAGAAAATCTCACGAACTCGCCGCTGCTTCCTTGGCAAGGGGCAATGCGGCAATAAGGTACAGCGCGCGTGTGTGCGTATGTGAGCGTGAGTGTGCGCGCCGAGAGAAGCCGCGCATGCGCACCGCGCTATGTCAGTCAAGGACGACACGTGCGGTTCGGCGCGACCTACTTACATTCTCGTGTGCTTCGGATAAAATCGGTCGGCTCACCGGACTTTCACGAATGAGTGGTATAAAATAGGACGCGGAGCGGTAGCGTGTAGATAAATTGTAGTATACCTGTAATATATAAATCTGTATATCTTGTATCGCCTACGAAAATGTGTATGCGTGTAAAATAAAAAATTTCAAGCTTAGAAAATAGTGTCTCTCGGCGTTTCGTCACTCGATTCCCTAGACTTGTGCACGGCGTTACATATAAATATTGCACGCGGTATACGATGACGTAACGGAAAAGTGAGCCCGATATAACGCAATTCTCACTGCTAATTCTGATACACACGCGCGACGGGAATAAGCTATATGTAGGGGAAAAAAAAGGGTAAAAGCGAGTCGCGGCGGAAATTGCTTCGCGGTAACTCTGCAGCATGAATGCCTTCCATTGCGGCAAGGTTCTTCTGCCTCGACTGACCCACTTTACTCGTTCATATACACACCCAGCAGCAGCCACAGCAAGATCGATACCGTTAAATAGGTCGAAGGTTGCCACCCAATTTTTTTTTATGTCCACTCGCGCGGCCCATCGTGCTCTCGTCAATTTTATGATCCATCTCAGCGGACCGTTACATTATAAAGGTGTGCGCTCGGGGCAAGATACCAAAATATATTTTATTTCCCATCGTCATTGTCGCAAGGTGGAACATCGCTTCTGGTAAATCATTTTTCGAAAGCCCCCTATTTACGGCGGCCGCCAGTTCCTGTGTCGCGCGGTTGCCATCCGAAATCGCGCTGTACGAGCGCAATGTAGATGGATTCTTTAACCGTGGCGCGCACGCATAGTCGTGTGTCAGGCATTAGGCGGGCACCGCATGCGGTGTGTCGACGCAAGGGGGTCGAGTAGAGGTTGTGTTCGAGCGACGAGGTCGCGAGGCTTGGTTGAGAGCTCTCGCCAATGGGATATCAAAGTATCAGGGAGATACGCCAATGAGAAAGCACGACTATCCCGCGAGATTGCGCCGTTGGTATCCCGCGAATAAACGGGGTGGGGGAATTTGCCTACGGTAGTGGGATGTGCGGTGGATTGCATGCAGAGGCACGGATATGCCGAGTAAGAACAACGGAACACATTCTCGTTCGTCGCAACCCGTCTTGGCAGTTGGTTCTCTCAGTTTTCTCTGTGCTCCGGAGTTTTTCTTCCGTCTCTCCTCGTCGCTCGGTCGGTGCTGATCGGTCGCACAGAGCTCTCGCCTCGTTCATATTCGCGTACCTCTCGGCCTAGATACGTGCCATTTTCTCTAAAAGTGATTACTCGCTCTCACAGTTGTACGATATCTTGTACTTTTGTGTGCAATGGATATAACACGGAATATGTACGTTAATTCGCGGAAATCAATCAGTGATAGCACGATATATGTATATTGATAGTCCTGGAAACTATGTCGGAATGTCGAATAATAATAATAATATTAATAATAATATTTTAGCCGTTCATCAGTGTCTTCGAGATAAAGGTCGAACGGGACGGATAAGGCCGATCGCACATGCTTTTGCATGGCATAAGAAATTTCGACCAATCACGTAGCTCCCATGCCTTATGCTATATATACGTGAATGGACCTACGTGATTGGTCGGAATTTTTTATGCTGTGCAAAAGCGTGCGTGATCGACTTAGGCCCAGTTCCGCAACCATCATTTTAACCTTCAATTTTTTTTACATGAATATACACTGTGTAAAAGAAATTAAACCAGGTTTAAACGATTGCCGTGGAACTGGGCCTTGAGAGAGAAAATGAGAATTGAAAATAAGTTGGACAAAGATTCTGTCGCGTTTGATCGCGCGCGCGCGCGGCGCGAGAGTGGGTAAAAGATGGCGTCGTTAAAAAATGATGTTGGCTACGCGCGGCGAGGAGACACGCACGAGCAAAGAGCAGAGTGGCGCGCGGCCTGCTCTCGCTCTTGTGGTGTGGGGTTACTGTGACGCAACCGTCACGTGACACAGCCGTGACTAGCTCTAGCTGGGGCAGTGTGTGATCTAACGTTCTCCACACCAGTTGGTTGGTAACTGCTGAGCAGGAACGCACGAGCTCCGCCATCGCGATCGCTCTCCGGAGCTCCGCTCACGCACGCCTTCCTAGTTCTCTTTATCTCTCTCTCTCTCTCTCTCTATCTCTGCGATGTATTCCCGGAGAGATTCAGCGCGCCGATAGTCGTCACCGTCGTCCGCGGATCGAACCTCGCGAGATGATCAAATTTTCCATATAAATATTTTTTTTTGTTTTTTTAATTGCCCATGCACGAGTATCAGCGGTCGCTCGGTCAGTGGGGGTGAGAAACTGGCTTGGCTCTGTATCGAAAACAGTCAGTCTTTTTCTCTCTCCTATCGACTCTGTGACAATGCACCTTAATCGCGACGATCAACGTCGTGAAACTTGGCAAACAAACACGCGCGCACACAAAAAGCCTTTTCGGCAGTGAAAAACTTAATAAATATATCGTTACATGTTATATAAATTTACGGATATATACTGTTCTTACCTAAATAACCGGTACTAACAAAAATTCTACCTGAAATGTATGAAAATAAAGGATAAATATAAATCATGATCTCCACTCATTTTATATGTATATATATATGTGTGTGTGATACATATATATATATATATATATATATATATATATATATATATATATATATATATATATATATCGATGTATCACCCATAATTGAGCACTGACTGCGCAATCTTCTCTGTCGCCGCCTCCGTATATATGATTTTGCTGCTAGCAACTCGCGCGGCGACAGTACGTATAATAGCATCAGCAACATAATCGCACCCTTCACCTGGACTTTCTAAATTCATTTGACTTTCGTAATCGAGGATATATGCGCGCGCGCGACACACATTGCGTATCTAACATATATATATATATATATACACATACACACCTTTCACACATAATGATGACGTTTCGCGACCGGATACGATCATTTTCTTGGAAAAAAAAAGTTTTAACGACCAATCTCTGCTACCTGCCTACTTTGTCGTTGACATGAAATTGGGACAGTCGTGAACACGTACTCCACCATTTTAAATATATCATTATCGCATAGCAAAGACCGTTTGTACGTGCGGATACGAGGCAGCCATCTTTTCTCTGGATTCGCCGAAGCCGCGCTCTACCGCGCAATATATATCACTCTACGCCGTGCACATTTTATTCTCTATTCGTCGCATTTTAGACTCGCGATGCGAGTTTGTATAAATTGCGAAACAGCGGAATAACGGACCGAAATGACATCATGCGCCGTCGGCGTAATTCATTGAAACACGCCCCCACCGAACGACGAGAGAACAAAAAAGAAGAGTACACGAGCATAAATATAACCTTGAAAATCTGTGAGGAGGAAAAAAAAAATTACTCAAGATTCGCCGTTGCTGCCAATTTTCCCCCGCCATGGTGTCGTCCATCGCGGTATTTAGCCTTGATCCCTCGCCTCCGCCTCTCCGTGCATGAAAACGACGCTTTTACTATTTCTCTTACGTAAGCGCCCGTGCGCGCGTATCGCTGTAATAAAATCTATACATCATGGGGAATATGATCATCGCTGCAGAGAAAAAAAATCGTTCAGCGCTCGAATATGCGTACACGCATTTTTTTTTCAGGTGATGGCCCTCGAGTGACGTCACTGTCACACGCGGCTACGGAAGAACCGTCATTGCCTTTGTCACGTGGTTATACCACGAGGTCCGCGTCTCCGATATGTAGGTTCTCTCGATCGCTACTATATACCGCTATACTCTTCTTGTATATCGTGTATATTTTGTTTCTCGCTTCGAAGCGCTCGTTCCCGCGCGCGCGATACGCTCTCTATTCGCGGCACAACCCCAAAAGGTTTTCAAGATGTATGCGCGAGATTATATACACCAATATTCTCGCATACGGCCCTTGTTGCCAAGGCCTTTTTTTTATTACCAAAACTATCCGTATACACGCTACAGAGCGTATTTGTGAGCATCATACTCGGGCGACATCGTTCCGTGTGTGGTTTCTGTGTAATAACATATATATATAGCGTAGAACCGCGCGGTCGAGGCCGCGTTTAGACTATAGGTCTCTCGCAACTAAGTATATATATCCAACCGAGCCGAGTTCCGAACTTGACACACGTGTCTCGTGTGTGTTTCGGCGGCAGAGGGCCACGGCGATAGAGAATCCAGAGTCGCTGATCAAACGTCCGCGACACAAATTTATATCGAATGTACATCTGCTAAACAATAAATTTTGTTAAAAATACAGGCTTTATACTGTTGCAACGATAATTATCGTAAGCGCGGATAGAGTGGTAATTTTTTGCAACAAAAGCGGAGAGCCGCGTTCGTGCGATAAAGATCATATTGTGCGCTTCTCGCGTTCTATCCGGCCTGCGCTGGAAGTATTGCGTAACCGAGAGATTATTATTCTTTCAGCCTTGAGAGACAGAGCCGCGTAGAGAGAATAAGTGATGACCATAGTCCCCTCACGATTATATACCGCCGCGCGAATGATTGCGTACTACTCGATGAGGCTAGAACTGTGGTATATGATACCTAATTTATTATTATTATTATTATTATTATTATTATATATACTACTGAAGAAGAAATAACGAAAATAGTCAATTGGAAGACGGAAGATGCAAGTATAGCGACAACAATCAAGGACAAAGAAAGACTGAATTAAAATTGCGAATGATGATGAAAATGCGCGCCATCTGTGTGCGTGGCCAAAGTAGAGCAGTAGGCGACAAAGAAAAGAACAAAAAAGGGAATATACTAGTCAGGACAGAACACCCTGTACAACTGGGTAGAGCAGAGTAGGTAATGTCGATCGATACGTCGTCGTCATGGTTACCCCGCCGAGCGAATCTTACACTATGCATGGGCCATTCAACGCCAAATCGACCACTTTTGAACCCGACCCCTTTCGATTTGGCTGAAAGTTTTTTTATCCTTTTCTATCCTAAGAAAAACGTTTCTCAGAATTTTTTCAAATTTTTTTACCCTACGAAAAAAGTTATAAATTTTTGAAAAAAATGGTTTTTTTAAAAATAGGTATAAGTTTTTTAAAATTTGACTTGTCGGAACGGTTTTTTTTTTCAAAATTGTCGTTTTTAAATGTACTTAAAAAAAAAATACAAAAAAATTATTGAAAACCATCTTCATCGTTTTTTTTTTAGATTTTTGGAAAAAATCGAAAATTTCTCGATGATTACTATTTTTGATTTTTTTTATTTTTATATCAAACTTTGACATTTTCTGCAAATCCTCAAATTTTTTCGGAGTGGTGTTTTTTTATTTCTATTTTTTTTTCCAATTGAAAATAAAAAAAATTCAACTCGCTTTATTTCTGATAACACCATTATGAAAATTTTTGAGGGTGTTCAGAGAACTTGTAAATTCGAAAAAAAAATAAAAACGAAAATTGAAAGTGGTAATCAGCGAAAAAAAAAATTTGTTTTGAAAATAGCTAAACTTTTTCAAAATTTGTCTTATCGGAACGTTTGTTTTCTAAATTTTTGTTTTTAAATGTAATTTTTGAAAAAAAAATACAAAAAAAGTATTGAACCCCATCTTTTTTGGGAAAACTCGAAAGTTTCTCGATGATTACTATTTTTGATTTTGTTCCTTTTTATTATATCAAACTTTGACATTTTCTGCAAATCCTCAAATTTTTTCAGAGTGGTGTTTTTTATTTCTTTTTTTTCCAATTGAAAACAAAAAAATCAACTCGCTTTATTTCTGATAACACCATTCTGAACATTTTTGAGTGTTCAGAGAACTTGTAAATTCGAAAAAAAAATAAAAACAAAAATTGAAAGTGCTAATTATCGAAAAAAAAATTTGTTTTGAAAATAGCTAAACTTTTCCAAAATTTGTCTTATCGGAACGTTTTTTTTTCTAAATTTTTGCTTTTAAATGTAATTTAAAAAAAAAATACAAAACAATATTCAGAGCTTCCTTCTATTTTTTATCTTAATTTTACAAAAAAAATCAAATTTTTTCGGTAATTACCACTTTCAATTTTTGTTTAAATTTTTTTTTCTCAAATTTGGAAGTTCTCTGAACACCCTCAAAAGTTTTAAGAATGGTGTATGAGAAATAAGGCTAGTTGAAATTTTTTTTTAATTGGAAAAAAAAAATAGAAATAAAAAACCACCACTCTGAAAAAAATTGAGGATTTGCAGAAAATGTCAGTTTGATATAATAAAATGAAAAAAAATAAAAAATGGTAATCATCGAGAAATTTTCGATTTTTCCAAAAATCTAAAAAAAAACGATGAAGATGGCTTGCAATAATTTTTTTGTATTTTTTTTTCAAAAAGTACATTAGGAAGTGAAAATTTTGAAACAAAAAACGTTCCGATAAGTCGAATTTTGAAAAAGTTATAGCCATTTAAAAAAAAAAACAGCCATTTTTTTCAAAAATTCGTAACATTTTTTTGCCTGGGTAAAAAAATTTGAAAAAATTCTGAGAAACGTTTTTCATAGGGTAGAAAAGGATGAAAATATGTTCAGCCAAATCGAAAGGGGTCGGGACCAAGAGTGGTCGATTTGGCGTGGAATGTCCCACATATACGTACATATAGGTATGGGTGCGCGCGCGCGTGCACACACTTCCACTATATTGCAGCTATGACATAGAAGCGTGTACTCATCATTATTCGTGTCAAGGATTTGAGACATTCGGCGTATGTCCTATATGCGGCGGCGCGCGATAGGCGCGCCGACGATATTGAACGTTGGAGGCGCAGAGTGTCAAAACTGTACATGCCACCCTCGCAAAATTTTCATCCAACGAGAAGCGACGACGAAAAACGTCAGTGGAGCGGAAGAGAGAAAAAGGTTCCTCGGACCAGTCAAAACTCCGACCCAGTTTCTTCCTCGACCGTTTGAAATCGATATCCTTTGTGCTCTTGCGCACACACACACACACACACACACACACAATGCGCTGTAATAACAAACGAATAATATTACGTATTATACAAAATTATAGAAAACGCTGAGCTGTGAAATAATATTTATACATTGTTTTTTTTTATTTTCACAATATGTCAATAGATATATCGCATTATAGGTAAAGTAACTACTATTCGCATATATAATATATACGTCTTTGCGTTTCGACACCTGACGCTCATCGCGATCTCAAATTATATCCATACGGTGAATTATTTCGGTTAAGATAAGTAATAATTATAATTATTTTTACTTATTTACAAATATATCGTTCAACCGCAATAATGAGCAAACCTGAAAAGCATTTTCCCTCGCGCTACGATCAAATTATTCCCATCTGGAGCAAAGTCTGGGATTTTTAAGTCTCGGAGGGTGTGCGTGAAAGAAAAAAGAGAGAGAGGAATCTAATTAACGCGGGCTATATCTGAAAAGAATAAAGTGTCGATAAATTTTTCGAAATTTTTTACCGGCACGAAATGTCCAAAAGTAGGACAAGGGGAGATTCTTCAAGAGTCCGAGGGACGTCATTTTAGCTTCTCACAGTTACAGTGTAAATGCGAATCGAGCCTCGAAATTTAAAGCGAGGCCGTCGTCGTCGTCGTCATCGTCGTCGTTGTAGTCATCGACGCCGTTGTTGACTGCTGCTTCTCAATTGCCGCCAAATGATCGGGTTTCTCGCCACGTGAAAAACGCTCCCACATCTTCGTGTACAGCATTTCCATTCCAATTGCGTACATCTTGCAATTGAACAGGGGACTGTCCGAGCGAGCTTTCCAAACTTTGGCTCTTATAGCTTTGAGACTGTAAAAAATATTGAAGAATATTTAGACGCATGTCTAAGGAAAAAATTCTAAGTCTAAGGAACTGTCATGCATCTGAAATCTCTATTTTAGTCTATTGGATTCGAAAGTAGGATAAAAAATAATGAATTTCCCAAGATAGTTTTTTTTTAAAAGGAATATTAACGATGCAAAAGTGTTTTCTTTTACACTAATTTTTCTCGGTAAATTTGAATTGGCAACCATATTGTTGTACCCAACTATCAGCGCCGCGAGTGTCGCGTGTGGGAACTAAGTCCCATTGTAGACATTTTTTGCTCCCGCGGACATCTTGCTCGCGCAAATTCTAACCTATAATATACATGTAACCTGCAATATAATATTCTTCAATATTATTATGTTAAAGAAGTTGTGAAAGTGAAATAAATTGACGGATGGATGACAATTCATTCACTCCGCAACCAAACTTATTAGATTGGTTCATGTCTTATTTTAATTTATTCATAATTTTATATTATTATATTGCTAGTATGTAAACGAATATTTTTAGTGATTTATATTTTTATTGCAGGTTATGGGGGCATTCGCTTGGACGCTTACGCGCCTGTGAGCGCCACATCCTGTATCATTTTATATGTCGATGTATATCTATACGTACGTGCTGAAAGCGCGTAAGCGTCTAAAACGAATGCAGCCAGTGTTTATAACGCGACGTAGTTCCCGGAAGCGACACTGGCGGCTCTGATAGTTGGGTACAACAATATGGTTGCCAATTCACATCAACTGAGAAAAATTTGTGTCGAAGAAACAATTTTTGCAGCATTAATATTGCTTTAGAAAAAAAACTGTCTTAAGAAATTCATTATTTTTTACCCTACTTTCGAATAAAAAAATTTAAAAAAAGACATGCAAGTTCCCTATTGTTATAATCGAGGCCTCACTATTCTCGATCGGTGCCGAGGCGAACTGCAATATCTTGATACTCGTGACGGGTTCGAGCCACCAATTCCGGACATCCGAGAGTATTGAGCTGACTCGCGGCAACCCGGGAAGCGAGAGTTTCACCGGGAAGCGTGACGACCGGTGTTCCGGTCCATAAAACATCCATACTTGTGGTGTGACCATTGCAGAGCGGTGTATCGAGGCACACGTCTGCCAATTGACCGCGTCTAACGTGTTCCTCCTTCGCCGCGACGTTGCTGAACAAAATTCTTCCCGGTGCGAGGCCAAGTTGTTGCGCTGTTGCCTGTAAATTGGGCTCGCCAACCGCCGGAAATCTCAATAACCAGAGAACCGAATTGGGAACGTGTTTCAAAATCTGAAAGTAAACGAAACTTTTACGACTGTTTTATTTTTGTCTCTCTCTGGTGACGATGGTCCATGGTCACTTTTTACACTCACGTGAGCCCACATGTGCAAAGTCAGAGGATCAATCTTGTACAACTGATTGAAGTTGCAATAAACAACCGCGTCTTCGGGCAAACCGTACTGTTGCCTCGTCGTTATCACAATATTCTGAGGAACTTCTTCTCCCGTTGCGGTTTTCGTATTAACCGGTGTTGATGCCATGCCATTTTGCACGACAACCCCATTTACCGACATTTGGCACTGGCCCGAGGCAATCATCGTCTCGATCGGCGTCGTCGTCGGTAGTTCAGCGACCTTCAATGATATCTCTACCGGTTTGTTCTTTGAATCGGCAACGACTATCTCGCGTATCTCTTTGACCATTGTGTTTTCGATCATCGGTGATAGATCAGTGGCATTGATGACCGCTACGTTATCCGCAACTTTTCCCTTCATGTTTAATTTATCGGTGAGAATAAGGCGTTCTTTCAGATGCGGAAACATTTGGCTGTGTCGGCAAACAAATATATCCTGTGAGCTATATATATGTAAATATAGGCCAGGGTCGCGAAATTTTTAAAGAAAAAGTAATACATTAATCATTACTTTTTTAATGGCTAAGGGAAATAATTTCCATTAACCATTAAAATTGAATGGCTAATGGAAATCCTTTCCATTAACCATTAAATGTTAATGGCCAATGGGAATTATTTTCATCAATTAACATTTAATGGTTAATGGAAATTATTTTCATTAACCATTAAAATTTAAAGGCTAATGGAAATAATTTTCACTAACCATTAAAATTTAATGACTAATGGAAATCATTTCCATTAACCATTAAATGTTGATGGTTAATGGGAATTATTTTCATTAATTATTAACATTTAATGGTTAATGGAAATTATTTTCACTAACCATTAACATTGAATGGTTAATGGAAATTATTTTCAATAACCATTAAAATTTAAAGGCAATGGAAGTAATTTCCATTAACCATTAAATGTTAATGGTTAATGAAAATAATTTCCATTAATCATTTAATGTTAGTGGCTAATGGAAATTATTTCCATTGACTGTTGACGTTTAATGTAATTAAAATGGTCGTAATCGATTTTTCAGCTATTCTTAGCGGTTTTGGTCCCAACGCGCTTTAAGTACGATAACGAAGGAACGTTTTCCGGCTCCTGCATCGTTCTCTCTCAGTCTCTAAATGTTATCTTTGGGTTATTTGATCCTAAATCAATTAGTCAACTAGTTCGCTGCAGATCGACCCTACGAATCTTTAAAGTTCCTCATTGATATTTTGTTTGCTTAACTACTGATATTATTGATAAACATTTAACGGCTGGTAATAGTTAGTACCATTGGGTCATTTTGACCCAGAATAAAACCAATCGATTACTACCTTTTTTAAGTAAATTCAATGTCAATGGTTAATGGCAATAATTTCCGTTAACCATTAGCATTATGGTTAATTGTAATCATTTTCATTAACCAATAACATTAAATGGTTAATGGAGATCATTTTCATTCAACATTAATGCTTATATACTAATGGAAATAATTCCCATTAACCATTAACATGTAATGGTAATAACTTCCATTAACCATTAATGCTGAACGGTTAATGGAAATTCTTTTCACTAACCATTAACATTCAATGGTTAATGGACATTATTTCAAGTAATCAATAAGAGTTAACACTTTGGGTCATTTTGACCCAGAATAAAACCAATCGATTACTACTTTTTTTAAGTAAATTCAATGTCAATGGTTAATGGCAATAATTTCCGTTAACCATTAGCATTATGGTTAATTGTAATCATTTTCATTAACCAATAACATTAAATGGTTAATGGAAATTATTTTTATTAACTATTAACATTAAATGGTTAATGGAGATCATTTTCATTCAACATTAATACTTATATATTAATGGAAATAATTCCCATTAACCATTAACATGTAATGGTTAATGGAAATAACTTCCATTAACCATTAATGCTGAACGGTTAATGGAAATTCTTTTCACTAACCATTAACATTCAATGGTTAATGGACATTATTTCAAGTAATCAATAAGAGTTAACACTTTGGGTCATTTTGACCCAGAATAAAACCAATCGATTACTACCTTTTTAAAGTAAATTCAATGTCAATGGTTAATAGCAATAATTTCCGTTAACCATTAGCATCATGGTTAATTCTAATCATTTTCATTAACCAGTAACATTAAATTATTTTCATCAACTATTAACATTAAATTGTTAATAGAGATAATTTTCATTAAACATTAACTCTTATATATTAATGGAAATAATTCCCATTAACCATTAACATTTAATGGTTAATCGAAATAACTCTCACTAACCATTGACATGTAATGGTTAATGGTAATTATTTTCATTAACCATCAACATTCAATGGTTAATGGAAATTATTTCAATTAATCAATAAGAGTGAATGGTTATTGAAAATGTAAATGCATTAAAAAAAAGTAATGCATTATTTGCAACCCTGATATAGGCACATACACACGCAAGCACACTTATAATATAATATAATATAATAGACTCACCGATGATCGCCGATGAAATATGTGTTTGGCATATAAGCCAGCTTCTCACTGTATTGAGTTGCGAGCTCAAGGGGCGATGTAACCTCGTCGGTAATGAGATAATCCATGAAACTCGCACCCGATGTACCCGGATATCCAAGCCACATAACCTGAACTGGAGCTGGTCTAAGAGCAAATATCTCGTTTCTCGCTCCTTTCGTATAGCCATTCATGTTGACCAATATGTGAATGCCATCGGCGTTGATGCGATCGGCGGCTTTTCCGTTGCACGGTATTTGCGACAAATCGACAAAGTGTTCGGTCTCGCGCGCTATTTTCGAACGGAAGTTAGTACCGTCGTCGGTGCTGAGAGCGTAACAGAATATTTCAACGTTGTGCTTGTCGTGAAGTCCCGGAATCGATTGCATCAGATGACTCGTAGGATGATTTCCAAAATCGGAGGAAACGTAGCCAATCTTGAGCCTCGCGCCAACGTCACGAGGATACTTGTATGGTTGCTTGTGCAATACGTGAATCTGCAAATTTGTTATATTTTCACAATCAAGAAACCAACTATCGGAGATTTGAATATTATAAACAGGGTTGCATAATGCATTACTTTTTTTTAATGCATTTACATTTTTAATAACCATTAACTCTTTTTGATTAATTGAAATAATTTCCATTAACCATTACACGTGTTAATAGTAAATGGGAGTTATTTCGATTAACCATTAAATGTTAATCGTCAGTGGAAATTATTTCCATTAGCCACTAACATCAAATGATTAATGGAAATTATTTTCATTAAATGGTTAATGGAGATTATTTTCATTAACCATTAACTCTTATTGATAATTGAAAATAACTTCCATTAACCATTAACATTTATTGATTAATGGAAATTATTTTCCATTAATCATTTAATCTTATTAGTTAGTGAAAATTATTTTCATTAACAATTAACCCGTAATGGTTAATGGAGAAAATTTTCAATAGCCATTAACTCTTATTGATAACGGAAAATTATTTCCATTAATAGTTTAATGTTATTGGTTAGTGGGAATTATTTTCATTAACCATTAACATTTAATGGTTAATGGAAATCATTTCCATTAGCCATTAAATTTTAATGATTCATGGAAATTATTTTCATAAACCATTCAAATTTAATGGTTAATGGAAATAATTTCCATTAGCCACAAATTGTTAATGGTTGATGAAAATAATTTCCATTAACCATTAAAATTTAATGGTTAATGAAAATAATTCCCATTGACCATTAACATTTAATGGTCAATGTAAATAATTTCCATTAGCCATTAAAAAAGTAATGATCAATGCATTATTTTTCATTACAAATTTCGCAACCCTGATTGAAAATAGGGGCCTTCGTTTTTACCTTTTCGATGCAGAGATTAGCATGACGAGCCGCTATGGCTTTTCGAAAATCGTGCGACAACGGATACAGCATCGAATGATGAGGATGCACACTCGGCAGTCGATTTTTGTCCAATTGTTCGGCGACTATCGAGACGAGCTTCTTCATTCGGGCCTCGTAGTCGGTCCAATCGCACGCAATCTGAAGGCAATGGGCGAGATTGCAATATGCGTCGGGAAAATCGGGTTTCAACTTGAGTGCCGTCCTGTAAGACTGGATGGCCTCGGGGATGTTGCCCGAATCTTTGTGAATCGATGCCAGGTTGGAATGAGCATCGGCAAAAGCAGGATTGATCTGTATCGCGCGCGTGTAACACTGAAGTGCGCCCTGAATATCCTGCATTTCCTTGAGAGTATTGCCCATATTCGAGTACGCATCGGCGAAAGTCGGCTGGATCCTTATCGCCTCTTTGTAATGCATGAGGGCTTCGTTGAGTTTTCCCTGTTGTTGAAGCACGGACGCCAGATTGCTGTGAGCTGCGGCAAATTCCGGAAATACCTCGAGAGCTTTCAGATAGAGTCGGGTTGCCTCCTCGATGTAGCCTTGTTCACGTTTTATGTTTGCCTAAGTAATCATATTAATTTATAAAATTTGAACAACCGAACAAAGATGTATTGATACATTGATCGAGGTACTCACGAGATTGTTGAGAGAATCGGCGTGTGTTGGACAAAGCCGAAGAGCGGTGTTGTAACACTCTTCGGCTTCCACCACCTGACCCTTTTCCTTGAGCGCATTCGCCAAATTGCAATAGGCATCGGGAAAGTTTGGCTGGAGTTCGATCGCTCGACGATAGGTATCGATCGCCAGATCGATGAGCCTTTTTAACACAATTTACAATACAGTATACTTTGAAACAGACTGTTGGAGAATATGCGAGAGTGATTAAAGAAAAAACACGTTCCTTCAGTTCATGAGAGGTCGATTTTTTTTCAGAAAGAAAGGATACGAAGAAAATCTCCTTGCCGAGTGCAATTGGGAGGAAAGTATTTTTTCTTTTCTAACCACCGCAATACGTGTAGATAAGGGGTCTTCAAACTTTCCAGCCTTAGGGCCATACTGATTAGTCCAGTAAGTTTCAAGCAGAATTGTAAAAATAGTAATGTAAAAGTAATGCATTACCCATTACTTTGAACAATGTGTATTGGAGAATTTTTGCGTTACATATTACAAAAGTAACGTGTAATGAATGAATGTTCCATTACAAATGATAATAGTAATGGATGTTTAATGTTAATAATGTTTAATGGATGTGTGTTCCATTACAAATAAAAAAAAGTAATGCGTAATGTATGCATGGTCTATTACAAATAATAAAAGTACTGTGTAATGGTTGCGTGTGCCATTACAAATTTAAAAAAATAACGTGTAATGAATGAGTGCTCCATTACAAATTACAATTGAAAAAAAAAAGTAATTTGTAGCGGAGAATGTTCCATTACAAATTACTGTGTTTCTACGACAACTTGGAGCAGGTACTATTTTGTTCAAAGGTAAGTCTATTAATTTTTCAATGAAAATAATTTGTGTGTATCAATTTTTTGTTAACTTTACTATCGTAGTGGTAAATGTATGAACAGTGATTGTTTGGAGTAATTTTTACTCCATTCTTGAATTGTAATTTTTACAATAAAGGAGTAAAAATTACTCCAAAAAGTCACTGTTCATACATTTACCACTACGATAGAAAAGTTAACAACAACTTGATACACAGAAATTATTTTTATTGAAAAATTAATAGACTTACCTTTGAGCAAAATAGTACCTGCTCCAAATTGTCGTAGAACACACTAATTTGTAATGGAATATTCTCCACTACCAATTACTTTTTTTCCAATTATAATTTGTAATGGAGCACTCATCCATTTCACATTACTTTTTTTATTTGTAATGGCACATGCATCCATTACACATTACTTTTTTATTTGTAATGGAACACGCATTCATTACACATTACTCTTGTATTTTGTAATGGTACACTTGTCCATTTCACTTTATGCAGTGTAATAGGTAATGAATACAGTAATGCATTATTTACAACTCTGGTTACAAGGGCCAACACAGTTTTCTTTTTCCTTATCACAACAACGAAAAGCCATTAGCGGCAGAGTTGTAAATAATGGATTATTTTGATAATGCATTACTGTATTCATTACCCATTACACTGCATAATGTGAAATGGACAAGTGTACCATTACAAAATACAAGAGTAATGTGTAATGAATGCGTGTTCCATTACAAATAAAAAAAAGAATGTGTAATGGATGCATGTACCATGACAAATAAAAATAGTAATGTGTAATGGATGCATGCGCCATTACAAATTAGTGTGTTTCTACGACAATTTGGAGTAGGTACTATTTTGCTCAAAGGTAAGTCTATTAATTCTTCAATCAAAATAATTTGTGTATATCAAGTTTTTGTTAACTTTACTTTCGTAGAGGTAAATGTATGAACAGTGGATTTTTGGAGTAATTTTTACTCCATTCTTGTAAAAATTACAATTGAAGAAAAACTTATAGGTGTCAGAGTATATTGACTCAATATACACTGACACCTATCAACAGTTATTTTTTGGAGTAATTTTAACTCCATTGTTGTAAAAATTACAATTGAAGAATGGAGTAAAAATTACTCCAAACAATCACTGTTCATACAATTACCACTATGGTAGTAAAGTCAACAAAAACTTGATACGCACAAATTATTTTCATTGAAAAATTAAGACTTACCTTTGAACAAAATAGTACGTGCTCCAAATTGTCATAGAAACAAACTAATTTGTAATGGAATATTCTCCACTACAAATTGCTTTTTTCTATTGTAATTTGTAATGGAGCACTCATGCATTACACGTTATTTTTTTTAATTGTAATGGCACACGCACCCATTACACATTACTTTTATTATTTGTAATGGAACATACATACACTACACATTACTTTTGTTCATTAGTAATGGAACACGCGTCCATTACACATTACTCTTTTCATTTGTAATGGAACATTCATCCATTACACGCTACTTTTGTAATATGTAACGTAACAAAGTAATGGGTAATGCATTACTTGTACATTACTATTTTCACAACTCTGATTGGCTGTCGCAGGCCACATTGACGACTCTGGTGGGCCGGATTTGACCTTCAGGCCGTAGTTCGGAGACCTCTGGTAAAGACGGTAATACCAACCCTTGTTCGTAATATACGCAAGCCAAATTTCCGTGCACAACTGCATTGTTAGGACTTAGATTGAGAGCTCTGAGATAGGCAGCAACGGCTCTGTAAAAGAAAACGAAATAAATGAATAATTAAAAAACTTAATTAAACATTAAGGGGGTATCGCGATGATCGCATGCAAACTCGTCGATCTAAATCTATATCTGCGTGTATCTCATTCATCCGTGAATCGATATCTTTTACAATCGCTATATAATCCACGTGACCCGTGCTTGGTACTGCTACTACGTTGACTGCGGCTACTATGCCGCTACTATTACCAATGTATCTACGAGACGCGGATCTTGAACTTGTTGTCTTTTTTTTTGTCATAAACGTCATCCGCGCTCTGTCTCTCTCGATAATGAGAGTTTGTACAGAGATAAACCTTTTTATCCAAGATATTATCCAGGCGATGCATCCGGGTGGTGCGGGTCGAGCTATCGTACTTTCTAACTGGAGCCGAAAGGAGGGTGCGACAGTGCTCGACGGTGATATCACGGTATAAACGATAACGCATTGGTACTCCATTCCAGCTTCTTATCCATGCTCCAGGCCGCGCAATTCCTCTCCCCTCAGCCCGGGTCAACGCACAAATGCGTAAAACGCTAATATCTTCATTGACAATGCAGCGAAACGAGCGGTTTTTTTTTCTGTTCTTTTACTTGGAGCGCTGTTTTTCGTGCGAGAGAGGGAGAAATAGAGAGTAAAATGGAAGGAGAGACAAATGGATGAAACATAATGTACGGACAATTCAATGTTGGTGACGGTGAAAGAGAGAGAGATGATTTTTTTTAGAGAATAAGAACAAGGCACAACATTGTTGCTGCTACTGGCTTTGGATCATTCAACATTTTGCGATCAATCAAGACCATCTTGACGTCATTACATATCGACTTTGGGCACTCGCTGGTTCCGTTAATACGACATCACCTTGACCTCGTTTCAATTCAACAGATTAATCATTGAATTTCCACCCGTAAAATAATTTCTCCAGTCACCGGAATATGAAGAAAAAGAAAAAAATACTCCGGCTGTGCGTTCGATCCCGACTTTATTGCGCTATCTCTCTTCCTCTCTCGTTCTCTCGTTATCGAGCAAGTACTGTACCGAATCTGTATTAGGTGGATGAGTCGGAGAGAGAGAGAGAGGGGCAGAGGAGAAAGAAGAGGGATAGGGAAGGGAGAGAGAAATGAAGGGCGAGTCGCGAAAAGTCGCGTGAAAAGTGAATTGAGTGAACGACGTGTTCCTGAGGCTACGAACTAAACTACTGGTCCTTCAGGAGCCGGGGAATCGTCCTGCACGACGACAGTGGCGACGGTGGCGGCCTTTTATGGCCGGCGCCGACGCTGTCCGCGCCTACTTCTCTCTCTCTCTCTCTCTCTCTCTCTCTCTCTCTCTCGGGTATTGCGTTTCCTTGATCCTATTATTGCGCATCCGGCTTCCGAGTGATTTTTGTCGATATACGGACGTGTAATACCTTCGTCGAATTGCTGCGCAATAAAAATAATTCAAATTGCTGTCACGAGAAAAATAATTCAACGGGCTGCCACTTTGACAGTGATGCAAGCTCGAACACACCCCACGATAGAATCGAACATTCGCGAATCAATAGCTTTCCACGTTTACTCGGCTACGTTCCAGAGCTAACTTTTTGTTTTTTTCCTTAGATCCTGAAGATCCCCTTCAGATTCGTTTTCTCTGAATTCTGAGGATGATCTCTAATTTCTCTTTTATGCTTCTTGGATTATGATCATTTACGATTTATTGATCGAGCCTCCGTCTGTAAACTTTTGGGACACTGTCTGTACTCTGGGTCGTTAAAGTCCTGCTACCGTCAACAAAATCTGAAAAAATTCTGAATTACTTTTTTAAACATTTTTTTCATGATCCAATCATTTGGTTAACCATTTACAGTAAACAAATTGTTTACAATTTTTTTTCTTCCAGAGATATTTGATTTAGAAATTTGGCTTGTGCCTTAAAAGACCCAGTGTACTGACGGAGGGTTAAAATTAATAAATTTGTTATATTGAAATGGAAACAATAAATATATTTTATCGATTCGATGCAGCAATTTATTATTGTACTGAGTAATCAATCGTTTTTGTGCGACCGTTGGTATCAGGGAATATCCGCTATTGATATCTTCCAAGATGCATATCAAAATTAGAAATTTCAGTTTTATTACATTTTGATTTGCATCTTGGAAGATATCAATTGCGGATATTTACTGATACTAACGGTCGCACAAAAACGACTGATTGCTCAGTACAATAATGAATTGCTGCATCGAATCAAGTTTATAGATTTTTTTTTCGAAAGAATGGAAATATTTTTGTTTTTAATCGGAATTTTTCAATTTTTCTTGATGCCTGATCCGTGACAGTAGAATTTTTTTTTTCTCCTCCTTTAAGTGATTTATTGGGCGGGTTTGGAGCTGAAAATTGTCTAGGACAGTCTAAAATTCCTTATGAATCATACTTAAAAGTTAAAAATGTCAAAAACCATTTTGATTTTTTCTAAAATTACTAAAGCTTGCAATCACCCAGAGAATACGGCAAAATTCATCCCGAAATTTAAATTTTTGAATTTGAGATAGATTTTTGTTGATTCACGACTTGGGCAATAAAAATCTTATTTTCTTTCCTTTCAGAGGTTCATACCAATTCATCAAAATATTCCAGAGCTCGAACAGTCGCAGAAAAATTGAGGAATCAAATTAGAGGCGCTTAGAGATGTCCACCCTCGTTACTTTTGAAAAAGCGTTCTTTTTTTATTTTCTTTATTATTTGATAATAACCAACCATTTTACAAAAATGACCCACAGTAATTTGTATCTGGATCAGAGTTGTAAATAATGCATTACTGTATTTATTACCCATTACACTGCATAATGTGAAATGGATAAGTGTACCATTAAAAAATACAAAAGTAATGTGTAATGGGATGCGTGTTCCATTACAAATACAAAAAGTAATCTGTAATGGATGCACGTCCCATTACAAATAAAAAAGTAATGTGTAATGGATGCATGTGCCATTACAAATAAAAAAAAGTAATTTGCATTGGAGAATATTCCATCACAAATAGAAAAATTGCCGTGCTCGTATTAGAAACTTGCACATTGCTGTCTCATTATTCGATTTTGCTCACTAAAAGTTCATCCGAATAATCACAAATGATCCCTAAAGTTAAAAAATAGAAACAAAAAAAACAGACAGTTCATCGTTAATTATGAAGTACGAAAATGTACTCAACCCCAAAAATTATCCAACTTTATATTGAATTTACTTTTACACGCAGTTACCCATAATTATAAGCAATCTATTAAAAATTACAAGTTACTGATACAAAATTTGTCGCTTTATTGAATGCCTAAATAATGAGCATGTTCTTTTTTTTTAACTTTATGGATCATTTGTGATAATTGTGGATGATCTTTTAGTGAGCGAAATAAAATAATGAGACAGCAATGTGCAAGTTTCTAATACGAGCACGGCAATTTTTCTATTTGTAATGGAATATTCTCCACTGCAAATTACTTTTTTTTTAAATTGTAATTTGTAATGGGACGTGCATACATTATACATTACTTTTTTATTTGTAATGGAACACGCATCCATTACACATTACTTTTTTATTTGTAATAGCACATGCATCCATTACACATTACTTTTTTATTTATAATGGGACATGCATCCATTACACATTGCTTTTTTTATTTATAATGGAACACGCATCCATTACACATTACTTTTTTTATTTGTAATGGCACATGCATCCATTACAAATTACTTTTTTTTATTTGTAATGGAATACTTGTCCAATACACATTATTTAAAGTAATGGATAACGCATGACTTTCACATTACTATTCTCACAACTCTGACCCGGATATGTTAAGCTCTTCGGTTCAAGTAAGAAATGACCTTTTCTGGAAAAAATCATTACATTTCTGGAAAAAATCATTACATTTCTGGAAAAAATCATGAAAAAGCAGTGTAAGTTTCATTAGTGGGGAAAGGATAATCTTACCGATCAAAGATCCGAGCCTCCTTCAGAACGTTGCCAAGATTGATGTACGCATCGAGGAAATTTGGATCCAGAGCGACAGCCTTTTCGAAATGATGTATCGCCAGCCATATTTCGCCCTGAGCATTGAATACGCAGCCGAGATTACTCCAGGCTACGGCGAAGTCCGGTCTCGTTTCTATAGCCTTCAGATAGCAAGCCTAGCGGAGTGAGAATTAAGAGATTGTTGATTAAAATTGGGATTGTTCGCAATTTTGAGATAAACGCGCGCACGCCCGCATCGCGCCGCGCCATTTGGCCCCCCTCCTCATCATTCCCGCGCAGCAGGGTACAATTTTTTTTTTTTGCCACCTGCTCGTCGATCGGGAGGTACGCGTGCGCGTCCCCGCGTCGAGGACTACCGCTGGGAAAATCGGGCCCTCGAGCGAGGAACGGAGACACTTTTATGCGTGCCCGTCGACGAGCACGTCGCACAGCTAATGGCATCTCCATGACGATAAATATATATATATATATATATATATACATTTACACACGCGCGCATGCACGTAGAAATATATGTATACATATTTACGTAGATATCGTCAGGTCGCTTATTTCCGGACAACTTTGTCTTTTAACGAGCATCATTTTTTAAAAAATTATTTCTTTCAATCTCGTATTCGAGTCTGGAGAGCTTTATGCTTCTGATAATGGATGGAGTCTTTTGCGAGCAAGGATATTTCAAATAATACGCGCAGCGAGGAGCGTCACGATTTGAACGCCGACGAATGATCGGAATGCGTCCGATCACGCTGATTTACGCATAAATGCCCTCGAAATTCCATTGACAAATTTATGGACTTGAAGTTCCGAAAGTTCGGATGAGCGAAAAAATTTACAAATTTTAGAAAACAATTTTGGGATTCTTGGAATATCTTTGAATTTTTTATTTTATTATTCACCAACTATTCGCAAGCTCTTCTAATTTTTTCGTTAAACAACTACTTTTTTTGATTTTTCGTTCAATCGAACGTTCGGAACTTCAAGTACATGCAGATCCAACATTTTTAATTATTTTCCTCTCTTCAGCTTCGACCGACTGCGTGACGCTCTCGTGGGACAGAGAACGGACAAGCACTGGAAAGGTGAGAACTGGAGAAGAAAAAAAAATTACACAAATCATCGCGCGTTTTGAGAGGAGGGCCGCGCTGTTTCAATCGTACAATCACGGTACCTAGAAATTAAATAAAAAATCTTATTAACAATGGGCCGGTCTCTGATTCAGGGAGGGGGTTTGCTAGGATTTCGTTAAATTACGGGTACATCGTCATCAGCCCATATGCAATTATTCCCAGAGACAGAGAGAGAGAGAGGAAGAGAGAAATCTGCAAGGATCAGGAGAGGACAGAAAAAGTTAGTTCACAAATGAATCGAGAAATGTATTTTCGAGTGAAAGCAAAATTAAGGAGAAAACATTGACGAGCGACGGAGAATCGAGGGAGGGAAATGGTGATAGAGACCGGCCTCGGGAGCTACATTACCTTCGATTTACCCTTGGACAGGTTGACGATAGGAACGCCTCTCGTAAGGTCTCATACTAAACTTAGAGACTGAGAGACAGAGAGTGTGTGTGTTTGTTACTGAATAACCAGATTCAGATTCACCCTTTGACGATGGAACCGGCGGTAAATGACCAGCAATTGCCATAGCTCCGAGTTCCACTCCTAGAGTCGATCATTCCATCCACAACAATAACAACAATAGCGTTAATCTCTCTTCAACACTACGTCATACCTCAATTCTTTCTATGGTATACCCAAATAATCGAATCTCATGTGTGTTTGTGTGTTTGTTCGTTTTGTTTGTGTGGATTGGACGAAACATTGTAATAATTGTAATATGAACAAATATTATAATTCGCCATTTTCGCTGTTCCTCGCACGGATCGTCCTTTCCCTCATTCTCGATTGACCAAACATAAGGTTGAAAATTTAAAAAAGTGAATAAGAACATGTAATAACAGCGCGCGGGTCCGTGGCCAATGCTGTAAAACAATTCTTTTCCCCAAGTCGTGCCTCTATTTTCCTTGACGAAAACAAATAAACCAAACCAAAGCTCATTACAATCACAATCGATCGAATTACACCAGGAAAAAAAATGAGAATTGTAGAATTTATTTGGGTACGTCCATTGAAAATTGCAATGAATTTATGTCGCATTCGATTGTCAGTGGAATAAGCGTAAGTTTGTAATCGCAAGCGCCGCGCTACATTAGTAGAATTCTTGACCAACTATCGCGTGTATTGTAAACAATTTTTACGATTAATAGTCAAGAAAACTCGCGCAGATATGAGAAAAAGAGGAAACGAGGATGAAGACTATTGGGAAATTGTATGATGCGTTTTGCGCGAATCCGACCCGCCGAAAGCTAAAATTACTTTCACGTTCGTGGAACGACTCAGAATTATACTGGCAAAATATCGTTTAAAAAAAAAAAAAAAAAAAAATACAAAAACTTTCGAACAGGTCTGATTCACTGCCGCGAATAGGGAACTCGCATGCATCTGAAATCTCTATTTTAGTCTATTGGATTCGAAAGTAGGATAAAAAATAATGAATTTCCCAAGACAGTTTTTTTTAAAAAGGAATATTAACGATGCAAAAGTTTTACACTAATTTTTCTCGGTAAATTTGAATTGGCAACCATATTGTTGTACCCAACTATCAGCGCCGCGAGTGTCGCGTCTGGAAACTAAGTCCCATTGTAGACAGTTTTTGCTCCCGCGGACATCTTGCTCGCGCAAATTCTAACCTATAATATACATGTGGCATTCCACGGTATTTCGATCAAAATCTTACCTTGATGATTTCGATTTTCCTCTAAATTTTTTATATAAATAAGGACATTGAAAGAAAAATTCCCAAATTTTTTTAGAGTTTTTCGGTCACGCGTTTTTTGGATTTATTTTTTTTTTTTTTTTAAACGAGGCAACTTTGTAAAATCAGAAAAAATTCAGAAAAATCTAATAAAATCTTTTGGGCTTTGTTCCATAATGGAGATTTCAATACTCTACGAGTCAAATTCAAAAAATTAAATTAAAAAGAAATTAACTCATAGAGTATTAAAATCTCCATTATGGGAAAAGCTCAAAAATTTTGTTATATTTTATTAGATTATTCTGAATTTTTTCAGATTTTACAAAGAGGTCCCTTAAAAAAAAAAAAAAAAACCAAAGAACGTGTGACCAAAAAATTCTGAAATAATTTAGAAAAATGTATTTAAATGTGTTTTTTTATATAAAAAATTTAGAGAAAAATCGAAATCATCAAGGCAAGATTTTGATCGGAATGTCGGGGAATGACACGACAAAATCTTGTTTTGATGATTTCGATTTTTCTCTTAATTTTTTTTATATAAAAGAACACATTAAAAAAAAAAATTCCTAATTTTTTTCAGCATTTTTTGGTCACACGTTCTTTGGTTTTTTTTTTCAAAGTGACCCTTTTGTAAAATCTGAAAAAATGCAGAATAATCTAATAAAATATAACAAAATTTTTGGGCTTGGTTCCAAAATGGAGATTTTAATACTCTATGAGTACATTTTTTTTCTTTCAATTTTTTGAATTTTACTCATAGAGTATTAAAATCTCCATTTTGGAACAAAGCCCAAAAAATTCGTTATGTTTTATTAGATTTTTCTGAATTTTTTCAGATTTTACAAAGTTGTCCCGTTTAAAAAAATAAATAAATAAATCCAAAAAACGCGTGAACGAAAAATTCTAAAAAAATTTGGGAATTTTTTTTTCAATGTCCTTATTTATATAAAAAATTTAGAGGAAAATCGAAATCATCAAGGTAAGAATTTGATCGAAATACCGTGGAATGCCACACATATAACCTGCAATATAATATTCTTCGATATTATTATTTTAACGAAGTTGTGAAAGTATCGGTGACGTCACAATATCACAGGAATCATATGAATCACGTCTTCAATATTATTTTGTTAAAGAAGTTGTGAAAGTGATATAAATTGACAGATGGATGACAAATGGACAATAGATTCATTCACTCCGCAATCAAACTTATTGGATTGGTTCCTATCTTATTTTAGTTTATTCATAATTTTATATTATTATATTGCTAGTATGTAAACGAATACTTTTACTGATTTATATTTTTATTGCAAGTTATGGCGGCATTCGCTTGGACGCTTACGCTCCTGTGAGCGCCACATCCTGTAGCATTTTATATGTCGATTTATATCTATACATACGTGCTGAAAGCGCGTAAGCGTCCAAAATGAATGCAGCCAGTGTTTATAACGCGACGTAGTTCCCGGAAGCGACACTGGCGGCTCTGATAGTTGGGTACAACAATATGGTTGCCAATTCAAATCAACTGAGAAAAATTTGTGTTAAAGAAACAATTTTTGCAGCATTAATATTGCTTTAAAAAAAAACTGTCTTGAGAAATTCAGTATTTTTCATCCTACTTTTGAATAAAAAAATAAAAAAAGACATGCAAGTTCCCTATTCAAGACAGGGGCTGCACAAGGATATTGAAATTGAGAGGAAAAGTTGGAATATCGCCAGCGCACGCGCGCATTTTCGCTCATGCTGCCATTGCTCTGCCTTCTGCCCACTGTTTCTGCTCATCCTGTTTTCGTACCTATGAGAAATTTAATAAATTCAGAAGATACGATGTTCTTTCTACCTGGCCCACGAGAGGGAGCTTCTCGAAGAGTTTAACGGTATTTCAGTTGAAGTGTAGCAAATAGGACCAAAGATAAGGGTAGGCCATCACGCGAGGTAGAAATTAGCGACAAAAATGGCTCTCTTCGTGGCTCAGGTCGACGAACAGCATTCCAGGGACCAACGCGCTTACGCGCTCGTAGAGATATATATATATACATATATATATATATATATGCACCGCGCACAGTTTGGATCATAGATAATGTGGAATGCCTTTTCATCAAAAAATTGAAAAGAGTTACAGAGTATGCCTTTCTTTTGGGAACCCCAGAAAACACCCTTTGAACAATTATTAATCGGCTATTGATCCATAATGTGCGTGACGCGTGTGTAATCATGTGTAATTCTACGTGTTTGACTTCTTGAATCGCTCGTGTCTCGTACCTTGGCTTCGTCCAATCGGGCCAACGCTTTCAGAAGATTGCCGAGATCGCTTCTCACGCAGTAAAGATCCTGGGACAAAAACGGAGGGATAAAAGTGATGAAATGCACCTTTCGATATAAATGCGATATTGGCACGAGTGAAGCCATCAGTTATAATCAACTTACAGGATTGTACTGAAGCGCAGTGACGTACGCCTGAACCGCCTGTTCCATGTCTCCTGCGGCTACCAACGCTGCGGCCAAGTTTATGTATCCGTCGATGAAATCAGGCTTCAGTCTTACCGCGTGACGATAATTCTCAAGAGCTTCCTGCAGTTGACCACGCTCCTTAAAGACGTTTCCCAAATTGCTGTAAGCCTCCGCCAATAGCGGATTTTGTTTTATCGCCAATCCGCTGTAGTGAGCCGATCTGGGTAGAAAAATTGCAATTTATAAAAGTTTTGGGCATGAAAATATAGAAAATTAGAGTATTCTTTTTTTTTAAGGGGTCAGCCGGATAAGAATGGTGAATCAGCCCCCAGCGAATTTTGTGACGCTGACTTTTTTCAAAGTTCCTAACTTAAAAAAACAATTTTGTGCTAAATTGAAGCTTTCTACATCGATGCTGAGAGGTCTTCCTGCTAAAAAAAGTATTTTTTCGATTTTTGCATTTTTCAAATACCAAGAGGCGACCGAAAAATCTTAAAAAATTTTGGAAAGTTAGAAACATGTCAATGTTAATGGAAATTTTTTTAATTTTTTAAAACTCTATTTTTAATCATCGACTCTTCATTTAAAAACATTATTTTGTAGCGAAGCAATTTTTCTACTATTATGTTAAAAATTGAAATGATTTTACTCTTTATTTGCTATATATTTAAAAAAAAGTCTTAAAATTTGACCTGCGACACATTGAAAAAAAAACTACAAAATTTCTCATTCTTCTTTGGAAATCCATAAATAAATTATTCTTTCCGTTTAATAAATAGGTGCTCACGGCTGAAAAATAGTATGCAGGACTCTTCAATGTTGAAGAGGTCAATGTCGTGATCAATAGGGATAACGATGAAGATTAATATGTTGCAATATCAAGGAGGCCACTAAATCAAACGAAAAAAATTCCCTGACATTTTCGAAAATCTCCCTGACGGATTTATGAAAAAAGTGGCAAGGTAGGAACATTGCATTTTCCATGGAAAAGGAAATCGGAAAAAAAAGTTCACCCATAATTTTTTTTCAGCGGTGCACAAAAAAAAAATGTTCACTCATACACTTTTTTTTTCTCAATTTGATATTTCGAATTTTCCCTGACTAATATTTAATTTCCCTGATTTCCCTGACACCAAAAATTCCCCGAGATATCCAGGTTTTTTTTTTAAATGTAGGGAATGAAGAATAATAAAATCATGTCAATTTTTGTCATAATAGAAAAATCTCTTTGCTACTAAATAATGTTTTTAAAGGAAGATTCGATGATTAAAAATAGAGTTTAGCATTAAAAAAAAAGAAAAAATCATTAACATTGATGCAGTGATCGGCAAAATCGATATTTTCGTCAATTTAATTACCGCTAATTACTCTGTGTTAGAACATTTTATAATATTTCCAATAAATATTACTCATTACTAAGGCACTCAGTAATTAGGCAGTAAGGTATTTCTAATATTCGAAAATTCGATAATTCGTGTTCGATTATTATCCAATAAACCTATAACTTGTAATTTAGATCAAATAATTACTCAATAACCAAGTAATGAAAATTTTGATTTTATGAATTACTGATTTGTTTAAAAATTAGGTAACTGTTCCTTCTAATTATTAATTATCCAAGTAATTGAATACTTAAGTACTCTACTTACTAATTTTTTATGAAATCAGTTAATTATTCTTTGCAATTATTAATTATTTGATAATGAATATTTATGCTTGTAAATTTGTTTAGCGAAGTTAAGCAGGAACCCTGATAACCAGTATTGCACTATAAAAACTTGGTCATCTGTAGCTTGGAATCAATTTAACATCTACAATTATTTGTAGTCAAGTTGTACTTAAATTGTGAAGGAATTTATAATTAATTAGTAATTTATATATCTAAATTATTAATTATTCAAATAATTGTTAATGGAAATGGTTCAATTACTAATTACTTGAATAATTAGTAATTTAGATATATACATTACTAAATATTCAAGTAATCAATAATTAACATAATTCAATTATAAATTATTCTAATAATGAATAATTCATGAATACACATATTCAATATCCAAATAATTCGTAGTATTAGTCTTTAAATTACTGATTATCAAAATACCTAAAAAAATAATGGATAATATGAATTTTGTAAATAACGATTAATTAAACATCGAACATTTTTTTTTTGCCAAGCATTGATGATTCTGATTTTTCAGAATTTTTAAAGATTTTTCAGTTGCCTCTTTGTATTTAAAAACTGCAAAAATCGAAAAAACACTTTTTTTTGAGCAAGACGACACCTTGGCATCGATGTGGAAAGCTGTAATTTTGCACAAAATTGTTTTTTTAGCTGAACTTTGGAAAAAATCAGCACTACGAAATGCGCCAGGGGCCGTTTCACCATTCTCATCCAAACTCTTTTAAAAACCTACTTTTCGAGTCTGCGGCATTGAAAATGAATGGAGGAGAGAAGCAACAGGACACCCGTGTTGTTTGTTTCCTGTCTCCATAATTGCATACAATGTCGCTCGGCATTTTCATAATCTCCAGCTTGATACTCTCGATGAGCCAACTCCAGAAGTCCTGTTGCAAGGAAAAGAAACGAATAAATTGGAAGCCAAATCGAAGATAGTCAATTTCAAGTACGTGGAATGAGAGAAATGAGTTTTGAACGTACCAACGGTTGACACAGTCGACAGCTGCTGTATCTCGTTCATTTTAAGAATAACACCCGCTGCCGCGGCCGCCGCTGCCCCTCCTCCTGCTGCTGCTATTTGTTGGTGTCCCTGTTGTTGTGACGCCTGCATCGAAAATTTTGTTCGTTCACTGCGAACGAGAGATCTTTATTTTCTTTTTTATGATCGTTATTGGCTCGTTGCTGATAAACGATGAGCACCGACGTCGATAAACAAGCGAAGATGCTAGAATGCTTCAACGATGCGCAGCTCACACAGAAGTGTATATTATGGCACCTTCGCTTGTGCTGCCTCAATAAGTTTGTCTTTGCGAAAAAAATATCACAACGCTCTCACACAAGCAACAAGAAAGGATGCCACAACGAAGATGATGGTCACACGATCGATGCTACTTCTGTTTTCGTTGAATATTACGCGCGAAACGTTCACCACGAACGACTGTATATACACGTGTAAGATTTTTTTTTCTCGCTTCGTCGTCGATTTATCCCAAAAAACTCGACGAACGCGATTCTTTGATCACCATCGCCATTTTGAAGTGACGATCAGTAATCGTGCGCACGACGACGGACCGCGCTCGTTCCCCCGTGACTTTTCCAAACGCCCGCTAGAGGCGCTCCTGTCGGCTGCGCGCGCAACAACTTGAAAACTGTATATAGGGCTTTCGACGCCCAATCGACCACTTTTGAACCCGACCCCTTTCGATTTGGCTGAAAGTTTTTTATCCTTTTTTACCCTGTGAAAAACGTTTCTCCGAATGTTTTCAAATTTTTTTACCCAACCGAAAAGAAGTTGTGAGTTTTTGAAAAAATTGTTTTTTTTTTTTTGAAATAGCTATAACTTTTTCGAAATTTGACTTATCGGGAGGTTTATTTTTTCAAAATTTTCGTTTTTTAAATGTACTTTTTGAAAAAAAAAATACAAAAAGATTATTGAAACCCATTTTCATCGTTTTTTTTTGGATTTTTGGAAAAATCCGAAAATTTGTGGATGATTACAATTTTTTTAAATTTTCTTTTTATTATATCAAACTTTGACATTTTCTGCATATTTGCATATTTTTTTAGAGTGCAGTTTTCTTTATTTCTATTTTTTTCCAATTGAAAAAAAAAATTTTCAACTAGCTCTATTTCTCATAACACCATTCTGAAATTTTTTGAGGGTGTTCGGAGAACTTCCAAATTAAAAAAAAACATGAAAACAAAAATTGAAAGTGGTAATTATCGAAAAAAATTGTTTTGTTAAAAATAGCTAGAACTTTTTCATAATTTGACCTATCGGAACGTTTTTTTCAAAATTTTCGCTTTAAAATGTACTTTTTGAAAATTTTTTTTTTTAAATATTTAGAGCTTCCCTCTATTTTTTATCTTAATTTTTCGAAAAAATCAAATTTTTTCGATAATTACCACTTGCAATTTGTGTTTTCATTTTTATTTTTTTTTAATTCGGACGTTATCTGAACACCCTTAAAAAAATTTAAGAATGATGGTGTTATAAGAAATAAATAGTTGGAATTTTTTTTTCAATTGGAAAAAAAAATAGAAATAAAAAAAACACCACTCTGAAAAAATTTGAGGGTTTGTAGAAAATGTCAAAGTTTGATATAATAAAGAGAAAAAAAGATCAAAAATGGTAATCATCGAGACATTTTCGATTTTTTCCAAAAATCTAAACAAAAAAACAATGAAGATAGGTTTGAATAATTTTTTTGGATTTTTTTTCAAAAAGTACATTTGAAAACAAAAATTTAAAAAAAATCGTCCGATAAGTCAAATTTTTCATAGAGTAGGAAAAGGATAAAAGACTTTCAATAGTGAATCGAATCGCAGCCGATTCTTCCTTCACTATTGTCTCTCTACGGCCGCATACCTAAATCACCACTTAAAAAACTTTCAGCCAAATCGAAAAGGGCCGGGTTCAGAAGCCGTCGATTTGGCGTTGAATGCCCCATATATATATGATATAATTTTTTTTTCGTTGAACAGCGCGCGCAATTTTTTTGCGCTTTATGCCTTTCACGGATGAAAATGATTGAAAGTCATGATCAGCGCCTGATATCACATCTCACCGGCGTAGATTTGTTATGAGCTTTTATTGACCAGGCGCTGGTATTAGTTTTTAATTGTCGCTTTACTGTAAACCTTTTTTTGTTCTAATACTTTGGGTTTGAGATTATATTACGCGGTGTGTGAATGCGCCGAAAAATCCAAGATTCCGTCTATTATCAATGATCATACGAGTATGATCAATGATTGACGAGTATGATAAAAAAAAACTGGCCAAATAACTCGTTTTTTTTTCACTGATGACTGATGATGCTAAATAAGTCATGTAATAGGATTTGCGAGAAGCTTGTGCGCATTATAGCGTGGCACATTACCTGCCGCGCATGATAAACGTCATTGGTTATTCGGGTCATCCCCCGCCCCACTCCACTTAATATTTTTTTTGCCGGCTTCTTGTCCCGCTTCTACCCGAAACTGCCCGACACTTGCCGACACTTGCCGAAATGCTGACGCTCTCTGATGAGAATATTGAGAATCTCGCCGCTACTTCCGTCGGTTCTTCTTAACGTGTCCTTTATCCCGACAAGAGTGTAGCTCTAACGTTTTGTTTCGTCTCACAACATTTTTAATTAATTTGCTTGTAAACGCCATAATTTATCATCATGACTGATAATAAGGAACGTACCTTCATCATGATCAAGCCCGACGGCGTTCAACGAGGCCTCGTCGGTAAAATAATTCAACGCTTCGAGGAAAAAGGTTTCAAGCTGGTCGCCATGAAGATGACTTGGGTGAGCTATACCTGTATATATTATAAAGGTTTTTAAGCCCATCACACACGTTTTTGCATAGCATAGCATAAGAAATTTCTACCAATCGCGTAGCTCTATCCACGTATATATAGCACAACGCATAAGAAATAGAGCTACGTGATTGGTCGAAATTTCTTATGCTATGATATGCAAAAGCGTATGTAATGGGCTTTTATAACCACGTGTTTTTGCCCATTTTTCCCATCTGTCCCATCAGTGCTGTGCACATTTTTTGGCTGCGTTCGAAAAACAGACATTTTTTTAATCATCCCTTTTGAATAGCCTCAACAGTTCTGTACAATTTTCTTCTCTTCTCCTCCACAGGCCTCGGAAGAATTGCTCAAAAAACATTACGCAGATCTATCGGCACGCCCATTTTTCCCAGGTTTAGTCAAATATATGGGTACCGGTCCCGTTGTTCCTATGGTAAGTGTCTGCGAATGACCAATGATAGCCCGGTAAATCATTGCGCTACATTTCCTAATACACGTTCATACGTATTCAGGTATGGGAAGGTCTAAACGCCGTCAAGACCGGTCGTGTTATGCTTGGCGAAACAAATCCCAAGGATTCTGCTCCTGGCACCATCAGAGGCGATTACTGTGTCCAAGTAGGTCGCAACATTATACACGGCTCTGATTCCGTTGAAGCTGCGAACAAGGAAATTGCCCTGTGGTTCGGCGATAAGGAGAACAAGGAACTTTTCGATTGGTCTTCCTGGGCTGAAAAGTGGATCTACGAATGATGGAAAAGATTTTGATACTGCAAGGTTTTTTTACATCGTTCTCAGGGATATTCGATGAACGGAAAAAAACTCTGCGCACGTGGATATATTCTCGCTACTGCCTTTGAAACGCGTAGAAACAGCTAAACTGTCTACACCGGAGGACATTTCGGAAAATAAAAAATAAGGTAGCAAATGCTATTTTAAAAGAACAATCGAATTTTTTGCTCAATCCATCTTTCCTCTTTCTATCAAGGAGCATTCAATGTCAATTTAATACCTTCCTCATTACCGTTGAAGCAATGCTTAAATTCTGGGCAAATTAGCCCGGAAAATTATGCATTAGAACCTTGTGTATTCGAGTCATTATGGAGAAAGGAGACACCGTAGATTATGCAGAAGACAATATTCGTCATGATTTCGATTTTTTCACTGGGATAAGGTATTTTTATTAGCATATATTACCCGAGAGGCACAAGTCGGTTGATAGGAGTACGAAAGAGCGAGATTCCATCGCATTATATACCTATATGTACATATATGTGGGGCATTCCACGCTAAATCGACCACTTTTGAATCCGACCCCTTTTGATTCAGCTCAAAGTTTTTTATCCTTTTCTACCCTGTGAAAAACGTTTCTCAGAATTTTTTCAAATTTGTTTATTCAACCAAGAAAAAATTACGAATTTTTGAAAAAATTGCATTTAAAAAAAAAAAAGCTGTAACTTTTTCAATATTTGACTTATCGGAACGTTCTTTTTTTCAAAATTTTCGTTTTTAAATGTCCTTTTTGAAAAAAAATACAAAAAAATTATTGAAACCCATCTTCATTGTTTTTTATTTTTTATTTTTGGAAAAAATCGAAAATTTCTCGATGATTACCATTTTTGATTTTTTTTTCTCTTTATTATATCAAACTTTGATATTTTCTGCAAATTCTCAAATTTTTGCACAGTGGTGTTTTTTTTATTTCTTTTTTTTTTCAATTGAAAAAAAATAAAATTTAACCAGCCTTATTTCTCATAATACCATTTTAAACATTCTTGAGGGTGTGCAGAGAACTTCCAAATTTGAAAAAAAAAATAAAAACAAAAATTAAAAGTGGCGATTATCGAAAAAGTTACTTTTTTTTTAAACAGCTATAACTTTTCCAAAATTTGACTTATTGGAATGATTTTTTTTTCAACATTCTTGATTTTTAATGTACTTTTTGAAAAAAAAAATATTAAAAAAATATTCAGAGCTTCCTTCTATTCTCTATCTCAATTTTTCGAAAAAAATTAATTTTTTTCGACAATTGCCACTTTCCATTTTTGTTTCAAATTAGTTTTTTTTTTTTTTTCAAATTTGGAAGTTCTCTGAACACCCTTAAAAATTGTAAGAATGGTGGTATGGGAAATAAGGCTAGTTGAATTTTTTTTTTATTGGAAAAAAAATAGAAATAATGAAACACCACTCTGAAAAAATTTGAGGATTCGCAGAAAATGTCAAAGTTTGATATAATGAAAAGAAAAATAAATAAATAATGGTAATTAATAATTAATAATTTTTTTGTACTTATTTCTAAAAGTACATTTAAAAACGAAAATTTAAAAAAAAACAAACGTTCCGACAATTCAAATTTTGAAAAAGTTATAGCTATTTGAAAAAAAAAGCCATTTTTTTCAAAAATTCTTGACTTTTTTGGTCGGTTAAAAAAATTTGACAAAACTCTGAGAAACGTTTTTCATAGGGTAGAAAAGGATGAAAATCTTTCAGCCAAATCGAAAGGGGTCGGGTTCAAAAGTGGTCCATTCGGCGTGGAATGCCCCATGTACAATCTTCCTTTACTCTTAGAATAGCCATCAGTGCACCGGAGGAAACGAGGGAAAAAAATGTAGCACGTTTCGGACTCGCTCGTTTGACTTGGAATGTACAATGTATGTATAAAATGTAATATTTACAGCGATAGAAAAAAAAGGCGAGGATATAAAAAAAATATCTTTGGTTCAGCTGAACGTATGCGCGATTGTGAATCAGCATTGGTCTCTCCGTTTAACGGACATGACCGCGGCGGTAACGGCCATCCATTGATTGTCATCCGCTTTGTACCAAGTGAGACCCAACGAGTAACGTCCATTCAGATTGGCATGCTGACAATTACTGAACCACCAACCGCCGTGATAATTGGCAGCGCAATCGGTCGAGCTCGTATCCATGTCGCGATCCTTGGAACTGAAGGACATGCCGTTCTGATACGCGAAGGCGTCCGTCGCGTTTCCGGAATAACCGGAAACGCTCAGTTTGTAACCCGTATTCGCGGAGTCGACGTGAAAATAATCGTACTCTGCTCGCCAGTGAGTGCCGTTGATGTCCGTGAGATCAATGCCGAGACGAGTGCAATTGTCCTCGGTAAGTTTGTGAAGGACTTCATTGCCGATCCAAAATTCGTTCGTCGGTGGACCAAAACCCGCGGCGTACTCGTTCCACGTTCGGTCGAAATCTATCGTACCGTCGATACGACGACCAACGACGATCCAGCCTTTTTGGCAATTGATCAGCAGGGGCAAACCTCCACCGACGCCACGAGGCGCGATCATCGTGAGACCGTCGCGATCGTCGCAATCTTCCGGCAACGAATCTATCATGCTTCTATAATCATCCTCCGCGTATTCCAATTCCTTCATGATACCGCTCGCTCTCTCAACTGCCGCAAACGGCTCCGATGGCGATAGTCGAATGTCATCCCTCATACTCGTTAAATTAACGAGTCGCCTGTTGACATCAACGAGATTCTCCTGCTGCGAATCGCTCTTCTCCTGAAGCTTCGAGGCGCTTACGCTCAGTGCCTGAACGGTTCGTCGCAAATTGACGAGTTCCTCCCGCGTCAACGACAATTCAGCATACTTTTGCGCCGCATTTATCTCCAATTTCGCGCGTTCTCTCTTCTCCGTTGACTTTTCACTCTCGAATTTGTCCTCGATATTTTCCAATGATTCGAACAAGCGCATTATCGATTCTTCCATCTTTCCGATATGACCGTCAGCTTCACGACTGATATTCAGCAATCTCTCCTCCACGTTTGCCCGGTTTTTCTCCAATTCAACGATTCTGTCCCTCAAATCGTTTTGATTCTCGTACACAACGCGCTTCTCCAGCATGCCTCGTTTTCGCGAGACCACCGATATCTTTCGCTCCAGATTCGTCAGTCGTTCCTCCATGTCGCGACGTCCCGCAGCTGACGAATAAAATCGCGATAACGCGTGTCTACTCGCTCGATGAGAGCTGCCTCGAAAACCGTGATGAGGGACTCGATTGTCATCACCAACGACCGATTCATTATTATCGAACAATCCATGATTATTTTCATCAGATGATGATGATGATGATGATGATGAGGACATTCCCGATGCTTGCTGGAACTTCGATGACTTCATTTCAATCTGTACTGTGCTGAGCTGAAACGAAAAATTGAGAAAAGAGTTGATTCGTATTACAATTTGGCCGAATATTTTCAAGCGGAACATTCGGCAGTGAGAAGGCATCGGGGCGGGATCGAAGAAGGGGGAGGAGATGAGCCAGCTGCACAGCACCGAAACCAAGAATGAAGAAAGAAGGGAAAAAAAGGAAAGGAATAAAAATACACACACACAGAAAAACACAGAGCGCCGCAAGCCGGCTGCTGACCGCAGGTGCGCGGCCCCAATCCTTGGGCCTCCCCCACTCCATCATCCCACTCACATAAACCGAGAGATATAGATATCTATATTTCGTGTATCAGAAGGGTACGAATAATTTGATGCAAATCAGTCTCGAGTCTTTTATATTCTTGGTTAACGTATATTTCGTGTACGAGCATGCGGCAATTTTTCTGTACTTCATGCTTGGAAAAGATTGAACATTTTTGTGTCAGATATTTACCTGACTGTTGACATCGGCACAGATTTTCGTAATTTGTCCGGCGCGCTCTTTAACGGCGAATATATCCAGCCGAATAGTACCGAGGGACGCTTCAATTCGAGTCAATCGTCCACCGAGGTCACGTATTCCTCTTCCGACTTGCAACACATCGCCTCTCAAAAGGTCGAGTTCGCTACGCATTCTCGAACGTTGGGCAAATTCCTCGCTCGCGTTTCTCGCTCCGAGGACCTCGGCCACCTCCGCCCTCAGCTCGGTAACTGCGCTCCCCAACCACTTGACTTTTAGTCTCTCGTTCTTGGCCTCATTGCCGCTTCCGCTTCCCCGGATAACGCTCATTTCGTTTCTGCAAAAAGGAAAAATGTATATTCCAAAATTATTGACCTCTGTGGGATCGTTGTCATTCCAGTTCACTATTATTGGGACTATGCCAAAGTTTCCGCCGTTTTTTGAATTGAAAAATTTGTTTATTGATAGACCAAAGTGAGATATACCACCAATTTAAGTATTTTCCTTTGGCTGCAACTTTTGCCACCAGGCAATGCATGCATTCCCTTGAAAAAGGATTCTTCATGTTTAGAAACGATCCAATCGGTTTTCATTGATCGAAAAAGGTAATATGTTGTAAGAAGAATCTGCTTCGATTCGGCCAGTAATTCCAGCTGTTATCGGAATGACTTTTTCTCAATTATTTACGTTTCGATCCTGTTTAGGATCCTCTTCAGAATTTTATTTAATCTGAAATCTCTGTGTAATTCCGGCTTCATGATCGTGAATTTCGAAGAAAATCTTTTTGATTTATTGATGTAAGTCAATAAAGTTTGCAGTATCGAGTAGGAAGATTGATCTATTTTAATCGATCTATTTTAAGTGATCGATTCTCTTATTCTCTCGATCGATTTGAGATCACACGCGATAAAATGTAAAAGTATAATATTTCGAGCTTTCAAAGTGCATTTCGAAGAATATCCACTTCAAAATTGTAATTGATGAAAACGTTCACAAAAAAACGATCGTTCTCCGTAATCAAATACAATCAAATCATGGAATTGATTAAAATAGATCAATCTTCCTGCTCGATACTGCAAACTTTATTGACTTACATCAATAAATCAAAAAGATTTTCTTCGAAATTCACGATCATAGAGCCGGAATTACACAGAGATTTCAGATTACTAAATAAAATTCTGAAGAGGATCCTGAACAGGATCGAAACGTTAATAATTGAGAAAAAATCATTCCGATAACATCTGGAATTACTGGCCGAATCGAAGCCGATTCTTCTTACAACATTTTTATCTACACGGCCGCTCAACGAATCAACAACTTGAAAAAGGTAATATTCTGACGGAAACGGAACTATGTCCGGTGAATAAGGCGGGTGAGGTAGAAGTTCCCGTTTGAACGATTTCAATGTGTCCTTGACTGATTCGTGAAAATGTGGTCTTGCATTGTCGTGTTGGAATATCACTTTATCATGTCTCTCAGCGTATTGTGTTTGTTTCAACTGCACTGCTCCATTCTTAAGTAGCAGTAGTTTTATTCCAAATTGGAAGCGTTTCACGCCTTGTACAATCTCCAGCCATTTTCTTCTTACACAAATATCATCCCAAAAACTCTCTTTTTGTATACAGACATTACTTACAAACTAATCAGTGCTGTTGAACTCAATTTTACTGTGATTTCAAATTATTTACAACGATATATTAGTTTGCAATGCCGCTGCACTGCTCTATTCAATTCGATAAGTTGCCCATAACGATCCCCAGTGATGGTTTCGCCTGGATTGAGCTCATAATACAAAATGCCTTTTTGATCCCACCAAATACATAATCTTTGTCACCCAAATGTGAACGGCGGAAACTTTCGCATACTCCTGATACAAATACATTATGATTATATGCTTGTAACAGAGAAAATAAGTACCTCAACTGTCTGACTTCGTTTCTAAGCACCGTCAACTCAGTGTTCTTCTCAATAGCGCGCTTCAAACTCTCCTCCAGAGCATTGTAATCCTGTTGACGGTGATCTATCATCGCGTTGATCTGTTCCCGCAAAAGTCGTATCGTATTTTTCATGTCGTTGATCTCGTCGCTGACGATGTGCTCGTTTGAAACCGGCACGGCGCTTCCCTCGAATTGGCCCATCGCCGAAGCGGCAATCGCGAGATGCAAAAACGCGAGTAACACGACCATCGTCATTGGCGACGTGATCACAATCGTGTTCAACACCAGAGATTATTGTACAGTTGTTGAATATAAAATATTTTAAACCACAGGTTCCAAAGTGGCGAGAGTAACACCGAATTGGAGAGACCAGATTCGTTCGTTCCCGCTTGGAGTGGCTCTCAGAGCTAAACTGATGATCGTTGCCGCAAGTACAGGCTTATATCAACTATTTTGGACAAAGGGTAGCGCGCGCGCGGGCAACACGACCAACTGGTAAGCACTCGACTGCCCAACGGTGGACAGGTGTTTCGAGCACCGGGCCATCGGGCGTATAATATCGCCGGCGCGCGCTAGCGATCCTCATACGTATAGTAATTTAAGCATATAGTATGTGTATATATATATATATATATACAGATCCCCAACGGCAGCCGGCACGCATCGCAGTGCAGATCGCAACCAGCTGCTCCTCTCTCCGCTATCGTGTGCGTGCGTGTGCCGCCTGCCTCCGCTTGCATTGACTCTTGCGTGCATACAACAGTCGCTCGATTCGAGATCCACAAAAGCATATATAAATATATATGGTACACATATGGGTCATTCCGTGTCAAATAGACCGATAGTTCAATTCCGATGAAATTTCCTTTCCTTTCATTTCAATTTCGATGAAATTTGATCAGAAGTTTTCTTTGATCATAAAACCAAGTTCTAACGAAGGAAATTTTTTTTTTTTTAAAGATATGCAAAATTCCACCATTTTTTCAATTTTTCAAGGTTACTTTTTAAATATCTCGAAAACTATTCTAGTTACGAAAACATCGTTCTGGGTTAGTTTGAAAAAGTATACTTGGGGCTACGAATAAAAAATATTCCGAAAAAAAATTTTGGAAAATGGTGAATTTGGAGTATTTTGAATTTTTAAAAATCGTGAAAATCCACGATCAACATTAAATTTTTGTTCAATTTTTTAAATATTATACCTTGTACTGATCTTGAAAGATCCCGAAATGTTCAGAATTGCGTTTTTTTAAAATATGAATTTTGGAAGTTTTTTTTTTACCTCTAAGTTGAATAAAGTAGGGCAATCATGTAATTTTCTAATTTTGAGCAGTAAACATTTCAATTAATGACATAAGAATATATAAACAGAAACATAATTGAAATTCATGTTATTAAAATTGAAATTTGTTCTGCTCAAAATTACAAAATTACATGATTGCTCAACTTTACTTAATTCATATTTTTGAAAATACATATTTTTGAAAAAAAAGCAATTCTGAAAATTTCAGGATCTCTTAAGATCAGTACAAGGTATTATATAAAAGTTGAACAAAAAATGTAATGTTGATCGTGGATTTTCACAATTTTTAAAAATTCAAAATTCTCTAAATTCATCATTTTTCATTTTTTTCGGAATATTTTTTTTTGTAACCCCAGGTATACTCTTAAAGACGAACCCAAAACGATTTTTTCGTAACTTTAATAGTTTTCGAGATATTAGAAAAATTAACTTGAAAAATTGAAAAAATGGTGATTTTTTAAATTTTGCATAACTTGCAAAAACAAAAAAAAATTAAATTTTTCCTTTGGTAGAACTTCGTTTTATGATAAAATAAAACTTCTGACCAAATTTCATCGTAATTGAAAGGGTTCGGATTCGAACTATCGGTCCATTTGGCATGGAAAGACCCATATATATTTGTATATCCCAGTTCAAGCCCATTTCCAGAAGCGCTGCGACAATCAGCTGACACGAGAGAGCTCACGTTTCGTATGCATACATAATTGTACAAAAATTTCACAAATACTTAATCGCATCGATAATAATTTATTAGAAAAAAAAAAACAATAAACCTCGACCAAGAGCGTACCTCGAATACAACGAAGAACAAACGTAATAATGTCGCACTTAAGGTCCGACACATTTCCACCGACGCTCGTCCTCCGGAAGAGAGATATATTCCGGACACTTTTTTTTTCAGTCGAGATCACACCGCGCAACACGCTCTATCAGCGTCGCGACCACGTGACGATGATTATCCATAAGTACCCGTTGGCGGACGATAGATTTTTGGCAGAGACAAGACCGAACTCTTGAACGTGTATTTTCGAACGCCAATATTCTTCCATGTGTTTTCACGTCGGCAACCCTCGCTGTGTTGAGATGGGATTAGAAAAAAAAGACGACGATAGAAGGACGAATCGTTCGATGAGACTCTTTTTTTTTTCTTTTTTGATTTTACTTGCCTGCGCATACAGTCCAATGCTCTGATGAATTCGTGCTCGGAGAGATGATACTCGGATGCGAGAATGTTGACTTGCTCGAGGGTCAACGACATACCCGTTCGGTCTTTGGCACTTTTGCAACTTGTGAATCTGAATCCTTTCATTCTACGACATATTTGAGACGATAATTGCAATACGCTGGTATTCTTCGGAATTTTAGCGTGAACCTGAGACTTCAGATCGTTCATAGTTTCAACGAGAGTGCGATTAGTCGGGGACCGAGCACCAACTGAAATTCCAAAATCATTGTTTCATCAACCAGATTATTATTATTATTATTATTATTATTATTATTATTATTATTATTATTCTACGAGAGAGTTGCAAATGATGCATTACTTTTTTTTAATGCATTTACATTTTCAATAAGCATTAACTCTTATTTCCATTAACCATTACATGTTAATGGTTAATGGGAATTATTTCGATTAACCATTATATGTTAATGGTTAACGGAAATTATTGCCATTAACCATTGACATTGGATTTAATTAAAATGGTAGTAATCGATTGGTTTTATTCTGGGTCAGAATGGCCCAAAGGTACTAACTGTAACTAGCCGTTACATATTCACCAATAATCAAAGGTGGGCAAAGTTAATCCAAAAGTTAGCCTCGTTCATCTTTAATTCTACTCAAAAAGTTAACTTCGATAATCGTTAAATCGTTAACTTTTTGTAAATCAAACGCAAGTTAACGTTATCCGTTAAAAGTTAAACACTCCGTAACTAGCCGTTACATATTTACCAATAATCAAAGGTGGGTAAAGTTAATGCAAACGTTAACCTCGCTAATCGTTAATTCGCGACTCAAAAAGTTAACTTTGATAATCGTTAAATCGTTAACTTTTTGTAAATTAAACGCAAGTTAAAGCTATCCGTTAAAAGTTAAACACTCGGAAGTTGTATTGATGTTTTAGTATTCTATATTAAAGATAATACACGAGTAAATAAACAATTCGGTAGATTAAGTGTTAGATGTTTTTAGACAGAAAATACAGAACCATACACTACTGGAATTAATTGGAGGATAAAAAAAATTCCCTAAATTTTTAGCGGTTTTTCAAAATGCTGTATCTCAGTGAAAAATAGTCTTATCGAGGTCTAGAAAGAGCAAAGTGAAGCTGAATAAACAAGCTATTCAGTCCATGCAATGGTTTAGCGGGGATTTTTTTTTCCAAGTCAGTGCAGCCAAACAAAATTTAGGATCAAATAACTCAAAGATAAAATTTAGACACAGAAAGAGAACGATGTAGGAGCCGGAAAACGTTTATTCGTTATCCTACTTTAAGCGCGTTAAAACCAACACCGCTAAGAATAGCTGAATGGTCGATTATGACCATTTTAATTACATTAAATGTCAATAGTCAATGGAAATTATTTTCATTAACCATCAACACGTAATGGTTAATGGAGATAATTTTCATTAACCATTAACTCTTATTGATAATTGGAAATAACTTCCATTAACCATTAACATTTATTGATTAATGGAAATTACTTTCCATTAATCATTTAATGTTATTGGTTAGTGGAAATTATTTTCATTAATCATTAACATTTAATGGTTCGTCGAAATCATTTCCATTAGCCGTTAAATTTAAATGGTTAATGGAAATTCTTTTCATTAACAATCAACACGTAATGGTTAATGGAGATAATTTTCATTAACCATTAACTCTTATTGATAATGGAAAATTACTTGCATTAACCATTAACATTTATTGATTAATGGAAATTATTTTCATTAATCATTAACATTTAATGGTTCATGGAAATCATTTCCATTAGCCATTAAATTTTAATGGTTAATGGAAATTCTTTTCATTAACAATCAACACGTAATGGTTAATGGAGATAATTTTCATTAACCATTAACTCTTATTGATAATGGAAAATTACTTCCATTAACCCTTAACATTTATTGATTAATGGAAATTATTTCCATTAATCATTTAATGTTATTGGTTAGTGGAAATTATTTTCATTAGAAATCAACACGTAATGGTTAATGGAGATAATTTTCATTAACCATTAACTCTTATTAATAATGCAAAATAACTTCCATTAACCATTAACATTTATTGATTAATGGAAATTATTTTCATTAATCATTTAATGTTATTGCTTAGTGGAAATTATTTTCATTAACAATCAACACGTAATGGTTAATGGAGATAATTTTCATTAACCATTAACTCTTATTAATAGTGCAAAATAACTTCCATTAACCATTAACATTTATTGATTAATGGAAATTATTTCCATTAATCATTTAATGTTATTGGTTAGTGGAAATTATTTTCATTAACCATTAACATTTAATGGTTCATGGAAATCGTTTCCATTAACCATTAAATTTGAATGGTTAATGAAAATACTTTCCATCAACCATTTAATATTAAGGGTTAATGGAAATTATTTCCATTAGCCATTAAAAAAGTAAAGATGCATTACTTTTTCATTAGAAATTTCGCAACCCTGTTCTACGATGATCTTTTTTTTCGATAACTCACGTCTCGTAGTTCCCGTTTCCGTTGGCAAATTGAGCTTTTTGAAGCGCAGATAATATTCGTAGAGCCTCTCAAAATTGTCGACATTGCTTCTCTCTTGTGGACCGGTCGTTCCGAGACTCTCGGCAAGTGTAGCCCGCTCATTTATGCCAATGTTGAAGAAAACCGGCGTAACGTTGAACGACAGGGTCTGACGCGAAGCGGGAACCAACGGAAGCAACGAGTATATGGCATCCGGTACGGGAAGCATCACAGTGAGAGCCGCGCGAGATCCTACGACTCGTGGTAGAGGAATTTGCGTGGCCACGCTTCCTCCTTTTCCCTCGTGAATTCTGATTCACACGTAAAAATGTTGCGCTCGAGCGACGCTGCTACACATACACGCACATGCATCACCCATACATACCTGTTATTTATTCCACAGCGAGAGAGAGTAAAGGTAACAGTGTGCATATCCTCGACTGCAACGGTCATGTCGCCCCACATGTCTATCTCATTTCCGTAATAACTCAGGAGGCCCTCGAACGATGCGAGTGGGCCCAGAGTTGTGAGGATCAGGAGAAACAATGGATCTGGTCGCTGGCACCACAATTTTGCCATTAGAGCGGATACCAACGCGGTCAACTGCAATTATAAACGGGGAAGCTTGTACAAGAGTCATCGATAAAGTAAATATATTACTTCCGATCAAAGAATAAAACGAAAACGGTTCAATTATTGTTCGATACTCACTTTATTCCCTACAAAGTAATTTCCATTGCATTGAAGGAAGCGTTGGAATATGTGCATAGCTTGGAATGGAGATTACTTTGAAGGGAATAAAATTCGGTACTTGACAATTTTTTTAAATTGATTTGAAATTAAAGATTATGCGTGTCAAGCATATATTCAATTGAAGTCAAGTTTTAAGATAAAATCAAAGTTTTATAGTCGCGTTTCAATTTTCCCGCGAAAACGGCACTTTGTCGTTACGCCATGTTGGTGACGTCATTGCTCTATAAACAAACGATTTCGTATACGTGAGTTGAATAGGTTTACGCGTTTTCTTTCCAATTTTTAAAGATCATGAACCCTATACATATTATAAGTGCTGTGCAGTTCCTCTGTGTACATATTTGTGTACTTATCATGGCCATACTCAGGGTCCCGTGGTCGTATTAATGAATATTACATAGAGGAACTTTCCATCGAGTGGGGTTCAGCGTGAGTGCGAGAGAGAGATCCGCTTGATGTCTCTCTCGCACTCACGCTAACCATAACCTCATAAACATAACCTCTACGCGTTTACGACGTTCATTGTTTTCGTGCTGTTTTCTCTGCTGGATTTCGCTGATTGGTTGGCTCCCATCCCCCCCCCCCCCCCCAAGCTTTCCACCAATCAGCGAAATCCCGAGCTGCATGTAAACAAAAGCTATGACGTCACGCATCGTGATTGGCGTTCGTAATTACGTGACAAACAGTTTAAAAACTTTATTTTTATTATTGAATTTCTGAAAAAATATGACTATAAAAATTCAATAGACCGCGAAATACGACTCCTTAACTTCTAATCCATCACTTTGATAAAACCTTCTTTTTATCTAAAAACCTTGTCAAGTACCGAATTGAACCGTTTTCGTTTTATCGAAAAATTTCTGCTACTTTTTGATCAGAAGGTATGATACCAAGGGCGGATTATCCTTACCGCTTGACTGAAACAAACGTCTCGCCTGTATCTGACGTTGCAGGCGCGTTGAGCTCTTCTGGCGTCTTCTTGAACCCTGAACACCGAGTGCGTGAGTCTAGCCGTTTTCAACAGGCCATCCATAGCCTGACGCAGTTTCTTCATGCTCGGTCTCAATTCGCACGTCCAATCAACGATCGATGCGAAATCCAGACCTTCGGTGAACTTGTTCCTCTGCGCACCGGCAGAATTGCTCTTGATGACTCGGGTCATTGTGTCGACAGCCTGACACACTGTGTGCAACGTTAAATAGATGGATGCAGCCTCGATACGATAACTGCAACATACTTGTAATATAATAATGCCAATGACAACGTACCTTCCTTTGCTTTTGTCAAACCAGGCATAGTCTTGTCGTCACCCGATCCGCCTCCGATTGGACTCGATTCGCGCTGCAGTTGATGCTTCAATAGTTTACTCGATTCCTCGAATATGATCGCTCCGTTTTTCGGCTGCATCGTGACAACCGCAGCGATCACGTTGGCGCGCTCTTTCGCCGTCAACAAGTAATTATCCTTGTTGAGACCGTGGGATCTTCCTATGCTGTTTCTGTTGCGCAATCTTACTGCCGGACTACTACAACGTCCACAGAGAAACTTGACCTTCGATACCAGACACATTACGCTTGCTTCGATATTCAACTGGGTGAGATCCCACGGTTCAGGCTCGTCCGTTGGCTTGTAATAATTCGCCGATGGAGAGTTGCACATCTTTTGAGTATCCAAAAAGCGTTTGCCGAGATCAACTTTAGCTCCAGTTTTATCGTCATCGTAATCCTCATCGTCGTCCTCTTCCTCCGCTTCTTCCTTATTTTTATCATCCGGACACTCGATGGATTCATCATTGTTATTATCTTTCGCCTCAACTTGACTCGTCGCATCGTCCACCAATTTCGCGTCTCCGTCGTCATCGACATCCGGAAATATAACAAAATTTTCATGTTCATTTAGCCTATCCATATTGCAATTCATCTCACAGTGGCAAGATAGCCCCGTATATTTATTCGTCGCTGTCTCATCCACGGCCCAAATATCTTGAACGCATTCGGGTGTATCCGGAGATATGAAATCGTCAAAGTCAGAATTTTTCAGATCAAAATTGAGTTGCTGTGTTATTCGTTTGAAGGGGGACAATGACTGATTCATTCGAGTCTCTGTAATTCCTGATGAGCAGGGAATGGAGCTGTTCGTTCGCTGCTCGTCGTCCGCTAATTTCGCGACTTTATACTCCTCGAGAAAGGTCAGCGCCTCTTCGACCAAGCCAGGATCCCACAGACTCAGCAATATTCGTGTTTTCGATATCATATCCTCGCATATCGGCAACATACCGCTCGTCTCCTTGTCTCTGGCCAACTTCATCAGCGAGCGCATAGCTTCGACAACGTCCCGCCGCAATTGTTTTATCGCCTGGATCGCGTCGTGCGCCATTATTATCTTCGACGAACCCTGATAAAGATTGTCATGTCGCGCCGGTGATTCCTTCAATGTCTGTACCAATCTGAAGTCAATGATATTTACAAAAAAAGACAAGTTAAGAAAAAACGAGATTAAAAGATCACCCAGTGGACACAGTAATGTTGCAGCAATGTAACGGCAATGTTACTGTTTGTAACATCTAACATTACTTGGACGTTACATGTAAGATACAATTTCCTACTCAGCAATGTAACGTTATGTAACAGTTATGTAACAGTGATGTAACTGTATTACGTTACCATAACTAGAATTAATTGTTGCTAAACATGTTATAAAAAATATAAAGCTCTTTCAATATAATTTAATATGCATAGTTTACCGGCCCCAAAAAGAGATTCATAGGAAAAAAATCTGCACGAATTGTCCGATCTAACTTTTCTCAGAGACCGGGAATCGAACCCTCGACCCTACCTACCATCCTACCTATCTACCTAACACGCTACCTATTACGCTACCGACTATACTTATGAGTTCCCTCCACTTGTATAATATATGAATGCTGGAGTGCCGAAAAATAATAGTAGTATAATAATGATAGTAAAATAATGTTAATAAAATAATAATAGTATATGCATTTGAATGAGCAATAAACCATGAAAGTTGGTTTTTTTATTTGCGGATTCGAATCCCCGACCCTTCATAAGTTATGTAAACTTTATTCCAGAATACCTGAACCCTCATAACTTAAGTGATCCCTCAGAACTTACGTTACCCCTCAGAACTTAATTTCAGAGCTTCTAACCCCTCATAAGTTATGTAAGACCTCAAAACATGTTTGAAAAAACTGTGACCTCTCATAAGTTAAGTGACCTCTCATAACTTAATTTCGGGGCCCCTGACCCCTAATAACTTGAGTGACCCCTCATAACTTAATTTCGTGACCGCTGACCCCTTGTAGGTTTTGTAAAGCCGCGAAACTCAATTCCAGGATTCCTAATCCCTCATAAGTTAAGTGTCCCCATAACTTAATGTCAGAGTCCCTGACCCCTCATAAGTTATGGGAACTCTCAAAACTGTATTCCAGAATACCTGACCCCTCATAACTTGAGTTATCCCTCATAACTTAATTTCGCGACCCCTGACTCCTCGTAGTAAAAATGTTCGTTTCATATATTTCTGTACAGTGTGTAAATTCTATGGTATATTTCCGCAATATAACATATGTTACATCACTGTAATGTAACAAAGTTTTACAGCCGTTATGTAACCTACATGTAACAAATGTTACATAACATTGTTACTTGAACGTTATGTAACAGCAACGTTACATAGGCATAACATTGTAACATTACATGTAACTTCCATGTTACATTGCGGCAACATAACGTGTTCACTGGGGCAGTTATGTTTAATCTTTCTTATTCAACGTACCGTATGAGACCACCGTTTTTACTCTTGTGCGAGTGAGCCGTAAAAGCTCCGACACTGATGAAATCGTAAAATCCACACTTGTTCAACGTATCATTGTGAACCCACATTCTCTGCAGATGAAGATTCACCGGGGCAAATTCGAGAGTTCTGTCGGTTTTACGGGTGGATCGTTTGAAATAACTGCCTGCAACAGATTGGATCTCCGCTCAGTTGGATATATTCATCCGGCAAAGACGGTTACACGACCGTTATGATTAATGAAAAATCAAACCTTTGAACGAACACAAGTTTTCTTTAGCTTGAGAATACAGGTGTAAAAGTTGCAAGTGTCGATCGAGCAATTGGACCTGTTTTCCGTGCCATGGTTCGCGAAGCTCTCCCATACCCGCTACCTCTTGAAGCAACTCTTTCTCCTCGTGTATCCATATTGCCCTGTGATTCAAACGAGCTCTCGTGTGGACATTTCTTTTCTCTCGTTCCATCTTCACCCGGGGCGATTAATAAACACGGGGTGGTGGAACATCGTAGAGATTTTAAAAAGTAAAATTTAACAACAATTACGTACAACAATTGCTGAGGAAATTGGAAGCACAGCTTACTCTCGGCCATTATCTCATGAACGCAGATATCACCTCCGAGACCCGAGTGAAATCTGTCGAAAAAAATTCACCACGTCCGTACAAAGGATAATGACAATTTTCTCTTGTTTTTTTAGATTTTTCCACTTTTTCGTGGGATAACTCACCTATAAGTCTGTACATAAGGATTTGCGAATAAATACTTCAATTGACCCTGATGCGGTAGTTTGATTTTTGTTCCTAATCTCGGTGGTAACGAGTGCGATCTTCTGTGCGAAAAGATCTGCTGACATTGAAGTTTGGTAATTGATGGGGCGGAAAAAAAGCATAATTGAAGCATGAGGTAAAACACAGGGTTGCAAATAATGCATTACTTTTTTTGATCCATTTACATGATCAATAACCATTAACTCTTATTGATTAATTGAAATAAGTTCCATTAACCATTTAATGATAATGGTTCATGGGAGTTATTTCGATTAACCATTAAATGTTAATGGTTAATGGAAATTATTTCCATTAATATATAAGAGTTAATGTTTAATGAAAATTATCTTCAATAACTATTTAATGGTAATAGTTAATAAAAATAATTTCCATTAATCATTGAATGTTAATGGTTAATGAAAATAATTTCCATTAACCATTACATGTTAATGATTCATGGGAGTTATTTCGATTAACCATAAAATGTTAATGGTTAATGAAAATAATTTCCATTAACCATTACATGTTAATGGTTCATGGAAGTTTTTTCGATTAACCATAAAATGTTAATGGTTAATGAAACTTATTTCCATTAGCCATTAAATGTTAATGGTTAATGAAAATTATCTCCAATAACTATTTAATGTTAATAGTTAATAAAAATAATTTCCATTAACCATTACATGTTGATGGTTCATGGGAGTTATTTCGATTAACCATTAAATGTTAATGGTTAATGGAAATAATTTCCATTAACCATTACATGTTAATGGTTCATGGGAGTTATTTCGATTAACTATAAAATGTTAATGGTTAATGGAACTTATTTATTTTAGCCATTAAATGTTAATGGCTAATGGAACTTATTTCCATTAATATATAAGAGTTAATGTTTACTGAAAATTATCTCCAATAACCATTTAAAGTTAATAGTTAATAAAAATAGTTTCCATTAACCATTTAATGTTATTGGTTAATGAAAATCATTACAATTGACCATAATGCTAATGGTTAACGGAATTTATTGCCATTAACCATTGACATTGAATTTAATAAAAATCGTAGTAATCGATTGGTTTTATTCTGGGTTAAAATGACCCAAAGGTACTAATTGTAACTAGCCGTTACATATTTACTAATAATATCAGTAGTTAAGTAAACGAAATATCAATGAGGAACTTTAAAGATTCGTAGGGCCGATCAGCAGCGGACTGGTTGACTGATTGATTTAGGATCAAATAACTCAAAGATAAATTTTAGAGACAGAGAGAGAACGATGTAGGAGCCGGAAAACGTTTATTCGTTATCCTGCTTTAAGCGCGTTGTGACCGAAACCGCTAAAAATAGCTGAATAATCGATTACGACCAATTTAAATACATTAAATGACAACAGTCAATGGAAATAATTTCCATTAGCCACTAACATTAAATAATTAATGGGAATTATTTTCATTAATTATTAACTCTTATTGATAATTGAAAATAACTTCCATTAACCATTAAAATTTATTAATTAATGGCGATTATTTCCATTAATCATTTAATGTTATTGATTAGAGGAAATTATTTTCATTAACCATTAACATTTAATGGTTAATGGAAATCATTTCCATTAGCCATTGAATTTTAGTGGTTAATGGAAATTATTTCCATTAGTCATTAAATTTTAATGGTTAATGAAAACAATTCCCATTGACCATGAACATTTAATGGTTAATGGAAATTACTTCCATTAGCCATTAAGAAAAGTAATGATTGATGCATTACTTTTTCATTAAAAATTTCGCAACTCTGGTGAAACATTGCGAGATACCTGCTGTTGACTACTGTTAGTCGCGGTGTTGTTACACGGCAATACATTGCGCGACGGTGTACTTTCCGTACTGTTTCCCTTGTCCTCGGGTTCCAAGTTCCAAACGTTGATCGTTAAGAATCCAACGGTCGTCGATTTCGGCGATTTCAATGGTATTCTCAATCTCGGGGTATCCTGAACGGCGCCGAAGGTCACGATAGCACTGCCGATCGGTGTTGCTGTTTGACTGACTCTTTCTCTCACGTCGTAAGCCGTTATTCGGACTTTACTGTCTATGGTCAAGCTGTCGCTCGATCGAAAACTAATGGTCGTGAGAAAACTGGGATTGCTGCTCCGCTGTGTATGGAGATGAATCAGTGAAGTTTGAATATAAGGTCAATTCATTGCGCCGATCAAATGCACGTCATCGACCGCGCCCTCATACCTCCACTATCTCTGTTTTGGCGTATTTTATCCACGTTCTTCTGCGACTCGCCTGAACGTCGATCTCCAATACGGGATTCGGCGGACGACCGTGCCCGTCGCACAACAAATTGTCGCACGCCACGGATATTTCGCAAACGGGAATTTCCGCCGGATCTGTAATGAGAATGGAAAAAAAAAACAGTGTCAACTTTGGAGACGACGAAATTTGTGAGAAGCAGGACGTGGAAAGGGCGTGATAAATTTAATTCGGCACGGGTGAGTTAAGTTCAATGCGGCATATGAGGAGTTCTTTTTCAACCAGGCCACTTTTTTTTTTCACCCTCTCCAATTTATTTCAAAATCTGCCACTTCGAAATATTAGTCAAAAGGAACGTCTGTGATTTTTAAAAAAATTTTTTAGGCGTCCGTTCAAGATTTTCAATTTTTCATTACGAACACTGTATCTCAAAAAATATTCATCAAACAAAAAAAAACATAAGAATAAAAACTTATTTATTTTTTTCACTTTATCGAAAAAAATTAAAATCATAATTTTTCTGCATTGAGAAAATTGAAATTAGGCAAAAAAAAGAGAGTAAAATTTTTTTAAACCTAATAACACACTTTCGATTTCGTTACAAATTTTACAGGATGTCTGTCGTTGGGTAAAGAGTCGGCGAAAAAAATTTCAGAATGGCACCTGCAATGATTACGTTGAAAAAAATAAAAATCGTCCGAAATCTCATAACCGCATAAAGATTTCGCAGGGTTTTTATTTTTTTTCATGTCTATCATTGGATAAAGATTCTGCGAAAACAATTTCAGAATGGCACCTGCAATGGTTACGATGAAAAAAAATTAAAAACCTGCGAAATCTCATAAACGCATATAGATTTCGGAGGGGGTCTTTTTTTTCATCGTAACCATTGCAGGTGCCATTCTGAAATTTTTTTCGCACACTCTTTACCCAATAAGACACATTTTGTAAAATTTGTACCGAAATCGAAAGTGTGTTATTAGGTTAAAAAAAATTTTATTCTCATTTTTTTGCCAAATTTCCATTTTCTCAATGCAGAAAAATTATGATTTTAATTTTTTTCGATAAAGTGGAAAAAATAAAAAAAAATTTATTCTATTGTTTTTTTTTGTTTGATGAATATTTTTTGAGATACAGTCTTCGTAATGAAAAACCCTGCAAATTGAAATTTGCACATTGTTTCCTCATCTATATCCATAGTTCACATAGCTTCCTTTAACACACGGTATGGCGATCAAATTTGGCTTCCTCATAAAGGAAGCTTTGTTAACTATTGAAAAATATTAGTAATCAATGTGCAAATTCGATTGATTTTCGCCAAATTTGATAGCGAATAACATTGATAGCTATACAGGCTCTTCACGAAATTTCATTGCAATATCTAAAAAATTTCAAAAATTTCAATTTCTTTTATAAAAATTTAAAATTTGATAAAAATTTAATCATTCGATCAATTTTCGCCAAATTTAATAACGAACATCCTCGATAGCTATATTAGCTCTGTGTAAAGTTTCAGTGCAATCTCTTAAAAATTACACGTCAGAGTGTTTACGCTATTTTTCAAAAAATTAAAAATTTCATAAAATTTTAATCCCTCGATGGATTTTTGCCAAATTTAATAGCGAACAACCTCGATAGCTATATTAGCTCTGTGCACAGTTTCAGTACAATATCTATAAAATTGCACATGTTTGAGCGTTTAGGCTAATTTTCAAAAAATTCAAAAGTTCATAAAATTTTAATCCCTCGATGGATTTTCGCTAAATTCAATACCAAACAACCTTAATAGCTATACTAATTCTGTACAAAGTTTGAGTGCAATATCTTGAAAATTGCAGAGGTCAGAGCGTTCACGCCATTCTTGCAAAAATGAAAAAATTCGATGAAATCTGAACACCCGTTATAATTAAAACAATTTTTTTTTATAATGAAGAGCAATTCGTGCTCGACAAGTGTGCCAAATTTTAGCTTGATATCTAGAAGCGTTTTCGAGTTATTAATTATTTACATCTGAAACTCAGGACACACACACACACACACACACACATACGGACATTTTTCCTAAATATGATTTCTCGATGTTTTAGGACATTTTGAACATATTGGCATAAAAATCGCGAAAAAAAAAATTTTTTCACGAAAACAAAGCTTCCTTTATGAGGAAGCAATTGAAAAATCCTGAACGGGCGCCTAAAAAATCTTTACAAAATCACAGAAGTTCCTTTTGACTAATATTTCAAACTGGCAGATTTTGAACAAAATTGGAGAGGGTGAAAAAAAAAGTGGCCCGGTTGAAAAAGAACTCCTCATATATTAAATTGCGTGGAACTAGGTAAATTTCAATTGAGAAGACCTGTAACGATGCCACGTTGTAGCCTCAGCATGTGTATATCCGTGTCGTGCTTGTGGCCGCTGCAGGCTTCGATGCGCTGCCGCAGATCGAGCAATTGGTTCCGCATACATTCGTAACTCGCCAATTGCAGTGCCTGCAACCAAGCGTCTCGCTCATCGGACGAACTTGCGCCCAATTGCTGCACCAAGCCTCCATCGAACACTGTTTGATAATTCATTAATTTTTATTTTTCAGACTATCCACACGTCAAATACAAGAATATCCATGATAAATAAACGACTCACCTACGCTGAAACCAAAATAAACATCATGCGTTAATTCGTCCAGCCGGAAGGTACAATGCTCCAGAATTATGACTCCCAATGGCTCGGACCATTGTTCCCTCGATTTGAAATAGAAGAGGAGATTTCCACGCAACCGGCACCATCTCTCCGAACTCGCTGTTTTCATAAAGTAGAAGATCATTAATATCGGAGTCAGCGGACAACATTTTTTTCATAATTTGGATAATTTTTTCATCGTACGAGTAGAAGGAAAACGTGCGAATTTGTTTTAAACACACAAGGTTTATTCTCTTATTTCAATTTTCATTGAGCGCAAAGCCTAGAAATGTACATAGAAATGCTCTATTAAACGGACAGGAAATGCATGCTCATAGAATAATTGCATGATTTCGATAAATTTAAAACTCAATGCTAATTTGATAAACGTGCAAAAAATAAAATTACAATACACGAGCGTGCTGAGCTGGCGGCCGATGGAGCAGAGGGAAAAAGTGCTTTGGTATCGGAGTTGTGAAAATAGTAATGTAAAAGTAATGCATTACCCATTACTTTAAACAATGTGTATTGGATAAATTTTCCGTTACAAATTACAAAAGTAACCTGTAATGAATGAATGTTCCATTACAAATAAAAAAAAAATAATGAGTAATGTACGCATGTTCCATTACGAATAATAAAAGTAATGTGTAGCGGTTGCATGTGCCATTACAAATAAAAAAATAACGTGTTATTAATGAGTGCACCATTACAAATTACAATTGAAAAAATAATAACTTGTATTGGAGAGTATTCCATTACAAATTAGTGTGTTTCCACGAAAATTTGGAGCAGCAACTATTTTGCTCAAAGGTAAGACCATTAATTAATTTCTCAATGAAAATATTTTGTGTGTATCAAGTTTTTGTTAACTTTACAATCGTAGTGGTAAATGTATGAACAGTGATTGTTGGGAGTAATTTTTACTCCATTTTTGTAATTTTTACAACAATGGAGTAAAAATTACTCCAAACAACAACTGTTCATAGGTGTTAGTGTATATTAAGTTAATATACACAGAAACCTATAAGTTTTTCTTGAATTGTAAATTTTACAAGAATGGAGTAAAAATTACTCCATAAAATCACTGTGAATACATTAACTACGACGATAGTAAAGTTAACAAAAACTTGATACACACAAATTACTTTCATTGAAAAATTAACAGATTTACCTTTGAGGAAAATAGTACCTGCTCCAAATTGTCGTAGAAACACACCAATTTGTAATGGAATATTCTCCATTACAATTACTTTTTTTTCAATTGTAATTTGTAATGGAGCACTCATCCATTACACATTACTTTTTTATTTGTAATTGCACATGCATCCATTGTAGTGATCGGCAGTATCGATTTTTTCGTCAACGATATTGATTTTATGAATCATTTTTTCGAAAAATAAATAATCATTCAAAAAATATGACTAATTTTTTATAATAATTCGTAATTATCGGAAAAATATTAGTAATTTTTCAAAAAAATTAGTCATTAGTAAGAAAATATTTCCATTTTTTCAAAAAAATGAGTAATTTGCGAAAAAATATTATCAAGTTTTTTTCTAAATATAGTAATTGGTAAAAAACAGTAATTTGTAGAAAAGTATTGTGTATATTTACGTACTTGTGTGTACGGATTGAGTCGTGGTTATAAGCTCAAAAAACTCTATTAAAAAAGTTGTTTTATTTTTTATAATAACTAGATCTTTTGAATATTTCACACATTAGTATTTATTGTATCGAATGTCATACTATATCACATAAGTTATTATTAATACCTATATTTAACAGTACCTATTAAAAAATGCATTAGCAATTTTTATTTATTTATTATTTTTTCCCAAATTAATACCACATTTCTCTACAAATTGATTTTTTTTGTTATTTAGCGATATATCTCTCGCTAATTACTAATGTTTAAAAAAATTAGTAATATGTTCCCGCTAATTACTAATGTTAAAAAAAAATTAGTAAAATTTTTTTGCTAATTATTAATTTTTTGAAAAAATTGGATAATAAAAATAGATAGATTTTTTTTGCCGATCACTGATCCATTACACATTACTTTTTTTGATTTGTAATGGAGCACACATTCATTACACATTACTCTTGTATTTTGTAATGGTACACTTGTCCATTTCACATTATGCAGTGTAATGGGTAATGAATACAGTAATGCGTTATCAAAATAATGCATTATTTACAACTCTGCTATAATAAGGCGTGATGACCCATCGTGTAAGGTGTATATTTTGTTAATATTGTTATTTAATTGGAAAACAAAAAGCCGGTACATTGAAGTTAGGTTTTCACCCGAATCTTCATTTTCAACCATCAATAAACAAAGCGCTCGGTTAATAAAGACATTCGGTGAGAAAAATGTACTTTTATATCACTCAGTACAATAATGGACGCTTTTACGTCCGCAAGCGGACGTGAAAACGTCCATATTGCACCTCGTGATATAAAATATCGTACATCACGAGGCCGTAAAAATATTTTCTGACTCGTGTGATTGCAGGACTCGCCTTCGGCTCGCCCTGCAAACTCACACTCGTCAGAATAGTACATTACGATACGAGTGCGATGAAACTTTTTCTCGCACGAGTATCGTACAAAATTTTATCGCACGAGTGCGTAAAGTGCCCGCTTCTCGCACGCGCAGCGAAGCGAAGCGTGCGAAAAGTGGTCACTTTACGCACGGAGTGCAATAAAATGTTTTTACGTCCTCGTGATGTAATGTACTATTTATAATTTTTGTGATTCTTGTGTAAGTTAGTTGGACCGTAACTCGACGAGTCTTGTTCCGTATGTGCTTGTGTGTGGGCGTTTGTGCCATATATCGTAATACCTTTGTTACTTGTGCCGGCTGAGACGCAACTCAAATCTCGCAACGACTTGTGTCTCTTTCCATTTTCTCTTTTGCTCGCAATTTTTTCACCTGTACTAGTATCTGGAAAATCGTACAAGGCATAAAGAGGTAAAGTAATACCGGTAACGCAGGAATGCCGCTGATAGGCGAATGCTGCATCGATAAATCATAAAATATCTATACAGTCGGTTGTTTTAGTCAAAAATTTAATTCGTTCGATTTTGTATCTATGTTTGTTTCCATCGACCCAACATGCCAAGGCCAATATACTATTCAAAACCAGTACGGCATAAAGATACTCGGTATACCACAATGATCATGCCTATACAATATGGTATAGCAAAAAATAGTCGGTCAAATTCTGAATGCAAAAATGTCGGTGTATATGTTGATTAGGGTTAATCGAAAAAATTAAAAACTGCTGGCTACCCTCAGAAATCAAAGATACAGTTGAAACAAAGGTCTCTGTGCAACGGTTCGATTTTTTGAATTTTTTTAGAGGGCGCGCGGGACGTTCAAAAACGCCATTTTTTAGCGTTAAATTTACTATATCACCGATAAACGAAAACAGATCATTCAAAAAATTCTGAATTTTTTATATATGCCCAGGTATGTACTCTTTCAAACCCATATTTACTGAACATTAACAAATGGTTCATATATTCGAAAAAAATCTCTGAAAATCAATATTTTCACTATTTTTCAATTAATTATATCATTAAATATTGATTTCTGTCTTCTAAAATGTGTTTGTATTTCTTCCATCTTTTTTCATGTAAAACTAAGTATCAGTATTGCTTACAATGCGAAAATTGCTAAAAAATAAATCTTTTTAAATATGAAAATTTCCAAAGTAAATGTTTATTATTGAGCAATTTTCGCATTGTAAGCAATACCGATACCGAGTTTTACAAGAAAAAAGATGGTAGAAATACAAAAACGTGTTAGAAGAAAAAAATCAATTTGTTTCGAATAAAACAAAAAATCGAGCCGTTGCGCAGAGACCTTTGTTTCAACGCAGGGTTGCAAATAATGCATTGCTTTTTTAAATGCATTTGCATTTTCATTAACCATTAAAATTTAATGGTTAATGGAAATTATTTTCATTAACCATTAAAATTTAATGGTCAATGGTTAATGAAAATGTAATTGCATAATAAAAAGTAATGCATTATTTGCAACCCTGCCCATTACAATGTAGTGTGTAATAGAAAAAATTTCCATTACCCATCACAATGTAATGTGTAATGGGCAAAACTTTGATTGCAATTTAGGGAATGGAAAAATATAGATGAATAAATTATTGCAGTTTTGCATTACATTTTATTGACTTAGGACTTAGATTTTAAGAATTATAACATATATGCTTTTTAGAATTTAAGGTGAAAATCTAAGTCCTAAGTCAATAAAATGTAATGCAAAATTGCAATAATTTATTCATCTATAGTTTTCCATTCCCAAAATTGCAATCAAAGTTTCGTCCATTACACATTACATTGCAATGGGTTATGGTATTTTTTTCTATTACACACTATACATTGCAATGGGCAGGGTTGCAAATAATGCATTATTTTTTTTAACGCAATTGCATTTTCATTAACCATTAAGTTTTAATGGTCAATAAAAATAATTTTAATGGTTAATAAAAATAATTTCCCTTAACCATTAAATTTTAATGGCTAATGAAAATAATTTCCATTAACCATTAATTTTAATGGTTAATGAAAATAATTTCCATTAACCATTAAAAAAGTAATGGTTAGTGCATTACTTTTGCATTAAAAATTTCGCAACCCTGTTTCAACGATATCTTTGATTTTTGAGGGTAGCCAAAAGTTTTTAATTTTTTCAATTCACCCTAATGTTGAAACATCGACGATATACTATCTAACCACCGAGAAATGATCGTGTCGTTTGACGCATGCCGTCTAATTATTTGTACAATAGAAGAAAAAAAACAAATTTTTGTTTATCGAATAAAAACGAAAAATTGGATACTCGTGGGATACCAAATACTGAGTTTAGTGCTTGAATTTTTTAATCATTTAACAGAGATAAAGAGAGATAACGAGCATCAGGCGCAGCGGCGGTAGCAGCGGGTAAGGATGGTAATAAATTAGTATACAGCTTTTGTAAATATGACGTAAACAATTATCTGTCCTATTTTCATGTACGACAATGACACATCCGGTACTTGTATCTATATATACATAGCTATATATTATTTACCGTATCAGAAATCAGAAAATTCAAGTAACGACGATGGATTACTCACTGTCGGTTCTGCGAAAGAAACCCTCCTGCCTCTCGCGCACATATAAGGTACCTTCCTTCTCAAACTTTTGAGACGGCTGAGTCGCCAGTGTCATCAATTCTTGTTTATTGAAGCGCATTTTTTATGTTTTTTTTATCTCCGAAATTTGACGTTTCATCAGCTGTTGCGGAAAGCAGAGTCAGAGTCAATGCTGCGCTCCATTTTCACACATTGCATCCCGACCATCCGTATTTCCTATTATTAGGGCATATATCATCATTATTCAACACCTACGACAATTTGAACCGCACTCGTGTGTATTGTTTTTGCAATAACAAAAGAAAAATACATGCGAGAAGAAATTGATACTAACCTAAAAATGTCACTCGGGGTTTCATCACATTGTCGATTCGGAAAATCATTTTTATCTCGATTCTTCCTTCACTCGTTTCGGAGCACGAACCCTCGTGTTTCGCAAGGTGTAAACCGTGTAAGGGCAACAGCATCACACTGGCATCACGTTCGATGACGTCAAAGTTTGCAAGCAGCGGGGGGTCACATATCACCGTACCAAATGATGTATATGGGGCGTTCCATCCCAAATCGGACAGTTTGAAAAACTTTTTTTTTTCCTCAATTTTTTTATATTTTTTAGTAAACATCAAAAGACCCTTTCTGATAAATATTGAGATTTTTTCGAATAGGCATTCGCAAGATATTAATTTTTTTTTTAAACCGCCCTTTTTTCGGTTTTTTGCTCATAACTTCTTTAATTATTGGTCCAAATTAAACGTTTTTTTTTTCAAAATTTTTGTTTTTTCGTGGGCTTTTCAGGAAAAGATACAAAAATAATGTCCGGCATGTTTTTGAATTTTAAACTTTGAATCGTGTTTTCAAAAATGAGTGCGTATTTTGATTTTCGATATTTTTTTTTATTTTAAACTTCTATCTATTGAACAACTTTTAAGACTAGTGTGGTCGTGGGCCTTCCATAATTACTATTTTTTTCGATTTTTGAAAATTAAAATTTTTTGTAAATTATTATGAACACCAATTTTTGTTACTATATACATAGTCTTTTTTTCATTACTTAGAATTTATTTTGACACTTTTTTTTATTGTTGACGGGTTCTTAATTTTAATAATTAATCGTTAAGTTTCTTTTATGAACAATAATAACAACAGTTTTTATTTATTCATGTATTTTTTTGAAAACCTTACATATACGATTATTTCCTGAATTAGAATATTCCTTTGCTAATACGTTTTCGTTGCTCATTGGAATAATTGAATTAAATTTTTGTGTCTCTATAATTAATTAATTAGCACTTTAGCAGTATTGTATCGCAAATAAAATCTTTCTATTGCATCTAAATAGTGTTTCACAGGTGAAAATTTGAAAATTCCCCTGTCATACAATTCTTGAACTGTTGTTATTTGCTCATCGATTAATTTTTATTTATTAATTTAAAAAATCTGTTAACAATAAAAAAGTGTCAATATTAATTCGATATGATTAAAAAAATACTATGCAGTAACAAAAATTGGTATTCATAATAATGTACAGAATTTTTTTTCTGTTTAAAAAAAAAAAATAGTAATTATGGGCGGTCCACAACCAGACTAGTCTTAAAACTTGTTGAATAAATAGAAGTTTAAAATAATTTTTTTTTTTAAATCAAAATATGCACTCACTTTTGTAAAGACGATTCAAAGTTTAAAACTCAAAAAACTTACTCAAAAACACGTCGAATATTTTTTTAATTTTTTTTTCTGAAAAGGCCATGAAAAACCAAAATTTTGAAGAAAAAAAACACTCAATTTGGACCATTATTAAAGAAGTTATGACCAAAAACCGAAAAAGAGCGGTTTTAAAAAAAATTCAATATCTTGTGAACGGGTAATCGAAAAAATCTCAAAATTTAACAGGACAGGTCTTTTGATGGGTACTAAAAAATATTAAAAAATTAAGGAAATAAAAAAAGTTTTTCTAACTGTCCGATTTGGGATAGAACGCCCCATATATATACTTGTATGTGTATATAGTATCACAAGCACTTGTATGCGAGCAGAAGTGACGAAATCACTTTGAAGAGAATGCAAAGGCGTTTCCGCGTTGACAGCTCCCTCAAATGACGGTTGAGGTCGTTCAATATATCGAATCAAGCACTTGCTTGATTATTTGGAAAAGATAAACATTTGTCGCTCTTTTGGAGATGGTCGAAGAATGACAAATGTCAGTGTTTCGCTTCTAGCTTCCCCCCCCCCTTCCTGCCCCTCATCTTTACGTAAACTGGAGCCCTCTCGAGGCGCCTCGTTGCAGTGAAGCTCGCGCGCGCCCCTCCAAAACGCCCACGAACGACAAAAAAAAAATCAATGTAACTTGGATATAGAGAAATATTTAAAACAAAAATGTCACTTTGGCAAATTGAAAAAAAAATGAAAATACCGCAGTCGCGCTTTCGTCAACGATCGAGGATCGATCAATGTAAATAAATGAACTTTTGCATACTTTTTCATTGTTTTTATTATTCAAGAGCGTGTTATCCAGTTCAGACGTACGATTCCGGGAATTCGAACGTCACATCTCGGCCTGTGAGTTTCTTGTAGACAGAGGCAAATGTATCAACCTGAAACAGAGAAAAAAATTAAGTTTTCGAGACACTCGCTTTCGACAAAAAAAAAAAAGATAGAAATTTCGGAAATTTACCTTGTGTTCAATATTCGTCTGCTCATTCTTGTCCAAATGTACTTTTATGAGCTGCTTTCCATCCAACTTGACACGTATGCGCTTGCCTACGATCTCAACCGGATACACCAGATCCTCGAGAAGCGCGTCGTAAACAGCCGTGAGAGTTCGGCTGCGCGGCCTCTTTTGCTTGTTCTTGGTGCGAGTTTTACGAGTCGGCTTGGGCAAAATTTTCCTCTCGCCGACAAACATAACGTGCTTGCCGGAAAATTTCTTTTCCAGCTCTCGCACCAGCCTGGTCTGAATTTTTTGGAAAGCCTTCAGCTTTGGCATCGGTACATAGATTATGATGGACTGTAAGGAAGCGTTTTTGATAAACCTAGGCTCAAAATAATAATAATAATTTTTAAACACATTGCTCGTAAAATTGTACCTTTTTGTTGTTTGTCTCCAATTCCTTTGCCTTGGTGATGTAGAGTTCCCGCAATTGAGACTTCAGGTCACTGTTCATTTCCAATTCGAGCAGAGCTTGGGATATGCTTGCCTCGAATTGATCGGGCTCGGCCCCGCCGCTTTTAACTATTTTTGCGCTTGCTGAGAACATCTGGAAAAAGAAAAATGAAATGTATCTCAAGACCGGATAATTGTCAAGATAAGTGAGGTTAGGGCACAATGTTGTCAACGTTCGTCACGAATGTTATACGATGGAAATCCGTTGAAATGTCGAAAAATCACATCGACCGGTGGAAGCGATGTCAACTCTGAGCACTGACTTTTGATATGAAAGAATTATGAATTTTATGGGTGAGCAAACGGATTTACCGCGTGAACGGGACTGAAACATTTCATGTGATGAAGGGGATGGGGGTCGCGGATTGATTCGTCTTTCGGCGTAATCCAAGTAAATCCTCGTCGCACAGTGGCATCGTTGAAATATATGACATTGACAAAGTAGAGAAAATAATCGTGGACACGATGGGCGCAATCATTATCCGAAATACTGCTGATTCAATGTGAGAAATTGCACGAGAATCGTGAAAATACGTACCGTGCTCGGTTACAAATCGCGTGGAAGAGAACCGGAGAAGCACCGAAAAAATCGTTCATAGAGTGCTCGATTACAGCGCCACATAACTAGTGCGAGAGTTTACCGACAGAGAATACACTGGAGCGATGATTTTGGCGCGAATAATTCAAATCTTTGTAGTGATTCTGCTTATTTAAAAAATCCATGCCTCAAATAAATATCTCAGAAGTGCGATTATCGTTTTATCGTCTTTTTTTAAGGTTGATAAAGTATCTTTATTTTCAGCAGCGTTAGAGCATTTTTAAAATCGTCAAAAATCGAGCGTTAGGGGTTTGAAAAATTGAAAAATTTTGAAAAAGAACTCTCTTCTTCTTTATTGTGGGCACGATTAGGCTTATATCTTGACGGTATACATTTAATTTCGTCTCTCTTACTTGCATTTCTGTGGAGTCATGCTGCGCTGGTACGACACGGACTTCGCGGAATCTTTCATACCTTTCGAGAAAGTAGCAGGGCGCGAACTTACCCCCCCACCACGACTAACCTTACTTTTATGTCGGATCAGCTGATCATCTTGCATTCTGTATTTCATGACTGCCAAAGTCGAAGAGTGGGGCAAAGGAAACCATTTTTTGCCTTTTTTCACTGTGCGTTCTGCTTTTCGTGTTCGTTCTTCATCCCAAGAATCGATCATCTGCGGTGGGTAATTACCGTTGAATATTAAAATGACACTTACAATATCGTAGTTGAGAACGGTAATAAAAAAAATCCCCGTTAGACCCGATCAAAATCGTCCGATTGTTCCGAATATTGATCAACGCCAGCCGCCGAATAATCCTCTTATTTTAGTCGCGTCGGCTGCGCGATTAGGTAATAGAGTCCCTTGTCGAACCACCCCCACCGTTAATAATAAACGTTATCACTGGTTCAGGATAATTCGACACGACGTCTCGATCCTTTCTGTTGTTTATCTATACCGGATATTCCTGTTTTTAATTCAACAATTACCTTTTATTCAAATTTTTTTGCAGATCATGGCTCATCGACGATTGTTGGTGAGTTGCATTCGCAATGGTGTGCAAAAAATGCAATCTGCACGAATGTCAGGATTTCTGGATAAAGTAGGAAAGCGCGAGCTCGTTGGCTATGGAATCAACGGCGAGGCCAGCTACATCGATCATCAGGCATTTCCAATGCCCGCCGTTCGCTTCAAGGAAGTGACTCCCGATATTCAGGTGAGCGAGGTTGAATTTTTTTTTTCAAATCGTCCACTCATTCGCGTATCGAACCCCACTCGTTACAGGCCCTCAGAGAGAAGGAAAAGGGAGATTGGAAGAAATTGTCGATAGAGGATAAGAAAGCGCTTTACAGAGCAAGCTTTTGTCAAACATTCGCGGAAATGGACGCTCCGACCGGAGAGTGGAAATCGATTCTGGGTATTTCGCTCCTCCTATTAACCACCGCCATCTGGGTTTACGTCGGTGCACGCAAGTTTGGTAAGCTTCTCTGAAAATGCGCGAATTAAGGAGATTCGGTGATTTTAGCGATTCCAAGATAAGAATACGAATTTTTTTTATAGAATCGTCGAAACCTTCGTACATGCAACTGCAAAGCTTGCACGAGATTTATCATATAGTTTCCGAGATATTAATTGTTAAAGTCAGTGAATTAACTCCTTATCCTCTTATAAATCGATTTTTTTATGCCGCTCGGAGCCAAGATACGTGTAAAGAAAATTAACGGTTGTATTCGCTGAATCTTTGCGATCAAAAAGACATCTTGAATTAGAGAGCTTATCACAATAATAAACAGTAAATTTGTAAATATAAATTCAAAAAAGTTCAAAGTCGTAGGGCAAGACTCCCGTGACGTAACGACAACCATCTTGCTTGAGGTGTGGCAACGCCGCATACCCGCGAAAATTTGAAATTTGTACCGGACTTCTACGCGAGATAAAAATATGAATGTGTGAAGCCGTATTTTTTTTTTTTTTATAACTATGGCACCTCAATTTTTCTGCCACTATATATATGGGGCATTCCATCCCAAATCGGACGGTTTGAAAAACTTTTTTTTTTCATTTCCTCAATTTTTTTATATTTTTGAATACCCATCAAAAGACCCTTCCTGTTAAATTTTGAGATTTTTTTGATTACCTGTTCAAAAGATATTAAATTAACAAAAAAACCGCTCTTTGTTTGGTATTTTGTTCATAACTTCAATAATGGTCCAAATTAAAAGTTTTTTTTCAAATTTTTTGTTTTTTTATAGCCTTTTCAGAAAAAAATACAACAAAAATATTCGACTTGTTTTTGAATGAGTTTTTTGAGTTTAAAACGTTCAATCTCGTTTTTAAAATATTCACGTATTTTTTTGAAAACCTTACATATACGGTTATTTCCTGAATTAGAATATTCCTTTGCCAATACGTTTCCGTTGCTCATTAGAATGAAATTTTTTCGTCCCCCTATGATTGACTTTGCAGTATTTTATCGCAAATAAAATTTTTCTTTTGCATCTGAATAATGTTTCTCATGTGAAAATTTGACAGCAATATTCGGTAGACTATTTAGGTTCAATGCCCACTCATACAATTCTTGAACTGTTGTTATTTGCTCATCGATCAATTATTAATTTTTAAAATCTGTTAACAATGAAAAAGTGTCCAAATTAATTCAAAGCGATTAAAAAAAACACTATACAGTAACAAAAATTGGTATTCATAATAATTTATAAAAAAAAAAAAAAAAATTATTTTCAAAAATCGAAAAAAATAGTAGTTATTGAGATCCCACGATCGGACTCTAGTCTTAAAAATTGTTGAATAGATGGATGTTTGAAACAAAAAATTAAAAAAAAAATAAAAAATGACATTCACTTTTAAAAACGCGATTTAACGTTTAAAACTAAAAAAAACTCATTCAAAAACAAGTCGAATATTTTTGTTGTATTTTTTTCTGAAAAGGCCATAAAAAAACAAAAAATTTGAAAAAAAAACTTTCAATTTGAACCATTATTAATTAAAGAAGTTATGACCAAAATACCAAAAAAAGAGCGGTTTTTTTGTTAATTTCATATCTTTTGAACGGGTAATCAAAAAAATCTCAAAATTTAACAGGAAGGGTCTTTTGATGGGTACTCAAAAATATAAAAAAATTGAGGACATGCAAAAAAAAAGGTTTTCAAACTGTCCGATTTGGGATGGAATGCCCCATATATATCCCAGATAGACAAACGTGTTGTTAGGAATTTACATGATTGCGCAGTAACGCAATTTAGCCATGAAGAATGCGACGATGCCAAACGTTTAAGATATGACATCAAGCCGTATATTATTACGTTTCTATTGATATCGTAAAAATCCAAGGAATCCAGAAATAGCAGGCGTAAACAATATTTCTCGAAAAAATAGAAATAGATCTAAAATGTAGCGGTATTGCAGTACAAAATAGACTCATAGCTGACTAGCAAAGTCACCACCGAACCTCCTTAACGTTGAATATCATCATTTTGACTGTTTTTGTCACGTATGTTTCAGTGTACGAACCACTTCCGGAATCGTTCAGCGAAGAGAATCGAAGAGAACAGTTGGAACGAATGATTCTACTAGAAGTTAATCCTATTACGGGACTCAGCAGCAAGTACCGCTAAAGAGGACATTTTTTTTTTGCAAATTTATAGTATAACAATTGTATATCTAGAGATGAATATAATTATAATACCGTCTGTATGAGAGATCAAAACGTTCCTCTGTTGCGTCGAATAAACATTACTCGAACGAGCAGAAAATATAGATTTTCGAGAATCCACAAATTGTCCCCACCCAAAAATCCTCTGTGTCCGTTATATTTGTTTTTTTTTTCTACGCGAAGACGACGAGACGACTCTGGATAATCGCACAGAGACAGTGGCTCAGGCTTTTATCTTTTATTATGAAACGTAATCAACTATAGTTTGTACTTGAGATTATGATACAGTGTGTTGTATATAAATAAAGTGATATCTTACAAAGACCGCTTCAGTATCTAATGCGCTCACAGTCTTTAGTAAGTTTGTACAAATTACAATAGTTTTAAACGTCATTATATAGCAGCAATGATCAGGATTATTAGAAATGGGTTTGCAATCGCTCACCCAAGAACAATCATACAAATCCACTCTTGCGTACATATTTATACATTATGTTATAAAACAGCTCGTAAGCTTTTTCCACGAGCCTGTACAAATTAGAGAGGGAGAGCCTCTCTGCGTATTTGTGAGAGGAAAAACGAAAAATACATACTACACCGCGACCTCGATAATCGGTACCTCGATCGTTGCAATTGCAGCGTAGTGGGAGAAGCGCCGAGCCAATCGCGTCAAGCCGCCGTCAGCCATCAGCGGCGCAGAGACGGTTCTGTGCAATGTGCGCAACCCCACTTCTTGCAAGAGTCGGTCCCGACGGATTTCGATTATCGAGGTTGCAGTGTACTTATCATATATATTACATGTTCACGGTGAAATGGTCAAACTCCGACGATATTCGTATATAAAGTGTGCGGCAGCGTACGCGCGATATTTGCTAGAAATTTTGTTTATATTTTTCTGAAGCTGCCGCTTCTCACAATTTGTTGTACGGAATTCAATCCATATTCAATGATGATGATAATAATAATAATAATGTACACGCAAAATCTAGAATTATTCGTATTATATGTATAGTACATAATGCGACGAGGGATTCTATTTGACAGACACTGAATAAAAATGGGGAAAAATTTTTTTTTATAAAATGAAAAAAAAAAAAAAAAAAAAAAATCGAAATCATTACTCGACTCGCTTGGCAATTACTCAATTGATTATCTTACAATATATACAGTATATAGGCAAGTCGTTTGGTTTGGTAATCATCGTGTATCGAAGTATCACGCTCACAATTTCTTGGTATCGTAGCGGAGAACCAAATTTTTGTCCCGTGGTTTTTTTAAATTTTTTTTTTTTTTTTTGGGTAGCGTCATCGCGAAGAGATGCAACGATCGTCCGTAGAATGAACAATATTCATTATGGCATGGACGATGATGGACTTGAAAATTGTTATCCAAAGTCAAATCTCGGTTTCGCTTCAGCACCGTCATAATTCACATCCTCGATTGACGAGGAATGAAAAGGAAAAAGTGATTGTGGTCCATAGCAGTGGAAAACCGCTGTGACAATCAACGATACGTCCGACCAGTGTTAAATGTATGAGAAAACATTTTTTTCGTTTTTTTTTTCAATCACAGAAGTGCGCTAGAAGGAAAAACACACGCTTTTCATCACCGTACGCAATCGCCGGGACCACGATGTGCCGGATACTTCTTTCGTTTTGAACCCTGCAGCCTCGAACCCGGACTCTGACCGTTATTGTTATTGATCATGCCACCGCCGCTGTTTATCATGTTGTTGTTATTGTTGTTGTTGTTGCCGCTTTTTGGCTTGTGCTGACCAGCCGCATTGTTGTTGAGACTCCGTGAATAATTGCTTCGCGAACTGTTTTGATGATTAACTGAGGATTCGAGCAAGCGTTTTTGTCAAGACCAATCCAAAGAGCGTGTATGAACATAATTAAGGGTGGGACGAAAATCCGCTTTTTTGAGATTCTTTTAGCAATACCGACAATATTGTTCGTTATGCGACAAAAAAAAATCTGTGCGGAGGGTAGAAATTTTGAGTCTATATTAGGGTGATTCGTTTCAGGGCAACCTTTTTTTTTTGACCCATCGTGCCTGAAAACCCTTCAGTTGGTACCCAAAAACGAAGTTTCGTGAAAGGGGGGTGTTGTCAAAAAATATTTAGAGGTCGCGAATCAAAATTGAAGGTTTCCTATTTGATTAACATTGGAAAAAAAAAATTTCTTATTATTAGTGTTACCATTCCGCGAATTTTGATATCGCGTTATTTTCCAAGTGGGTTCTTATAGGAAATATGATACTCTACGATAAAGTTCATTGAGCCATGTCCGTAAATTCAACCGTTTCAGCGGTATCATTGTTTCAAGTGAATATTGTATGAAAATATCTATTCAAACGGCTGTAATGCCTAAGCTATTAGATATATCGAAAAAATTCAAATGAGAACTTTGTAGAGAAAGTAATTTGCTACAAAAAAGTCTGATAAGCTGAGCCCGTAAATTCAACACTTTCTCAGGTATAGATGTATGAAGTAAAATAAATAGATATTTTTTTGCTTTATTCAATCAAACAAACTCCATTTTCTATGAGATAGCATGTACTAAATCATCAGAAAAACCATTCAACAAATGTTACAAAGAATTCCCTATACAAATAAATCAATAAAACAAAAACAAAATTAGTACATTACGATACGAGTGCGTTGAAAAATGTTTCTCGCACGAATTTCGTACAAAATTTTATTGCACAAGTGCGTAAAATGGGCACTTTACGCACGGAGTGCAATAATAGTACATTACGATACGAGTGCGATGAAACTTTTTCTCGACGAGTGTGAGTTTGCAGCATGAGCCGAAGGCGAATGCTACAATCACACGAGTTGAGAAAAAGTTTCTCGCACGAGTATCGTATAAAATTTTATCGCACAAGTGGTCACTTTACGCACGGAGTGCAATAAAATCTATTTATTTTACTTCATCCACCTATAGATGAGAAAGAGTTGAATTTACGGGCTCGGCTTATAAGACTTTTTTGTAGCAAATTACTTTCTCTACAAAGTTCTCATTTGAATTTTTTCGATATATCTAATAGCTCAGGCGTTACAGCCGTTTAAATAGATATTTTCATACAATATTCACTTGAAACAATGATAACGCTGAAACGGTTGAATTTACGGACATGGCTCAATGAACTTCATTGTAGAGTATCATATTTTCTATGAGAACCCCCTTGGAAAACATCGCGATATCAAAATTCGCGGAATGGTAACACTAATAATGAGATTTTATTTTTCAATGTTAATCAAATGGGAAACCTTTAATTTTGATTCGCGACCTCTAAATATTTTTTGACAACACCCTCCTTTCACGAAACTTCGTTTTTGGGCACCAACTAAAGGTTTTCGGGCACGATGGGGCAAAAAAAAAGTTGCCCTGAAACGAATCACCCTAGTCTATATCTTAGGCCTGCCAAAGCTCGTCAAAGTTCAAAGTGTTAAACAAAATGTCTGGGCTTATTTTCATTGGAAATTCAATTCTCTACAAAAAAGGTCCTGATATCAAATCATGTAGGATTGATAGTTTCTAAGATAATTTGCTGTTCTAGTAAAGAAATTGTCATCTTCCTCTATTTCAAAAATCATTATTTTTCAAAATGTAAAATTCCAAAATAAAATTTAAAGTTATAAAAATATGTATATAAATTTGGACGTTAATGAATTAAAATGTCTTTTCAGAAAAAAAACTTGAGATATCGCCTTATTTCGGCTTTCTGACTGCATATAACCCCTTAATATATATTTTTAATATATTGAAATATATATTCTCACATATGGGGCATTCCATACCAAGTCAACCTGAGTGTGACCCTCGATTGCGCAGATTTCGTTTACGATTTTTTGTATGATTCTTCCAACTCAAAATAGCATTCAGAATTTTTTTCAGATTTTTAAAACCACATTTGAGTACGTTATGATTTTTTCAAATTTTTTTTTTCGAAAACCTCGAGGGCCGTAATTTAGAAATCTGAAAAAATTCTCAAAAATCCGGTGTCAAAAATGATAATTTTTTACCCAAAATTCATGATGTCCAGCATTTCTCTTCCACCTTGATTTTAGGTTTTTATGAAGAAAACGTAAAAAAAAAATAGATGCAGAAATTGATCTACCGTGAAAAGTGGCTTGAATATTTTTATCGTTAACCAACAATTTCCAAAAATTGTTGGTTAATTTCTGCATCTATTTTTTTACGTTTTCTTCATAAAAACCTAAAATCGAGGTGGAAGCGAAAACCTGGACATCATGAATTTTGGGTCTACAATTTTCATTTTTGACACCGGATTTTTGAGAATTTTCTCAGATTTTTTAATTACAGCCCACGAGGTTTTCGAAAAAAAATGTTCAAAAAATCATAACGTACTCAAATTTGGTTTTTAAAATCTGAAAAAAATTCTGAATGCTATTTTGAGTTGGAAGAATCATATAAAAAATCGTGAACGAAATCAGCGAGGTCGACTTGGTATGGAATGCCCCATATATATTTATTTCCATAGGGGGTCGTCTTTAAAAAATAAAATTGGGATTATGGCTCCGTTATGCTTCTCGAAAAAAATCGCGGGTCATATTTAAAAGTTGGTCGATTCCGAATTCCCCGATATTCATATGTATATCGCGAATATTTAAATTCTTATATAATAAGACTCGAATATTGTTTTTGTAGAGAATCTAATACAAGAAAGGAATGAAATTTTTTTTCTTCATATGAAAAATATTTATAGAAAGAAAAATGACTATTTTTAAGTAAATTTGCAATTATGTTAGAACGTGTCAATCCTACATGATTTCATGTGAGATTTTTGTAGAGAATTTAATTTCCTATGAAATAAGCAGTTTATCAATTATTTATTACTAAATAGAGACAATTATTAAATAGAGAAAAATGACAATTTTTTTCACAAAAACAGCAATTATCTTAGAAACTATCAATCCTTACATGATTTGATATAATGACCTTTTTTGTAGGGAATTGAATGTCCAATAAAATTGAGCCGAGAACATTTTGTTTTCAATACTTTGAACTTTGAAGGACTTTGGCGAGCCTAGACGCAGTATTTTTTCCCTTTGTACAGATTTTTTTTGTAGCATAATGAACAATTTCGGTATTGCTAAAAGAATTTTGAAAAAAGCGGATTTTCGACCCACCCTAAAGCCGGCATTTCATGGGCAGTGAGCAGCAGCACCAGTTTAGTAACTTACTAGAAAGTTACCAGAAAGTGACTAAATTCTAGTAACTTTCTAGGCATTTCCTAGTAAGTTACTAAACTGCTGCTGCTGCTCACTGCCCATGAAATGCCGGTTTAAGGGCAGGCTAAAGACCATCTCTCTCGCTCTCACACGACCCCTATATAGGCGCTCTCTCTCGCACTCGCAAGAGCGGAAAGGCGGGGGGGGGAGGGTGTTTAGCCTGCCCTTAATGCACACGTACGAACATGTCGACATACCGTGATTACCGCTGGCAGGTCTGTACGGTTTCTTGTACTGTTGATGCTGCGACTGTTGCTGATTGTTGCTCGAAGAGCAGCTGAAGGTGTGCCTCTCTGGATTTCTCTCGTCACCGGTTTTTCCCACTCCCGTGTTTGGTGAATCGCCACGACTGCATTCGGAATCCTTCAAGAGCCATTGATGCCGAAAATTTATATGTACAGTGACAGGAGGAGAGAGAAGGAGAGGATGATTGTCGGTTTGTCCACAAACTTACGGTATCGCTCGCCGGGGCCGAAAGCGTCGATGCGTCGGAACTCGTCGAGCTCGATAATGAATCCATTTCTCCAAGAGGCAGAGGGAATGTTTCCTTGATCCATTTTCTATACTCTATCACTTCGTCGGTCACTCGTATTATCCTTCCCAATATACTATCGAGAGTGTGGTATTGGGGCAAAAATAAAAATGTGCATTGTGATACAACGACCGTACGACGAGACATTGTGATTTGTCACGCCTCCAAGAAAATTAATCGAGAAACGCTTCCAGACACTCTTCGTACCTGGTTTTGCTGGCATCATTGATGAGAATATTCAATGGATTGACCGCCTGAGACAGTACGTAATAGGCCCAGTCAAAGGCGTCCTTGACGTAAAGAGCTCCGTAACTACTTCGACCGATATCGTTTCCCGGAGTGAGAGGATCCTCGATACAGAGCAACGACGGCCGATGACCGTCGATCATGTCCCGTTGAACCTGGAATTTGTTATTGAAAATTTATTATCGGTTTTTTTTTTTCAATTTGGCGAGAAAACGTCATGGATCATGGTCTATTCTCTCGCACGATGATTTGAAATGAGAAGCAAATACGATGAAAATAGTGAGTTTACTCAAATAAAATTGCTCAGATTAAACGGGTTGAAGAAGAAAGACAAATTCAAGCTCAGTCCACGAGGAAGCTGTAAATGTTCGATATATTGCTAGATATATCACGATTCCTTTATCCGTCTCTCATAAAGAAATATTGTTCGTAAACGAATATTAATGAGCGAACATAGTACACAAATGGTGGTATAATTTTTTTTTATTTCATCATATCTTACGTCTTCTTTGGATATGTAAGTACCACCGTCCTTTACTCTGATGCCAGTTTTGACATAATTGAACTTTCTACCGTAGAGCTCGAGAAATTCAATGAGTAAAACACCCAAGTTGGCACTGGAGCTATACGCATTTTGCCGTGGATGCAACTGAAACAATTAAATATAGGTATTGCGATAAACAAAATATGTATGAGGCATTCCACGTCAAGTCCGCCACCCCATTTTTTGACATCGCCAAAAATCGCATACAATTTTTTAGAAAGTAGGTCCAACTATCAATAAAATTTGTGATTTTTTGCAGATTTTTAAATTACATTTCTTAACCGGAAAAAAATAAAAAAAAATTGTTTGTCCCATTCTGTAACTCGAAAATTATTCATCGTACGAAAAAAAAGTACAACATAAAATTTAGGATTTTCAACGTGTTTTACACTGAAATTTTTTACAAACTCCTCCGAAAGCTCTATATGCCATTTTCCGAGCAAATTTTGATATTTTTTTTCTCAGAATTGACATCTTCAATTCGTCTGTAGTTCTAACAGTTTTTTACTTGATATATTTACAGACTATAAAGAATTGTAATTGAAAAGTAAAACAAATTGAAAAAGTACAAAATATAAAGAAAAATGCGGGCTTTAGGAAATATCTATAGATAGTCTCATCCCTGTTAATGCACAGAGAAATTTGTGTATTCATTTGGGATGAAAAACGCATGAGGAGGAATGGATTCTCCACTGAGCCAATTTTTGTATAGTCTGTAAATATATCAAGTAAAAAACTGTTTGAACTACGGACAAATTGAAGATGTTAATTCTGAGGAAAAAAATATCAAAACATCATTTGCTCCGAAAATGACATATAGAGCTTTTGGAGGAGTGCGTAAAAAATTTCAGTGAAAAGTACGTTATAAATCTTAAATTTCATGTTGTACTTTTTTTTTCGTACGATGAATAATTTTCGACTTACGAAATGGAACAAGAAATTTTGTTGTATTTTTATCCGGCTAAAATGTGTAATATAAAAATCTGAAAAAAATCACGAATTTTCTTGACAGTTAGAACTACTTTATAAAAATTTGTATGCGATTTTTGGTGATTTCAAAAAATGGGGTGGCCGACTTGACGTGGAATGTCTCATATATATGAGGCATTCCCTACCATTTCGACCCGGGTCTGACCCTTGACCTCTCGGATTAGACCCGCGATTTTTCATATGTTGATCGTTCTCACTTTGAAAGACACTCAGTTTTTTTTTCGATTTTTCAGATTCAATTTGAATTTTCTACAATTTTTTTAAACGATTTTATTGATCGACACAATTTAAAAGTCTGAAAAATCGTGAGTCAGATGTCAAAATTTTTAAGCTAGAGTGAAAAGATTTTTCCTTCTCATTGTTTTCAAGCTTTTTCCGAAAAAAAATGTTATAAAAGTTAGAAGCTGGAGTTATTTTGCTATGAATGGTTGCTGAAACATTTTCATACTTCACACCGGATTTTGTAAAAAATTTGCGGATTTTTCGCAGGAGATTTTTTTTTCTTGATTTTGCTAATGGTTCCGAAAAACTGAAAAAAAATTGCAAAAATCCGATATGAGATATGAAAATGTTTCAGCAACCATCCATAGTAAAATGATTCCCCCTTCCAATTTTTTCATCGTTTTTTTTCGAAAAAAAGCTTGAAAATAATAAGGAAAAAACCCCACTCTAGCTTAAAACTTTTGATATCTGACACACGATTTTGCAGCATTTTTTCAGATTATTAAATTGTGGCGAAAATAAAATGAATTTAAAAAATTTTCGAAAATTGAAATAGTCGAAAAAATTATAAAAAAAACTGAGTGCCTTTTCAAGTCAGAACAATGAAATAAACAATCGCGGACCCAATCAGAGAGGTCAAGGGTCAGACCCAGGTTGAAATGGTAAGGAATGCCTCATATATATTCGAACGTACGAGGATACGTAGCCATAATGAGAATATTTTGCAAAAACGTACCTGTAAAAAACTTATGGTCATGAGAATCAAACTGTAGGAAGAGATCCCACCGGTAAACACTTCGTTAAGGTCTCTCTGTAATAGGAATTGTTTCAGTACCATGACCAGTCTGTCCAGCACAGGGTACCGCCGCTTATACGACTTAATAAAGTCCGCCGATTTAACACCATTGTTCATATTGAAACTGATGTCCACCTTGATCTCAGTTTCCTTGTCGGTGAGTTTAACTATCGGAACGCTAGCCTTGTCCAAGACTTTGATAGTATGAGGCTCAGCGATGTTTTGATCCAACAACGCCTTCTCTAACGTGCGTAACGGAAGCTTGGGCCACATGCCTATTACGACTAGATCGATATCACTGCGAAGCAACGAAATATCATACAAACCGGGTGTCAGAATCGACGCTCAGAGACAAAAATATGACATTCAACATACGTACCTAGTGGGTAAATAAAGACCGGTACGAAAGCTTCCGAATACTTCGACTTTGGAGTTGGGCCACAGATCGTAGATGACTTGTTCTATTCTCTTGACCACCCTCACTCTGAGACTGTGTTCCTCCGTCGAGGGACACATGTATGTGAAAAAATCTTGGATCTCTTCGTGCAATCTGCGTTAAACAGACATTTTTGCTGATTTCCAAATATCGTAATGAGGGATAAGGAAGGGATCGGATATACATCGGACATGTGAAAAGTCTAAACTACGGATAAAATATCTCAACTTGCTCCAGGGGTATGACATATTTTTCGACCTGGATGAAAAAATACCCATATTCGCTCCATGTAAGTCCTATGTTGGGGATCAGCGAATCTACCTCAGCGCCCGGGGTGGCGAAAAGGTGCAATAATTCCGGAAGTTTTCCGTATGATCAGCATTGTGTTATTCAATAAAATGGGATTTTCTATTTGTTGTGTAATAAATTGCGAAAATAATTGTGTGCGCAATGTGCAAATTTTACCGCTTTCCAACATGGAAACATAAAGTGAAGCAGAGAAACAAATGGATTGCAGCTGTGAAGAGGAAAAAGTAAGTCCCATAACCTATCGCCTGACGGCTGACGCAGGAAAGCAAGCACGACTTTCGTCATACTTACGAATAACCTCAAAATGCATCGTAGAATCATGAAAATATACGTTTTCATTATAGTTTTTTTCTTGCTGTTTTTTGCATTAAATTGTAGGAAAAATTCTTTATATAACTACATAAAGCAAATCTCGAAATAAATGCTTTTATTTTATTGAATTGAACTTTTTATCGAATTTCCAATCCAATCACGGCTACATTTTCCGGTTTTTTCGCGCCTTTCAACTACTAGATGTCGCCACCGCAGACTCGTGCACGGAGCCAATAGGCCATGGGGTGCGTGTGCTAATGTTTTACACACACGCGACGCACGCACGAAATAGTGCGCACGCGCACGTGCCACACGCACACAATCATAGATACGAGTGCGCGCGAGTACCCAAAAAAAAGTCACATATATATATATATGCACACATTATATATGTGTAATTTATCGCGCGCGTGTATAATGCGTGAAACGTATGAATTCAAGGCTGACAAAGAAACGAGGAGGAATTATATACGGAGATACTGGTAGTACCCGAATCTGGCGGAGGAGGGGAGAGGAGGGGGGGGGGGGGTGCGAGTCGGGCGGACGGAAGGAAGATGGAGAGAAGGGAGCGATCAAAGAGTGTTTCGAGTAGAAGGAAATTTTTTTTTTTTATAGAAAAATAAACGTGTATCGATTATTATTATTATTATTATACCATTATGGAGGATATATGCGATGCAATGAAGAAAAAATTTGTCAAAATTGTGACTACTGACCCAATGACTCCTTTGGAATAATGCTTGTTGGGTATGCGCCAAGGGCAACCGCCGTATTCGCCGATGAGAGCGTCGTGATTATAGTTCATGCCGTAGGTGCTGGCACGATTATCGCTTTTCCTACGCGACGGATTGTAGTAGTTGTTGCAGGTATTGTGCTGTAGAATGGGTCGTTGGTGCTGATAGGCTGTTCTATCGTGTTCGGCATTGCCGAGAAGAAGACGATTGTTGATGGGATCAAGCGGTAGATAATCCTTGTTCCCCATTCCACCGAAATGTTCGTGCTTGAGCGTCAAGATATCGAGACCTTTCTCGGCCTCCCAAATGCGTAACCACAAGTCTTTCGCGGGGCCAAATTGCTCCGGTTGATCCCAACCGATCGTAGGATCCATCAAACGACTTCGGGACCGGCCCACTCTCTCTCTATCACTCGCGGCCTGACTCTCGCTCGATCCGCTGCGCCTATCTTGTCCCACGTTTTTTCCGAAAACTCCTACTCAACGCGATTCCCCACACGTGACCAACTTTTAATTGATAAAACGTCGAATTATTCAAACTCTTTACTCGACACACGAGTCAAACACGATTTTTTATCATGCATACAGGTTGCACCAACACGCACCGCACTCACACGCGCGGATACTGCTGGCTCTCTCTCTCTCCACTGTTCGATTCGCGATTCGCGTATTCGCGATAGATGGTAAAAGTGCGATGCGGCGGCGGCTTACCGCCGAGCATAAACTGTATACCGAGCCGCCGCGACTGAGATGGTTTGACGCCTGAATCGTGGTTACCGGAAGTAACGGAGCGCCCTCGGCTGTAGGCGGCGCGTACGTGAACTACCAAGACCCGTTCACATGCGTATCAGCTATTTTTTAAATTTAGAATATTACGTTTAATAATTATTACGTTTTCATTAAAGTCTTTTTTTTTCTTTCGTCGGAGATGATCAAACGAATCAATTTCTTTTTTATGTAAGAAATATAGAATATATTGAGTGAAGGATAATGGCTGCATTAGTCTTGGACACTTTGAGCGCTGTGAGCGCTACATCCTGTAACTATAGATCAAGAAGATGATTTCGATGTATATCTATGGGGCGTTCCTTCCCAAATCGGACAGTTTGAAAAACTTTTTTTTTTCTCCATTTTTTTATATATTTTAGTAGCCAACATAAGACCCTTTCTGTTAAATTTTAAGATTTGTTTTGTTATCCGTTGACAAGATATTCAATTTTTTTTTAAACTGCTCTTTTTTCGGTTTTTCGATCATAACTTCTTTAATAAAATGGTCAAAATTAAGTGTTTTTTTTTCAAAATTTTTGTTCTTTTATTGCCTTTTCGGAAAGAAATACAAAAAAAATATCCGACTTGTTTTTGAATAAGTTTTTTGAGTTTTAAACTTTGAATCGTGTTTTCAAAAGGGAGTGCATGTTTCCATTTTTTTGAAAATTTTCTATTTTCAACTTCTATCTATTCAACAACTTTTAAGACCAGTCCGGTCGTAGGCCTTCCATATTTACTGTTTTTTTTTTAATAAAAAAAAAAATTCTGTAAATTATTATGAATACCAATTTTTGTTACTGTATAGTATTTTTAAAATCATTTTCAATTAATTTTGACACTTTTTTATTGTCAACAGATTTTTTAAATTAATAATTAATAATTAATCGATGAGCAAATAACAACAGTTCAAGAATTGTATGACTGGGCAATTTTCAAATTTTCACCTGAAAAACATTATTTAGATGCAAAAGAAAGATTGTATTGGCGATACAATACTGCTAAGTCAATCACAGGGACACAAAATTTTCTTTCAATTATTCCAATGAGCAACGGAAACGTAGATATATGTATATTTTCAAAATAATACGTGAATAAATAAAAACTTTTGTTATTATTGTTCATAAGCAGACTTAACGATTAATTATTAATTTTAAGAACCTGCTAACAATAAAAAATGTCAAAGTAATTCTAAATAATGAAAAGAATACACTGTATACAGTAACAAAAATTGATAATCATAATGATTTATAGAAATTTTTTTATTTTTTTATTTTAAAAAATCGAAAAAATAGTAATTATGGAGGGCCCACGACCGTCTTAAAAGTTGTTGAATAAAAATGGAAGTTTAAAATAAAAAATTTTCAATGAAATCAAAATATGCACTCACTTTTAAAAACACGGTTCAAAGTTTAAAACTCAAACAACTTATCCAAAAACACGTCGAATCTTTTTTTTGTATTTTGTTCTAAAAAGGCCATACAAAAACAAAAATTTTGAAAAAAAAATCATTTAATTTGAACCATTATTAAAGAAGTTATGGCCAAAAAACTGAAACAAGAGTGGTTTTTAAAAAAATTTAATATCTTTTGAAGGGGTTATCAAAAAAATCTCGCAATTTAATAGGAAGGATCTTTTGATGGATACTAAAAAATATATAAAATTGGAGGAAATAAAAAAAAAGTATTTCGAACTGTCCGATTTGGGATGGAACACCCCATATACATACGTGCTCAAAGCGCGTAAGCGTCCAAGACGAATGCAGCGCAAATTGCCCGGTTTCTACCTTACCGATTTCTACCTTACCAACTGAAAGTAACAACTGTAATTTTAAAAAATTGGGTTTATTACTTTTTAGTACGTTTTCGCCCCGCTAAAGTTTTGTGCGCGCTCACATCGCGACTGTCGAGTCGAGTATCACAGCCTAATTTTTTCGTGGGCTATCTTTGGGTTGTGCGAAACAGCGAAACTTGGAGAAAAGTGCTAGCAGCAGCAGCAGGAACAGCGGTGTTAACATCGGTCTATCTGCAAAATGGCTTCTCTTTGCGGCCGAACGATTTTACGAGCTTCTCGCCGTTCCATTCTTTATACCGCAGTGAGATGCGGTTCAAAATGTAACGACAAATAGCAACCCTACCGCGTAGTCTGAGAGACCATCGAATGTTCCTAAAACCTCTTGTCTCACGGTTATACACTTATTATGTAATTTTTTGGGATCCCCGTGTGCCTCGATGGCCTCTCATATCGGTACATGTATCAATAAAATTCGTGTGTTTCTCGATCGATAATGGATTTAAACAATGAGTGCCTTCTGTCGCAGCAATCCCGGACACGATGGAGTTGGCAACTGGTATCGAGAAACGTCAACTTCTCGCTCTTCAAGCCGGCAATGATGTGAGTTTATCGATTCCTAGAATCTTTTACAATTTAGTTTTTCGTGGAAATCAATGAAAACTTCATAATATCCGTTGAACAATAAATGCCCGCTCCAAAATATGTTTTCCGTTAAATTCCAGGATCCTTTCAACATGAAATCCATCAAACGAGGCCTTGGCACGAAGGACCAGCCCAGTTTGGTACCTAGCGCTTTCGACAGTCGGATAGTCGGCTGCGTCTGCGAAGAAGATGCCACGAGTATTACCTGGATGTGGTTGCACGAGGGTTCTCCCAGACGTTGCGAGTGCGGCCATTGGTTCAAACTTGTCAAGAAACCTCCTCTATAAATGTTATTCTCTATCGCCACTGCTATAAGTTAGTCGATTGTTTGAAGCAGTTACATAGATATAATCTTACATTACGCAAAGATGCCGAGACTTTGAATTTCTTATCATCCGTTCAACGACTTCCCGGCATCCTTCTCTCTGCTCTTTGTAGCCGCGAATCGACGAGCGCGCGAGGACTCTGCGATCGTGGCTGATTACAGCGTCGTGCGGAAACAACGAGCCACATTCGATGTACATAAGCTACTGTTTCCTTGAACTTTAACGAGGATAATATGACAGAGAACATTTTACGATCTTTCTGTACATGGAATAAAACGAAAATTAATAAAACTCGTATTAATCTGGTGCTGGAAAAATTTGCAGATAAAAGTCCTTAAGGGGGAAAAAATAGACTGGCCGAAAAAATAGAAATGTTTTTTTTTCATTTTCTTGAAGTTCATATATTCAATAATATGTAAACAAAATTTTAACTCAAAATCTCAAAAGTTGATTGAGATATACCCAAAGGAGGAACAGGTAAGTATATATATGGGGCATTCCAAGGGAAAACGTGGGGTCATTTCCCTCGGGTCATCAGATCCTTGCATAACTTTTTTTTTCGCGTTGATTCCACCTCAAAAACAGCCCAATTTTTAAAAAGATTTTTCTGGCCACTCCTTCAGGTGGCGCGACGATCATTTTTGTCTAAAAAAGGGATAACTGAAAAAAAACAATTTTTAAAATTCTGCAATTTTTTCGACAGGTTCTGGGTCAAAAATAAGTAATTTCTATCATGATTAGAAAGTGGGTCGTGACTGCCTCATATTTTTTTTTTATAATTTTCTTTTTTCCACTTTCTAAAATAAAATAAAAAAAATAATTCCCAATACCTCTTACATGAGTAAAAAAATAAAATAAAAATAAAACATATCTTGGCAAAATATCAAAATTTTCCAAACTATGTTTTATTTTTATTTTATCTTTTTACTCATGTAAGGGGTATTAGGAATCAATTTTTTAATTTTATTTTAAAAACTGAAAAAAATGTATTTTTTTACGTTTTCTTCATAAAAACTTAAAATCGAGGTGGAAGCGAAAGCCTGGACATCATGAATTTTGGGTAAAAAATTTTCATTTTCAAGACCGGATTTATGAGAATTTTTTCAAATTTTTAAATTACGACCCTCAAGCTTTTCGAAAAAAAATTTCAAAAAATCATAACGTACTCAAATTTGGTTTTAAAAATCTGAAAAAAATTCTGAATGCTATTTTGAGTTGGAAGAATCATATAAAAAATCGTAAACGAAATCAGCGAGGTCGAGGGTTGCACTCAGGTCAACTTGGTACGGAATGCCCCATATTAAAGGAAAATGAAAACAAATTTTTTACTGAAAATCTTAAAAAATGACTGAAATATACCCAAAGGAAGAGCAGGTAGTCCTTTTAGACTACCTGCCATCGTATGGCCCGGAATAGATAGTTTAATGTAAGTATAAATTTAAAATATAAATACATTCAGAGTAAACGAATATGCAATGAAATCTATAAACGCTTGTATCTCAAAACGACTTTTTTGAACGCGGACCAATGAAACGATTAAAAAAAAAAAAATTACGAAATCTTTGTTATCGCATTGGCTAAGGTTGTGCGTAGTCCATTTTCAAAATCTTGAAAATGACCAAGACTTTTTGAAAATAAATAAAAAACGGTCAAAAAAAGAACAAAAATTTCAGATCAGCGCCATTTTGTGAAAAAAATTATTTAAAAAAATTGCTATGCTCAACGATAGTCACTGTTGTGCAGATTACCATTTTTTTTGGGTTTTTGATTCCAGATGATTTTTCATTGCTGTCAACAGGAGTCATTTTTTTATTATGTCACGTTCATGGTAATAACTTTGTCAATTTTTAATATATTCCAACAATAATTTGTATGAATATAGTTGAATATATACCTAACAAATTGCTTTTTGTCTGATCCTCGAATAATCATTCCTACTTACAAAAAAAATTCCCGAAAATCGGCTATTTTTAGCCCCATCACAGTGGCGTTCCCCCTTAAACTCAAATATGAACTCCCGATTATATGCTTTTATTATTTATGACATTTTCGTACCTCGTGTCTATGTACAAATACAATACAGGCATTTTATGCGGTGATTGTACGTCTGATTTGCATCGTGTCACGTGTATCTTTTCCACTGATCGATTATCTCTATTATTATTATTATTATTATTATTATTATTATTATTGTTATTATTATTAAATTTGTATTCCCCGTTTTACAGATATGCGCGACTCGCGCATCCAACGCGTATCAAATTTTCAGTCTGTTAATTAAACTTACGTATAGTGGAATAATCACGGTGGCAAGTTACTTATTTCATGCGATAATTTTTGATTATGTTCTTTCGCAGCAGCTGCTTCTTCGGTAGAGAACAAATGTTCGTCCGCTTCGATGGAATGTTGGTGCGAAGTTTGCTGAACGTCGTTCTCGTTGTTTTTGTTATTATTATCGTTAATATTGTTACCGGTTGCGCGCTGATCGCTCTTTTTTTTGAGCTCACCGACGATCATCGTGTAATTCGTTGGAACGTTGCCGATTCCACCCCGAATATTGGTTACTTGCGACCAACCGGGCGGATTTTTTTGACGAAGTGATTGAGGAGCGAGCCACACTTTTTCGCCACTCTTAACGCTCAATTCTTCCGGAGATGCTGCCTCAAAATCGTAGAGCACGAGGGCGCTATAGACCGGCTCGTTTGATCGTAACCATTCTCTCGGATCGTTACCTGTGAATGAGAAAAATCAATCGATAAGAGAGCGTCCATTAATCATGTGATGCATTTTTAATCCATTTTAGACCCCCCCCCCCCCCTCCTCCTCCGTGATCATCCATGAGGTTTTGTTGAACCCCTCCCCCCTGCCGTTGTCACGTGATTTTTTTTACCAATGGCAATAGTGATAAATATATTTTCGAAAAATTAAAATTTGATAGTTATGGATATTGCAATTAGTAACGCGATCCGGACACAAACAATTTTATTTTAAGAACGAAATAACTTTTATAGAATCTATATGGGGTATTCCATTTTAAATCGACCACTTTTAAACCGACCCCTTTCGATTTGGCTGAAATTTTGTTTTCCTTTTCTACCCAACTAAAAACATTTTTCAGGAAATTTGCAAATTCTGTTATCCAACCCAAAAGAAAAAGCTTTTGTTTTTAAATGACTATAACTTCTTTAAAAATTGACTAATTGGGACGTTTTTTTTTTAAATTTTTGAATGTCCTTTCCGAAAAAAAATCCAAAAGAATGTTAAGATATTAAAATCTATGAAATTTTTCATTCTTTTGAGAAAAATCAAATTTTTATCGAAGTTCGCCATTTTTAATTTTCTTTTTTTCACTCAAAAAATACTTTGATCAATTTCGGAAAAAATGCCGCCAAACCTGGAGTGGCTCGACTTTTTTTTTCTATTTTTTTTTCACCTAAAAAAAAATCGCCGATTACCATTTTCAATTTTCTATTTCTTCTCAATTTTTTAAATTCCGAGGTCCTTCATGAATCCTCAAAAATTTTCAGAGTGGTGCTTTGTGAAATAAGCCCAATTGAGAATTTTTTTTTTTCAATCATCGTTAGAAAAAAATAAAAGGAAATGTCGACATACTCCAGGTTGGGCGGCATTTTTTCCGGAATTGATCAAAGTATTTTTTGAATGAAAAAAAAGGCGAACTCCGATAAAACGATGATTTTTCTCAAAAAAAAAGTGAAAAATTTTTTTAATTCGAATATCTTAACATTTTTTTTGTATTTTTTTTTTTGAAAGTATATTTAAAAACGAAAATTTTCAATAAAAAGAACGTCCCATTTAGTCAATTTTTTAAGAAGTTATGGTCATTTAAAAAATAAAAGCTATTCTTTTGGGTCGGATAAAAAATTTTGGAAATCTCCTGAAAAATGTTTTTAATTGGGTAGAAAAGAAAAACAAAATTTCAGCCAAATCGAAAGGGGTCGGGTTTAGAAGTGGTCGATTTGACATGGAATACCCCATATAATGTATTCTATTTTATCAACAATTGGTAAGAATAAATATGATGCTGAAATTCGCATCGCTCAAATGCAACAAAAATAATTAATTTTTCAATCTAATTCACACTTCCTAACAATTTTCACCGTGAAAAATCGTTAATTCTATTAACATAAATTTATCGCTTGTCGGTAAGTTAAAAAAAATCCCAGATATGCTAAGTTTTATGAAAAAAGCACTAAAAAAATACACGTGATATTGTCCGAGACCCCCTCACCCCGCCATGTGATCAATCGTGATATTTTCAAGTACCCCCCCCCCCCCCCCCCCCGCTCCCATCGTGAGTCTCACGTGATTAATGGACGCCCCCTTAAGCAATCACAATGATCAATAATCGGATTTTCCTCCCGGCGACGGCGTACCGTTTATTCTTGATTGCCGCACGTTGTTCACCAATTTGTTGATAATGTAGGGAATGGCGATCGTCAAGCTGAAAAATACGAGGATGGGCCACGTGGATGGAGATCCTCGATTTTCTCCGTTTATCGCTTCTATCGCTGTTTTACGCCATATTTTTTCCGTACTCGGATCCTCCGGATTCAGACCTGGTGAATCCAATCGATATAATTATTGGAATAGGCGCACGGACTTTGTTGCTCGATCGGAGCAACGATACTCACCTAACATGAAAGTTATTTTTCTGTAGAGCCACTTTGACAATCGCACAAGGGCAAATGTACTCAGGAGATCCCCGAACATGTTCCTCGTTCTCCCGACGTTTTCCGCTACGCTGAGAATGGCACGAAACGAACTGGTAATTGCCAGGTAAGTTGACTCTAGCATCATAGCCACGGATGAGAACGTTCGCACGATGGATTCTATGGATTGAAAAGCCGGTCTGCTACTCTCTTCCGCGAATTGAATGAATCTGCAAAAGAAACGAGTTTGTTCGTCTATTCGATTTTGTTTTTATTTTTTATTTTTCAAGAAGCTTGTCGTAGCCAGAGTCGTAAATCATGCATTATTTTGGTAATGCATTACTGTATTCGTTACCCATTACACTGCATAATGTGAAATGGACAAGTGTACCATTACAAATTACAAAAGTTACGTGTAATGAATGCGTGTTCCATTACAAATGAAAAATGTAATGTGTAATGGATGCGTGTTCCATTACAAATGAAAAATGTAATGTGTAATGGATGCATGTGCCATTAAAAATAAAAAAGTAACGTGTAGTGGATACATGTAATGGATGAAAAATGATGCTGCTCATTCAAAGACGTATTCTTACACGACGTCAGAGTTGTAAATAAAGCATTGTTTTGATAATGCATTACTGTATTCATTACACATTACACTGCACAATGTGAAATGGACAAGTGTACCATTCCAAATTACAAGAGTAATGTGTAATGAATGCGTGCTCCATTAAAAATAAAAAAAGTAATATGCAATCGATGAGTGCTCTCTTACAAATTACAATTGAACAAAAAAAAAATTGGTAGTGGAGAATATTCCATTACAAATGTAACGTGTAATGGATGCGTGTTCCGTTACAAATAAAAACAGTAATGTATAATGTATGCATGTTCCATTACAAATAATAAAAGTAATGTGTAATGGATGCATGTGCCATTAAAGATAAAAAAAGTAACGTGTAATGGATACATGTAATGGATGAAAAATGATGCTGCTCATTCAAAGACGTATTCTTACACGACGTCAGAGTTGTAAATAAAGCATTGTTTTGATAATGCATTACTGTATTCATTACCCATTACACTGCACAATGTGAAATGGACAAGTGTACCATTCCAAATTACAAGAGTAATGTGTAATGAATGCGTGCTCCATTAAAAATAAAAAAAGTAATATGCAATCGATGAGTGCTCTCTTACAAATTACAATTGAACAAAAAAAATTGGTAGTGGAGAATATTCCATTACAAATGTAACGTGTAATGTATGCATGTTCCATTACAAATAATAAAAGTAATGTGTAATGGATGCATGTGCCATTAAAAATAAAAAAAGTAACGTGTAATGGATACATGTAATGGATGAAAAATGATGCTGCTCATTCAAAGACGTATTCTTACACGACGTCAGAGTTGTAAATAAAGCATTGTTTTGATAATGCATGACTGTATTCATTACCCATTACACTGCACAATGTGAAATGGACAAGTGTACCATTACAAATTACAAGAGTAATGTGTAATGAATGCGTGTTCCATTACAAATAAAAAAAGTAATGTGCAATGGATGAGTGCTCCCTTATAAATTACAATTGAAAAAGAAGTAATTGGTAGTGGAGAATATTCCATTACAAATGTAACGTGTAAAGGATGAATGTTCCATTGCAAATGGAAATTGTAATGTGTAATGGTTGCATGTGCCATTATAAATAAATAAAATAACGTGTAATGAATGAGTGCTCCATTAGAAATTACAATTGAAACAAAGTAATTGGTATTGGAGAATATTCCATTACAAATTAGTGTGTTTCAACGACAATCTGGAGCAGGTACTATTTTGCTCAAACATGTCTATTAATTTTTAAAAGAAAATTATTTGTATCGAGTTTTTGTTAACTTTACTATCGAGGTGGTGAATGTATGAACAGTTATTTTTTGGAGTAATTTTCGCTCCATTCGTGTAAAAATTACGATTCAAGAAAAGCTTACAGGTGTCAAAGTATATTAACTTAATATACACTGACACTTATGAACAGTTATTTTTTGGCGTAATTTTTACTCCATTTTTGTAAAAATTACAATTCAAGTATGGTGTAAAAATTACTCCAAACAATCACTGTTCATACATTAACCACTACGATAGTAAAGTTAACAAAAACTCGATACACACGAATTATTTTCATTGAAAAATTAATACTTCCCTTTGAGCAAAATAATACGTGCTCCAAATTGTCGTAGAAATACACTAATTTCTAATGAACATTCTCCACTACAAATTACTTTTTTTCAATTGTAATTTGTAATGGAGCACTCATTCATTACACGTTATTTTTTTATTGGTAACGCAACTATTACACATTACTTTTATTATTTGTAATGGAACAAGCATACATTACACATTACTTTTTTTTATTTGCAATGGAACACGCGTCGATTAGACATTACTATTTTCATTTGTAATGGAACATTCATCCATTACACGTTACTTTTGTAACGTGTAACGGAAAACTTATCCAAGACACATTGTTTAAAGTAACGAGTAATGTATTACCTTTACGTTACTATTTTTACAACTGTAATCATACCTATCTTCGGCATCTCCACTGGGACCACCCATCTGCTGCTGATTATTATAGTTGAGAGACTGAAAACCTCCGGGATACAAATGGGAATATCCTCCCATACCGCCATAACCTCCGTAAGCCCCGTAACCTCCGCCGATCGCAGGGCTTCTGTAATTCCAGTTATTGCCATAACCATATCCGCTCGTGTCATTGAGGCCGTATCCTAAACCATATTGACCGTAGGGTCGATAGTTTTGGACCGGTCGCAAAATTCTGGGAGGTATCAGCGGCGGGACATTGCCAGAGCCTGGCGTTTGTTCCGGTCCGCGAATTATCGCCGTCCCACCCGCGCTACGCATAGAAAAGGGGAATTAATCCAAGCGCTGTCTCTCTCTCCGTTTGTACTCACCAAAATGACATACCCTGAAAAATTGCCGCTGCCATTACGAAATTGCATAAAGTTGTCACTGCTCAGTCTCTGTTCGTTCATCTCGCCGTGTTCTCTATTTTTATTCCTTTCTACGCGAAGTTCTCTGCGTCATCGCGAGTAATGTTTGCATCGCAACGTTTGCCGAGAGGCGCAAGTCGAGTTGACTGGCAAAATAGTTTTTATGATAATTCGGACTTTGAACGAATGTCGCAAGCGAAGGATGACTTTCGGGATCTTATATCTAAAAAAATGTGGAGTAAAATTATGAGTACGCGTATATATCACGTGACCTATCAAGTGTCAGCTGTTTGTTGTTTTCTATCATTTTTTTTTTACTCCGAAGAAACAATAAAGAAAATAAAGATAAAGATCCTTGACCTTTCTTTCTTTCCTGAAAACTGGGTATCGTAATGTTTTTTCTTGTAGTTCACGTCGAAGAATTTCTAAAATTTCACCCGCGCGTATGTAGGGAGCAATGTTGCCGGCTCGAGACTGTTTTACCGACTGTCAACTCTCTCTGTGTTGTGCGTACGATTCGCGTTTGTACGGGGGCAGGGGGCAGGGCAGTCGCTCTCTCTCTCTCTCTCTTTCTCCCACATTCTTCCGTTCGTTAATTAAAACAGGGCCGCAACAAAGTTTTGTGCCTCAACCTTCATAAAATTGCAACTGCATCTCATTTTAACAATCTTCTTGAGCCTTTTCATAAGAAAATTCACATACGCAATGATGGAATGGAAAAAAAATGAAATAATTAAAATATACAAGTGCATCGTGATAATAGAAATTGTATGCGACAAGTTGACGGATAGAGGGGGCGCACCAAACAGTCGTTACGGTCCTGTGACGCGTGGCCGTGCTACACTTCAAGGCGAAGGAAGCGCAGATTTCGGTCTCTAGCAGCCATTGCTAGGGAGTTATATCTTCGGTACTAGAATCAAGCTGAGTTTCGTGTTTTGATAAACGCGGGATATTTCTACAACTTTTTCTCCTCACGGCTTCCACGCGAAGGGAGATAAAAAAAAACTATTTGGTTATTTAGTTTTACGATTTTGGGACATTTTGCGCGTTAGTAATAACCGCTCGGAACAGGTGCTTCAAAACATGAATAAGAAACTCCCGGACGGTTTAATCAGGAGTAATCAGACGATCCTATGCGGCGGTTTATTCGACGCTCCACGGCTAACGCCAACCGGTAAAATAAGCCACGCCAAGACTCGCGTTTACACCCAACGCTATCGCAAAGAATGGGAACAGATGCCGGATTTCAGAGGTAAAAAATGTACATCATTGCTTATCGGAAACGGGATAGCAAAGCGAAATGAAATTTGTATTACTCTAGTTCGTACCGGGATGATTGTCGGTACAATGCTGGCGCTTATGTTACCAGACATCCGCCACAAAAACACTGAAACTGGCGTACAAAAATTGGAGCAAAGTTTATTTTCAAAAGTACTCCGAGTTTAGGCTTTTTACAAAAAGTCGTTAAATAGACATGAAACTTTGCTGATATAATGTTACTTTCGCAATCATGATTTTTGGAGTCAAACTAAAAAGAAATCAAATTCTCGATGGTAAATAATTGAAACAATGGTAAATTCAATTGAAAATTGCTGGCAAATAATCAATGAAAAATAATCAGAAAATGAAAACTACTTTTTGCTCTTTATGATAAGCCTAATTCACTTTTTTTTTGTATAGCTTATTGTACAGACACCAGAATGTCATTAAATGCTCGGTGATAAAACTCGCCAAGTATTTTTTTCATGATTTTTTATTGATAATTTTCATTTGTTAATTTTCAATTAATTAAACTATTGTTTCAATAAAAAGATCCTGCCTTGCCTTTTGGTAAGCAGCGATAAGTGTCCTATCAAAATATGCTTTTAAAACGTTGAATAAAAAAAGTAATTGCTTCATTAGATGACTTTTTAGAAATTTAAAAATGGCAAATTTCAGGTGCTCGTAACTTTATTTGAAAATTAAAAATTTCATGCGTTTATTCACTCCATAGGTAGATAAACGGATCAGGTTCAACTTGGTTTAATGTCATATGATTTATAGAAAAAAAAACCCTGGAAATTGGACATTTGCACATTGCTTCCTCATCTTTATCCATAGTTCACACAGCTTCCTTTAATACGAAATACGGCGATCAAATGTGGCTTCCTCATACAGGAAGCTTTGTTAACTATCAAAAAACATGAGTAATCAATGTGAAAATTTGCCAAATTCGTTCAAATTTACTTATTGCCAAATTTGATTTTTGCCAAATTCAATAGCGAACGATCTTGATTACTTTTTAGAATGTGTACAAAATTTCATCAGAATATCTCGCAAATTGTCGAAGTTAGAGTACACTATTTAAAAAAAAAAAAAAAATTGATAAAATTTTAATAATTCGATCGATTTTCGCCAAATTTAATAACAGTCATCCTCGATAGCTATATTAGCAAAGTTTCAGTGCAATGTCTTAAAAACTGCACAATTTAGAGCATTTACGCTATTTTTCAGAAAATTGAAAATTTCATAAAATTTTAATCCCTTAATGGATTTTCGCCAGATTCAATAGCGAACAACCTTGATAGCTATACTAGTTCCTTACAAAATTTCACTGCAAAATCTTGAAAATTTTGCAAGTTAGAGCGCTGAAGCTATTTTTTGAAAAATTCAAAGTTTGATAAAAATTTAATCTTTCGATCGGTTTCTGTCAAATTCAATACCAAACAACCTTAATAGCTATACTAATTCTGTACAAAGTTTGAGTGCAATATCTTGAAAATTGCAGAAGTTAGAGCGTTTACGCCATTGTTGCAAAAACGAAAGAAGTCGATAAAATCTGAACATCCGTTTGAATGAAAACCATAATTTTTCATAATGAAGGGCAATTCGTGCTGGACAAGTGTGCTAAATTTCAGCGCGTCATTTCGAAGCGTTCTTGAGTTATTAATTATTTATATCAGAAACTCGGCATACACACACGCACGCGCACGCACACACTCGCCCGCGCACGCACACACTCGTACACACACACGCGCACACATCCATGCGGACATTTTTCTAAATGTGATTTCTGGATGTTTTGGGTCATTTTGAACACATTGGCGTAAAAATCTCGAAAAAATAGCAAAAAATATCGGTTTATGTACGTAGTCGTGTGCATAATGGTGTTTTTTCTTCATCAGAATGGCTAACTTCGGTACCGAATGAGGCAACCAGGGCTTATTGTACTTTTTGCAAGAAGAATCTTCACGCTCATCGGCTCTCGTTGCTGAAACACACGTGCACCATGAAACATCAGAGAGCGGCACTAATGTACCAGACCATGATGAACGCTCAGCAAGCAACGGCCGTGAAAATAGCTGCGATGGAGGCCGGATATGACGATGATGATGAAGCGGACGATGGACAGGAGAGAGGACCCGATTCTGAGGATACGGTACATCTGCGGTTTGCATTATTTTACAATTACGAGAATAAGACCAATTATATTCATCGTGTCGATACATTCTTCGCGGTACAGATGGTCCGAAAAGTAAATGTTCGGGAATGCTCTGAGGGGAACGAAGAGTTCGAATACGTCGTCGAGACCCTGGAAATGGACGACGAGGACGATGCTAATGATGACGATGGCGATGACGATGATGATGACGATGAAGACGACATCGACGACGATGACGATGAGGATAACAACGTCGACGACGATGACGACGGTGCCGACGACGACGACGACGACGGCAACGACGACGATAGCGAGAACAACGATGATAAAGACACGATGGGAGATTTTCGTTGCAAGCAGGAACATCCCGGAATCCTTGAGCCGCACGCCGAGAATGAGGATGACGAAGTCAACATGCATTGTTCACAGTTTGACGAGAATCGTCCTTTAATGCCCGTCAACCAAAAGATAAAGATTGAAGGAGAGGTTTGTACAATTGATTGAGTACAGAAATACCTTTGAGAACAAATGCAATCAATGCGTTGTTTTTGACGGAGCTCGGACTTGTCCAGAAAAATCGATAGAAGTAAAATTAACGATGACCTGAAAACAACGGTTCTGTGTATTTCATAATCAGAGTTTTTCAGGCTGTTGTTCATCGCGATACACTGGCACAGGCTATGGCACATGTTCATGGAGAGTTCATGGATGGTACAGAGGAGTCGATCAACGTCGATATGGAAATGGGTGTTGAAGACGAAAATATTCATGATACAGAGCACAATAAATCATCAATGAATTCAATGGAGAATGACGATTGTCGGTTGCAAAATAATAACGAGAATGAGAACCCCAAGGATTTTGTTGACGGTGGAAGAACATCTGTGGTAAGTGCCCGTGTTCGTTTTTGTCCTTTTTCCCCCCAAATACTCTAATTTCATAATTTGGCAATACACAAGCAGGATGGGGATTCCTGCGAGACGGGAAACGAATTCCAAGTATCACCGACCGAACGGTTACACGAGTTTGCCAAATCTTGTACAAATTTGAAAGACGTTTTCAATGCATCGAGTATCAGTGCGCAGCTGCCCTTCGGAAATCCCGTCTCGATTCCAACCGGGCAGACGAAAACATTGAAGTTGAATACGGGAAAAACCGTGACACTCAGAGCTGGAACTCAATACATGCTGAGCAATCTCAAGGCCAAGGAACTTTCGGGCCTCCTCTTGACCGATCGAAAGCGATTGAATCAAAGTGCCGGATCAACAGCAAAATTCCTTCGACAATCCACGACGTCAAACAGTAACTCATCGAAGCAAAATTCATGTACCGTTGTTGCCGGTACGAGCCAACAGTCGTCGAGCCAACAGGCAAGAAATATCTCTGTGATCGTTCTACTCTCGAACTTACTCTCCAGAGATCGGCAGTAATGATATTTTCAGGCGCATTTTTGGAAAATAAGAATTTTTTGAAAATTAATAATTTTGAAATCCAAATTTTTAACTACCCGACAATGGTTAATGGAAAAAAAAAAATTTCCTATTATCCAAATAATCGGTAATTGGTCGAAAAATAATATCAATTACTCATAAAATGCGCAAGTGGTTTGAAAATATTTCCAATTATCCGAAAAAACGGTAAAAAAATAATATGAATTATCAGAATATGGGTAATTGGTCTGAAAATATTTTTAATTATCCGAATAATCGGTAATTGGTTAAAAAATCATATCAGTTAATCAGAAAATGGGTAATTGGTCTGAAAATATTTTCAATTATTCGAATAATCGGTAATTGGTGGAAAAATAATATTAATTTTTCAGAAAAATGAGTATTTGGTTTGAAAGTATTCTCAATTACCCGAATAAATCGGTAATTGGTCCGAAAATAATAGCAAGTTTTCAGAAAAATGGATAATTAGTAGAAAAATAATATCAATTGCCCAGAAAAATTGATCGAAAAATATTTTCAATTCTACAGAAAAAAATTAATAATTTATTGAAAATAGCAATGATTAATATATATACAGATTAAAAAAAGCGACTATTTTTTTGTTTTTCGAAATAACCTATTGAATACTTTCGGAGAGGTGAAAAAAGATGCCCGTTAGAAGCAGAGCTTTTAATATAAATATTTAGATAGGTCTCATCGCGAACTGCAATAAATCCCATTTAAATAACACAGAAAAAAAACATTTCAAACATTGAAATTTCATACCTCGGCTTCGAGTCAATGTACCAAAATGAACGACACATATTCTTGTAGAGAATTGAACGCTCTATAAAAAAGGTCTTTATGATTTTTCGATAATCTCACTCCTTCAAAATTTATTCAAGGTTAAAGTTAAATTTAGAGTAAATTTCACTTTTCTTTTTAGATTCCGGCAAAATATTAAAACTTATTACTAAATATCGTAAAACATGTCGTGAAACAAAAGTTTAAATTGCATTCACATAAATTACCTAATTTTTAAAGAAATGACCAACCGTAGTTCACCCGTATTCACAGTCTAATATACATATATATTAGACCGTGAATAACTTTTGAAGGAGTGAGTTTATCGAAAAATCATGAGACCTTTTTTGTAGAGCGTTCGATTCCCTACAAGAAAACGTATCGTTCATTTCGGTACATTGACTCGAAGCCGAGGTATAAAATTTCAAAGTTAAAAAAAAATGTTCCTGGGTTATTTAAATGGGAAATAGAAATTCGCGATGAGACGTATCTAAATATTTATATTAAGAGCTCTGCTTTAAACAGGCATCTTTTTTCACCGCTCCGAAAGTATTTCATAGATTATTTCGAAAAACAAAAAATAGTCGCTTTTTTGAATCAGTCTAATATACAGGTACATAGACACATATGTATATCTCTAATACCTCTTATTTTTTCAAAATCACATTTTCAATACATTATTAATTTTTTTCTAGGAAATCGAAAATATTTTCAAACCTATTATCTGTATTTCTGGGTAATTGATATTATTTTTCTACCAATTACCGATTATTCGGGTAATTGAGAACATTTTCGGACCAATGACCGATTTTTCTGAAAAATTGATTTTATTTCTCGACCAATTACCGATTATTCGAATAATTGAAGATATTTTCAGACCAGTTACTCATTTTCTGATTAATTTAGATTATTTTTTTACCAATTACCGATTATTCGGATAATTGAGAATATTTTCAGGCCAATTATCCATTTTTCTGAAAAATTCATATTATTTTTCGACCAATTACCGATTATTCGAATAATTTAAAATATTTTCAGACCAATTACCCATTATTTGATTAATTGATATTATTTTTCGATCAATTATCGATTATTTCGATAATTGAAAATACAATTTCGGATAATTTCGATTTTTCCATCAATCGGTATCCTATCTTTTCAAATTATCGATTTTCCATCAATTGGAAAATGCAAAATCGTAATTTTTTTTTGCCGATCTCTGTTACTCTCCATACCGAAAGTATTATTTTCTTCTTTCATTCCACAACAGAAAACAGCGGTCAGTTGTGTTGCATCGACGAAAAAACCGTGCATCTCGACTCACGTACTCGATTTGAGCAAAGGACTTCCGATCGGTGGTTTACAGGTCAGTCTCTACAAACTCATGGACGGTAGATGGACGTTTCTCAATGAGAGGTGAGAATTCGATTGTTTCACTCAAATATTTCGGCGAGGGTGAAGAAACATTAAGAAAAAAAAAAATTGCATCGTTCCGCAGCAATACATCACCGAACGGTAGATGCAACGACCTCGTCGACTGTGGCAAAAGCAACTTCACCGCTGGTCGTTACAAAATGCACTTTGACGTCGACAAATATTTCACCCTCAGACGCATCGAGACCATGTATCCTTTTATCGAGATAGTTTTCGACGTGAAGAATCCAACGGGTGATTATCACATTCCGGTTTTACTGAGTCCATTCGGTTATACAACTTATCGGGGTTCCTCCGAGAGATGAGTTACAAATGCTCGGGCAAAAAACGCTTCGAGTTATCATCGACCATTTCATCATCATCGCGCAAGTCTTATCCTATTGCCGCACGTTACTCTCGATCGCCATCGTAGAAATAATTTTATTCTCATGCACGTTTAAGATTGAGTGTGTCTTTTTAAAAAAACGGGAACGTCGTCAATGGCATCCGGTAAATGTCCGGGTTGTAAATATTGTAGAATATTCGGGCGACTGAAAAAATTGAATAATGATTGACGAATATTTTTGTGAAACGGAATTGAGACTATTGAATTTTCTTGAATAAACGACAAGCTGAATGATCAAAGAGTGAATGATTGCGAGAACGACGAGTTTTCTTCGTCGTGGCAACTTGTTTTTTTCAGTATTATCAGAGTTGTCGGATCCAGGCCTGCGATATCGCGCACGATCGTGGTTAAAAGTCAAGATAACCAAAGTAGGAAAGAGCGTAATAAATATACGCCGTGACCTTTGAGATCAGGCTCGCTCGCTCCCTCGATGCATCGTCGCTTCCCCGATTAATCGAGTGTGTACGTCTACTTTAAACGACACACGAGTCCGCGTCGTTGATCGCAGCCAAGTAGGAACATCAGAAATATCGACTTTCTGTTTTCATCATCGTGCCCTTCGTTCGTTTCGGGAATTCGGTGTGTCTCGTTCGTGAACGCGTGATCATCGCCACGAGTTGGAGAGAAGAGAAAGGAACGATAACAATTAATTGGAGAATAGACGAAACGATGTCAACAACGAAGACTGTGAAAAAACCGATATCGACTCACATATTGGACACTACGAAAGGACTTCCGGTTGCTAAAGTTCCGGTTCGCCTTTTCAAGCTCTTGAACGAAGAATGGACTTTTTTGAACGACAGGCAAGTATTTGTCAATTTTTTTTGAATTAATTGAAACGCGCAAGACTCATCCGATTAACGTGTACGTTTGATTTTGTTTTTAATTAGCGAGACCAATATGGATGGCCGTTGCGATGATCTCCTCGAAATTGGCAGTCCCGTTTTCACCGTTGGACGCTACAAGATTAGCTTCAACGTTGAGAATTATTTCATCACTTCTGGAACTGCCGCGCTGTATCCAATCGTCGAGGTAATATTCGATATTAGGAACTCTCAGCAGAGTTATCATCTGCCCTTGCTGTTGAATCCGTTTGGCTACAGCACGTATCGAGGATCATAAGTGCGACACGATTTTGTGCCGCTATTTGTTTGTTTGACAGACAAAAATAAAACAACGAACGAATAAACTGCTTGGTAGTTTGGTGAATATGAACATTTTTTGAAATTTTTCATTACAAAAAAACTTGTTTCGGGTTTTGGGGTCGTACAAGCTTTCGAAAGTATATACCGATATGTGAACAGGGTTGCAAATAATGCATTACTTTTTTTAATGCAGTTACATTTTCAATAACCATTAACTGTTTAATTGAAATAATTTCCATTAACCATTGAATGTTAATAGTTAATGGAAGTTATTTCCATTAACCATTGCATGTTAATGGTTAATGGGAGTTATTTCGATTAACCATTAAATGTTAACGGTTAATGGAAATTATTTTCATTAATATATAAGAGTTAATGTTTTATGATAATTGTCTCCATTAACCATTTAATGTTAATAGTTAATGAAAATAATTTCCATGAACCATTCCATGTTAATGGTCAATGGGAGTTATTTCGATTAACCAATAAGTGTTAATGGTTAATGGAAATTATTTCCATTAACCTTTAAATGTTAATGGTTAATGGAAATGATTTCCATTAATACATAAGAGTTAATGTTTAATGATAATTATCTCCGATAACCATTTAATGTTAATAATTAATAAAAATAATTTCCATTAACCATTCCATGTTGATGGTTAATGGGGGTTATTTCGATTAACCATTGAATGTTAATGGTTAATGGAAATTATTTCCATTAATATATAAGAGTTAATGTTTAATGAAAATTATCTCCATTAACCATTTAATGTTGATAGTTAATGAAAATAATTTCCATTAACCATTTAATGTTATTGGTTGATGAAAATTATTACAATTAACCATAATGCTAATGGGTAACGGAAATTATTGCCATTAGCCATTGACATTGAATTTAATTAAAATGGTAGTAATCGATTGGTTTTATTCTGGGTCAAAATTACCAATAGTATGTAACTAGCCGTTACATATCTACCAATAATATCAGTAGTTAAGTAAACGAAATATCAATGAGGACCTTTAAAGATTCGTAGGGCCGATCAGCAGCGGACTGGTTGACTGATTGATTTAAGATCAAATAACCCAAAGATAAAATTTAGAGACAGAGAGAGAACGATGTAGGAGCCGGAAAACGTTTCTTCGTTATCCTGCTTCAAGCGCGTTGGGACTAAAACCGTTAAGAATAGCTGAATAATCAATTACGACCAATTTAATTACATTAAATGTCAACGGACAATGGAAATGATTTTCATTATCCACTAACATTAAATGATTAATGGAAATTATTTTCATTAATCATCAACAACAATGGTTAATGGAAGTAATTTTCATTAACCATCAACTCTTATTCATAATTGAAAATAACTTCCATTCACCATTAACATTTATTGATTAATGGAAATTGTTTCCATTAATCATTTAATGTTATTGGTTAGTGGAAATTATTTTCATTAACCATTAACATTTATTGATTAATGGAAATTATTTCCATTAATCATTAACATTTAATGGTTAATGGAAATTGTTTTCATTAGCCATTAAAAAAGTAATGATTAATCCATTACTTTTGAACCCAAAACCGCTAAGAATAGCTGAATAATCGATTACGACCATTTTAAATACATTAAATATCAACATTCAATGGAAATAATTTCCATTAGCCACCAACATTAAATAATTAATGGAAATTATTTTCATTAGCCATCAACACGTAATGGTTAATGGAAATAATTTTCATTAATCATTAACTCTTATTGATAATTGAAAATAACTTCCATTAACCATTAACATTTATTTCCATTAGCCATTAAAAAAGTAATGATTAATGCATTACTTTTGAACCAAAAACCGCTAAGAATAGCTGAATAATCGATTACGACCATTTTAAATACATTAATTATCAACAGTCAATGGAAATAATTGCCATTAGCTACTAACATTAAATAATTAATGGAAATTATTTTCATTAGCCATCAGCACGTAATGGTTAATGGAAGTAATTTTCATTAACCATTAACTCTTATTGATAATTGAAAGGTCAAGGGAAATTATTTCCATCAGCCATTTAAAAAGTAATGATTAATGCATTACTATTTCATTGAAAATTTTGCAACCCTGTATGTGAATGGATTTTTTTTACAAAAGCTCCTACGCGAGCCTTATGAACCGCTTAATTCCGAGATCAACGAGAGGAGGCGATGATAGACGAATACTTTTGATGGACAATTCACGGGTACTCGGCCGTGTTAATTTTAATTAGGGGGAAGGTAACTCCTGTCGACTTTCGTAGTGGGTGGTAAATAAGTACTGGCCCCACCAGCGGGAGAGCCGCTGCCACTCGGACGTTTAGCACCGCCGGAACTCGCACCTCCGTTTGCTCCAGAACCAGATCCGTTCTTTTTGCCCGGAGAAGATGCTCCTCTCGACGGCGATCCACCAGGGACGGATTTTCTATTGTTGGCCCCAGCGTTACCTCCCCCGCCAATCGCGGTGCCAAACATGAAGCTCGCTCTGTTTCCGTTCTCATCGGCGACGTACCTTTGACAAATATGAAAATTACGACCTACGGAGAAAGAGACCATCAGAGATCGTTGATGAAAAAGCGACGGGGAAGCGTACTTGACCGCGATTGGAAGACCTTCGGGACTGTCGTAGCCGAAGTTTCCCTTGACGACTCTGACGAGTTGGCCATCGACCTCCTTCAATTCTTCGGTCTCTTCGCGCACAACACCGTCAACTTGGGCAACCGTTGGTGATGACCTCGCGGGTGCCGCTGCTGCCGGGGGTGCAGGATTTGCTCGTCTCTGTCCAACGTCCGCTGCACCCTGATACGGAGCTTTCAATATCGAACCACCACCGGCCGATCCCTGCGCTGACGGCGGTGCTTTTTGATCGGGAGACAGTTTGTCGGCCAAACAGATCGATCCATCGATAATAATGGACAACAGCACCTGAAAAAATGCCGTCCACCGATACTTACTAATATCATAGATTATTATGATATTCATAGATACAGGACAAATGTGACGACCGAACGAGTCGTTTTGACCTCTACTCGTTCCGCAATCCAGCGTTATGTGACACGACACGATTAATCGCAACCATTCACGCCTACTTGTGATCGGATGAAGAATCTTCCCGGTTATGGGACTTTGTACGTATACGTGAGTTAAGAAATGAGCCATCGGACACTTTCACTGATGACTCCAACGATAATAATTTTGATTTAGAGCCCTCGGGGCCCCTCTTGCAAGTCTTATTCCGCGATGCAACGCGGCAGACGCACGCACAATTTTTTAAATCTCCATGCGCATATTCGATAGTTCACGATAATCCGCGGGCGAATAAGGGCGAAGTCTATTGTTACGTTCTGAAAATGTTGGAACAAAGCGTACGTGAAAATCTTCGATACACCCAGAAAGAAGATTTATCGCTGTAAAAAATATTATTAAGGTACTATTGTTATTAAAGTATTAAGGTCAAAATGTTATTAAGGTATTAAGGTACTAGTCTACTTTAGAAGCCCAAAAAAAGGAAATCTAAGATTTTTTTCTTAGCTCCTTTATCAAATATAGCTATAAAACTGCTTATACAACATTGTTTCATCCTTCGAAAGTGCAAAAAAAAATATTTTTATTTTTTATTTTTATTTTTTGAATAGTTTATGGAAGGCGCCAAAGTCGAGTCTTCGAAAATGTTTTGTCCCATGACAGTTAATCTCAGGATTGGCAAGTCTGAAACAAAAACATATAAAAGCATTTTAAAGAGGAAGGTTTCTTACACAACAATTTACCACCGTTAATGAAAAATCGATTTAAAAAAAATGGCGGATGATTGAAATGAATTGTGAAAAATTCAATGGTTCATTTTCATTTCAAATATGCGCCATTTTTTTTTTTGGTTTTTCATTAACGGTGGTAAATTGTTGTGTAAGAATCCTACCTCTTTATAATGCTTTTTTAATTTTTTGCTTCACACTTGCCAATCCTGAGATTAACTGTCGGCCATCAGAAAAGACATTTTCAACATTGGCGCCTTCTATAAATTATTCAAATAATCAAAATAAAGAATAATATTTTTTTTTGTACTTTCGAAGGATGAAACAATGTTGTAAAAACAATTTTACAGTCATATCTGATAAGGGAGCTGAGCAAAAAAAATCTTACAAATTTTCTTTATTGTTTGGCCTTCTGAAGTAGACTCGTACCTTAAATTTAATATACTTGTTATTGAAATTTCATATTTTTTTGTATATTAAATTTCAATAACAAGTATACGAAATCGAAATTAATAGATACCGATTGGAAAATTAGTAATTTTAACTTAAATTCAATATTTGTATATTGAAATTAAGAGAATAAACTCTGAAAATTTAAATTTATATTAGAATATTACTGCACACATGTGTATGAAATTTAATGTATTGTATATGCATAAACTCTTCATATTTTTTTATGGAGTCTTAACAGAAATTTTTTACTGTGCAGTATAAAAAAAAATTGGATATCTACAAATTTTTTATTTCAATTTCACAAATATTTGTTTGTTTCAACGAAACTTTTATTTCCTCATGCCATTTAGATTCACCTGGAATAAAATCTATTAGGCCGATAGGTAAAAAAGGAAATTTATCTGTTTCAAACAAATTTTAAGGATGTTGAGTCCCTATGAAATCTTTTAATGTTAATTGTTCAATAAATAGCTTCTTAATCGTCATGAAGTTTTTACATGACCTCCTGAATACTTCATGGAAAAACATATTAAATTTTCAGAATTCTATCATCATTACTTCAACCTCATCAAGGGTTAAAATGAAAAATGATAAGAAAATTCTGAAAATTTGTTATGTTTTTGTATGAAGTATTTAAGAGGTCGTGTAAAAATTTCACGACGATTAGGAAGCTCGTTATTAAAATATTAACATTTTGTTAAAAACAATTTTTTAAACAAATAAAAAAAATATTTATCAATAAACTTCGTTTTGTTTCCGTTGCTTTCAATATAGTGTAGATATTAAAAAATTGAGAGGTCAAAAAAAAACTTATCGCAAAGTTATATCAGTTTCCATAAGACTACATTTAATTAATTTTAATTTGTTAATGTTAATTGTTCGATAACGAGCTTCGTCGTGAAATTTTTACACGACCTCTTAAATAATTCATCCAAAAACATACCAAATTTTCCGAATTTTCTCATCATTTGCGATTTGGGACTCAACATCCTTAGTTTATCCAAATCCTTTTTCTGGGTGTATAACTTGCCCTCGCTAATGCACAAAGTTGGGAAAGGTTCAGGGCAGAAACGGCCTCTAAAATTTCCTTGATTCGCGTTGAAACTAAAATTCACAATGTTCGATACATTTTTTCCCCAGAGAAAAAAAAAACCTCACAAAGTTCCAAATTAACGAGTATAAAGAAACTTTTTTTTTTGCATTCCAGTGAAAATTGGCTCGCTAAAATAATTATAATTTTTTTTCTAGGTAAACTTTCGTCCATGATCCGAGCTGATCGTTGAGGCTTGGAACTACCGCTTGGATTCAATTTTTCAAAGAGGTTTGGAATGATGAATCCCACGAGAAACATACCAGCAGAGTACCGATGCCCAGAATCCCATCGTTGGACAAACCCATCGCGCCAAGTCCCATCACGATGACAGAGGATTTTCTTCAATCACAGCGAACGTAAACGGCGATAAAATTCGACAACAACACCTTCACCGTTTCTACTGAAGCGTCACTAAAAAAAATCTCATGCCGATGAATTGAAAATTGTTTCTCGGTGCGTCCAAAAAAAAAAAAAATGGATATGAAAAATGGACCGTCGCACGCGCGCGCGTTCTCAACTTGTCTGGCGGATCGTTCGTCGGTCTCTGCCTTCGGCAATTCATCGGTCTTTTTATATAGCGTAATCGTTGCGCCGAATAATAATGCATATGCATTTCAGATCGAGACGCTGGAGTTATATATATGGAAAAGTGCGCGTGTGTTTGCGGAATGAAACGGCTTTGAGCGCAAACCATTCCCCGGCAGGAGCATCCCCGTACATCAGCCAGTGTCTCAACAAAAGGACGCGAGCAACGTCGTTTAATCGCTAGCGCTATTGAATCGTGTGCGCGCGGGTTATGCCCTTTCGTTCGCTCAATGGCAATTGCGATTTATCCGACGCGCATCGCTAAATTGTGCACACATGTGCATGCATGTGCAGTGACACACACGTTACTCGGTTGTTACATCGCCTTCCCGAACGATGACTGTATGTATCGTTTTGTACACGGTATTCAGAAGACAACCGGCGAAGAAGGATCGCGCGAGGGTGTGCTGCGCATGTGTGTATTTTTATACGCGATCTTTTCTAACATCATCGAGATGCAGTCGGCCTCTTGTGTACCAAATGTGTAGCGAGAGGTGAGAATGGGGCATTTTGGACCGGAGCGATTGAGCCAGACCACTTGAAAGCAGGGTTGCGAGTAATGCATTACTTTCGTAATGCATTGCCATTTTCATTACCCATTACAATGTAGTGCGTAGTAGAAAAAATTTCCATTACTCATTACAATGTAGTGTGTAATGGAAAAAAATTCATTACCCATTACAATGTAGTGTGTAATGGAAAAAATGTCATTACCCATTACAATATAGTGTGTAATGAAAAAAAAATTTATTACCCATTACAATGGAGTGTGTAATGGAACAAAATTTCATTACCCATTATAATGTAGTGTGTAATGGAAAAAAATTCCATGACCTATTACAATATAGTGGGTAATGAAAAAAAATCCATTACCCATTACAATCTAGTATGTAATGGAACAAAATTTCATTATCCATTACAATGTAGTGTGTAATGGAAAAAAATCCATTACCCATTACAATGTAGTGTGTAATGAAAAAAATCCATTACCCATTACAATGTAGTGTGTAATGTAAAAAAATTTCATTACCCATTACCATGTAGTGTCTAATGGAAAAAAATTTCATTACCCATTATAATGTAGTGTGTAATGGAAAAAAATTCCATGACCCATTACAATATAGTGTGTAATGAAAAAAAAATCCATTACCCATTGCAATCTAGTATGTAATGGAAAAAAAATTCATTATCCATTACAATGTAGTGTGTAATGGAAAAAAATCCATTACCCATTACAATGTAGTGTGTAATAAAAAAAAATACATTACCCATTACAATGTAGTGTGTAATGTAAAAAAATTCCATTACCCATTACCATGTAGTGTGTAATGGAAAAAAATTTCATTACCCATTACAATGTAGTGTGTAATGAAAAAAAATGCCATTACCCATTACCATGTAGTGTGTAATGAAAAAAAAAATCCATCACCTATTACAATCTAGTATGTAATAGAAAAAAAATTTCATTACCCATTACAATTTAGTGTGTAGTGGAAAAAATTTCTATTACCCATTACAATGTAGTGTGTAATGAAAAAAAAATCCATTACCCATTACAATGTAGTGTGTAATGGAAAAAAATTTCATTACCCATTACAATGTAGTGTGTAATGGAAAAAAATTCCATTACCTATTTTACAACGTAGTGTGTAATAAAAGAAAAAATCCATTACCCATTACAGTCTAGTATGTAATGTAAACAAATTTCATTACCCATTACAATGTAGTGTGTAGTGGAAAAAATTTCCATTACCCATTACAATGTAGTGTGTAATGAAAAAAAAATCCATTACCCATTACAATGTAGTGTGTAATGGAAAAAAATTTCATTACCCATTACAATGTAGTGTGTAATGGAAAAAAATTTCATTACCTATTACAACGTAGTGTGTAATAAAAGAAAAAATCCATTACCCATTACAGTCTAGAATGTAATGTAAACAAATTTCATTACCCATTACAATGTAGTGTGTAATTTAAAAAAATCCATTACCCATTACAATGTAGTGTGTAATGAAAAAAAATCCATTACCCATTACAATGTAGTGTGTTATGAAAAAAAATCCATTACCCATTACAATGTAGTGTGTAATGGAGAAAAAAATTCACTACCCATTACAATATAGTGTGTAATGGAAAAAAATTTCATTACCCATTGCAATGTAGTGCTTAATGAAAAAAAAATCCATTACCCATTACAATCTAGTATGTAATGGAAAAAAATTGCATTACCCATTTCAATGTAGTGTGTAATAAAAAAAAGTCCATTACTCACTACAATGTAGTGTTTAATAGAAAAAAAATTCATTACCCATTACAATGTAGTGTGTAATGGAAGAAAATTTCATGGCTACTAGATTGTAATGTAGTACATTATAATGAGTAATGCTAAATTTTTCCATTACACACTACATTGTAATGGGTAATGAAAATGTTTTCCATTACACACTACATTGTAATGGGTAATGGATTTTTTTTTCATTACACACTACATTGTAATGGGTAATGTAAATTTTTTCCATTAAACACTACATTGTAATGGGTAATGAAAATTTTTTCCATTACTGGTTAATGGAATTTTTTTCCATTACACATTCTAAAAGTAATGAATAATGCATTACTTTTACATTACAAATTTCGCAACCCTGCTTGAAAGTTTGCGAAAAATTCTTCAAACCGTACGTACATTTGAATCGATGGATTTGCACCTGTTGGTGCACCGAAGGATCGTGATATCTGAGATTTGTAATCCGGATTGAAACGAATTAGAAGTTAGGAATTTGTCATCCGAGAAACATCCCAAGGTTTTTGCGCAATCCGGATGATCCGAATTAAAGGACGTTGATGATCGATGTCATACCAATCGTATGCAGGATGGGATCGTGTTTCTTGCGATTGAAAAAAAAAATGCAACTCTTGAGCGAGTTTATAACGCGGAAATACTTTCAGCGATGTACCGTAAGCTGAATCAATTATGCGGACGATCGGAATCTCGGGACTCGGCGCAAAAGCGCAGAATCTTTGTGAAAAGTTAATTTCTCGCGACTATCGGTGAGAAACGATAGATCGGCGGAGCCGACGAGCAGATTGAGGAGATAACTATGGCTCAGAGCCATTTCAGGTGTGCACTTTTGTTTTTACGTTGGGTGCATTCGCGTCTCCCGCTGATGAGTGTCACCCAGAAGTAAAGGTTCAACCTGACACTCGATTGATGGACGGTCTTACGTCGAAATCCGAACGATTGATCGCGAAGAAATAAAGAGGTTTGCCGCGCGAGCGATAGCTATGGGTAAAAATGAAAGAGCAAAAATAGCCGTATACGAATCTTTTTTGTCCCCTTCATTCGCGGACTCGATAATTATTTATATACATTAGACTGATAAAAAAACGACTATTTTTTTTCGACATCCCCTGTTAAATACTTTGGGGGAGGTGGAAAAAGGTGGCTGTTGAAAGCAGAGCTCTTAATATTAATATTTAGCGGTCGCTCGTCGCGAATTTCTATTTCCCATTTAAATAACACGGGAAAAAGTTTTTTCGACCTTTAAAATCTTATACCTCGGCTTCAAGTCAATGTACCGAAATAAGCGACACACAGTCTTGGAGGTAATCGAACGCTCTACAAATATGGTCTCTTATGATTTTTCGATAAACACACTCCTTGATATTTGAGAGGGGATTTCGAAAAAAAATAGTCGATTTTTTAAAAATCAGTCTTATATATGAGGCATTCCACGTCAAGTCAGCCACCCCATTTTTGGAAATCGCCAAAAATCGCATACAAATTTTTATAAAGTAGTTCGAACTATAAAGAAAATTTGTGATTTTTTTCAGATTTTTAAATTACATTTTTTAGCTGGAAAAAAATACAAAAAATTTGTTTGTCCCATTTTGTAACCCAAAAATTATTCATCGTGCGAAAAAAAGTAGAACATAAAATTTAAGATTTTCAACGTGCTTTTTACTGACATTTTTTACAAACTCCTCCGAAAGCTCTAAATGCCATTTTTTGAGCAAATAATGTTTTGATATTTTTTTTTTCTCAGAATTGACATGTTCCATTCGTCTGTAGTTTCAACAGTTTTTTACTTGATATATTTACAGACTATAAAAAAATTGGCGTAGTGGAGAATCCATTATTTCAAATGCATTTTTATGGATACAATCTATCATTATAGAGTGATTTAACGAAATAGTGTAGATATTGATATTTTATCATTATTAATCGTAGACAGGGAAAAATAATAAAATAATCTCGTTTTGATACTGCGAAGACGATTCCAGGAACAAAGCAGTATCGTTGCTTCATTTCCAAAAATCATGCCCAAATCGAACTAAAAAAGTACTCATTGGCCGTAGAAACGTCGGTGTATCCAAAGAGGGTAAATTAATTCTTTTTTGCAATCGAGAGACGTAAGTATACTTTGACTCTAATTTGAATAGATTTTATCGGTGTACATGGGTCCATCGATAAAGTTTATTAAAATGTACAAAAAGATATTTATATCACTCAGTACAATAATGGACGCTTTTACGTCCGCAAGCGGACGTGAAAACGTCCATATTGCACCTCGTGATATAAAATATCGTACGTCACTCGGCATAAAAACATTTTCTGACACGTGTGATTGCAGGCCTCGCCTTCGGCTCGTCCTGCAAACTCACACTCGTCAGAAAATGTTTTTACGTCCTCGTGATATAATGTACTATTAAAAAAATAAAAATGACAAAAGTTTAAAAAATTGAAAAAGTACAAAAAATAAACAAAAATGCGGGCTTTAGAAAATATTTATGGATAGTCTCTACCCTGTTAATGAATAGAGAAATTTGTGTATTCGTTTGGGATGAAAAACGCATGGGAAGGAATGGATTCTTCACTGAGCCAATTTTTTTGTAGTCTGTAAATATATCAAGTAAAAAACTGTTAAAACTACAGACAAAACGAAGATGTCAATTCTGAGAAAAAAAATATCAAAACATTATTTGCTCCGAAAATGGCATATAGAGCTTTTGGAGAAGTTCGTAAAAAATTTCAGTGAAAAGTACGTTGAAAATCCTAAATTTCATGTTGTACTTTTTTTCGTACGATGAATAATTTTCGAGTTACGAGATGGAACAAGAAAATTTTTTGTATTTTTTTCCGGCTAAAATATGTATAATAAAAATCTGAAAAAAATCACGAATTTTCTTCACAGTTAGAATTACTTTGTAAAAATTTGTATGCAATTTTTCGTGATTTCAAAAAATGGGGTGGCCGACTTGACGTGGAATGCCTCATATACATGTAGTACCGTCATGGGAAACACCGTCGAGATTTATTGTCCCCCTCGAATGGGTGATGGGATTTTCATACGTTTATCAATATATACCGTGTGTGTAAATAAGCCAAAGGCCACAAAGTATAGTCATGGCATAACGAGTGATAGGATCGGATCCGTGTTTGAGGGCAGAGACAAAACGCTTCAGCGCGAATATATATTATGATCTCTGAACCTTCAATAGCAGGATCCGTTTGCCGCAGTTTCTCATCACCCTTTCTTTGTGTTCGCGATGAGGGCTCTCTTTGCGAATTTTTTTCTCTCATTGCGCGATATGTTGACATTTTCACGTGTGCCCTCTATTTGCGAGCTCTCGTAATCGACGGCCAACTTGCACCGAGACTTGACGTTCCTTTTTTAAATACACGGTATAGCTGATACAAGGTTTGCCATTGATCGCGCCGTTGCATCCATGATTTTTCTTCGATCAGCGCGACGCACCTCTGAAAGCATTTTTTTGAAACCCTTGGCTCGAAATACCCCAGGTCTCTCCTCGAATACCGACTATTCTATAATTGAGGAATTTCTTCACGCTGATGTGTATCTTTGGCAACGTGTGCGATGGAGAATGCACCTCTATTCTCTCTGATTCGTCATACGGGTAAACATGAATCAGCTGATCGCGAGGTTGCGCATGCGTCACGCCGCGTGACGCATGCGCAGTCGTAGATTTATAAGTAGATATTGCTTCGCGATTATCGTATATTTTAATTGATCCGTTATAATGGGCAAATCGTTGGTATAAATACTATAAATAAGACATCACGTTCCTCGCGTGTGTGCACCGTATGAAACTCTGATTGTTTCACGGTAGCGTTCGTTTTAACGAACGTGTTCGATCGTACGATGGAGATTGGAGATGGAGAAGATCCGTATACGGCGTATACGTAAAAATGGTAAATTCTAAGGTGGGCCTCCTTTGTCGTCGCGTTATTTCACGATCTTCGTCAAACGAGAATCGCGAGAGTTCGAGGCTAAGGTGAGCAGAGCATCCCGATATATGGGTCATTTCAGGTCAAATCGACCTCTTTTCAACCCGACCCCTTTCGATTTGGCTGAAATTAGTTTTTCCTTTTCTCCTCCATTAAAAACATTTTTCAGGAAATTTTCAAATCTTTTTAACCAACAAAATTTTTTTTTAAAATCAAATAGCTATAACTTATTCAAAAATGGACTAATTGGGACGTTTTTTTCTTCAAAATTTTCGTTTTTAAATGTACTTTCCGAAAAAGAATAGAAAAAAATTTTAAGGTATTAAAATCTATGAAATTTTTTACTTTTTCGAGAAAAATAATCTTTTTCTCCAAGTTGGCCATTTTGAATTATTATTTTTTCACTCAAAAAATACTTTGATCACTTGGTGGGCCGACATTTAATTCCTTATATTTTTTTTCATTTTTTGAACAAATTTTCCGAGGATTACCACTTTCAATTTTTTTTTCTTCTCAATTTTTTAAACTCTGAGGTCCTTTATAAATCCTCAAAAATTTCCAGAGTGTTATGTTGTAAAATAAACCCAGCTCGGAAATTTTTTCTTTTTTTCAATCGATAAAAAAAATAGAAGGAAATGTCGGCCCACTCCATGTTAGACGGCATTTTTTCCGGAATTGATCAAAGTACTTTTTTGAGTGAAAAAAAATTGAAAATGGCCAATTTCGAGAAAAAGATTATTTTTCTCGAAAAAGTGAAAAATTTCATAGATTTTAATGTGTTTAAATTTTTTTATTTTCTATTTGAAAAAAAAGTTTTTTTGGCTCGGGTAAAAAAATTTGAAATTTTTTTAAATTTTTTTTTAATGGGATAGCAAAGGAAAATAAAATATCAGCCAAATCGAAAGGGGTCGGGTTTACAAGTGGTTGATTTGACATAGAATGCCCCATATACACTTCGTTATATTCCAGAGCGATGATCCTAATGCCGAATTCGTGCCTCGGCATTTATAACGGAGGATCTCTCGATCGATGTTTTTTTTTCAATCCTCGGCGAGCATGTGCATATACGAGTCTCTGAAAACCTTATAAAAATTATTTTTCATAAATCATAATTAATGTTATTGTTTATTTGTTTAACATAAAAAAATATATAGATCAATTAATAACTCGTTAGATAATAAAAAACTTTTATATTTTTCAACTATTATGTTTTTTATTTTATAATAAAATAATTTTATGCAATGTAATTTTGGTTTCTCTTGAAAATTTTTCAATTTTGTTAAAAATAATTTTTTTTCAAATGCTTTTGGATTGTTCATTTTACCCTAAATGTAGTGCAGCGGCCTAAGAATGGATGAGTACATATAATTCATCATAATTTGAAGAAAAACAAAAAAACAATTCTAAGACATTTATTCTCTGGGCACCCCTTTAAGAATTTTGAAAAAAATCAAACTAAAAACAAAAGAAGCTTGAGAATTTAAAAATAAAGAAAATGACGCCTGAAAGAAGTCCGTAGGATCGAAAACGCGGAAGTTATGACTATTCCAAAATTTATTCTCTGCGCACCCCCTTAAGGATTTCGAAAAAAATAAAACTAAAAAAAAGTAACTCGAGAATTTAAAAACAAAGAAAAGGACGCTTGAAAGAAGTCTGTATGATCGAAAACACGGGAGTTATGGCTGTTCCAAAATTTATTCTCTGCGTACCCCCTTAAGGATTGCGAAAAAAATAAAACTAAAAAAAAAGTAACTTGAGAACTTAAAAACAAAGAAAATGAGGCCTGAAAGAAGTCTGTATGATCGAAAACACGGGAGTTATGGCTGTTCCAAAATTCATTCTCTGCGCACCCCCTTAAGGATTTCGAAAAAAATAAAACTAAAGAAAGTAGCTTGAGAATTTAAATACAAAGAAAATGACGCCTGAAAGAAGTCCGTATGATCAAAAACACGGGAGTTATGGCTGTTCCAAAATTTATTCTCTGCGTACCCCCTTAAGGATTTCGAACAAAATAAAACTAAAAAAAAAGTAGCCTGAGAATTTAAAAACAAAGAAAATGACGCCTGAAAAAAGTCCGTATGATCGAAGACACGGGAGTTATGGCTGTTCCAAAATTTATTCTCTGCGCACCCCCTTAAGGATTTCGAAAAAAATGAAACTAAAAAAAGTAACTCGAGAATTTAAAAACAAAGAAAATGACGCCTGAAAGAAGTCCGTATGATCAAAAACACGGGAGTTATGGCTGTTCCAAAATTTATTCTCTGCGCACCCCCTTAAGGATTTCGAAGAAAATAAAACTAAAAATAAAACTTTTTCGATGTTGATCAACGCTGGTGTCCGATGATTGACCCCTATGACGAAATGATGAGGATGACCGCATAGTGGATACAGCAATTACGCAGGAAAAATTTCTCCTGACGAGAAACAGCGAGATAGAAAAAATCTAGAAAAATACGATGACAACCTGGGGCTCTGTAACCATCGAACTTGATTTTTATTTTATTTTGATTAATCTTACTCGTATCGTATATATACTTTTGACCTTTCTCTCAAAGTTACAACTTGTACGTCTTCCGCTTGCAGCGTACGCTTTTCCATCGCATCTCGACTGTTTTTCCAACATGGCATTCAACCCTTTTTTTGCTCACGAACCCTGTTTCCATAATCGATCCAGAATCTTGAGCCGACGCTCGAGGAAATTATTTTATAAATTAGTGAATCACAGGAAATATCAATCGGAGAATGATGAGTCTTTGGGAATTCGCGCATCGTTACAATCAGCACTCGTCGATTACGTTAAAAACTTGAAGTTTTATTTGGGTCGACGATAAACTATCAAATCAATTACGATAACTTTTATTATTCATCACCGACTGCGGCTCTCGAAGGTTTATTTTTCTTCATTAGCGAGTAATTGCTCCTCATTCGTGACACGAATATCATCTCTAAATGAGAATAATCCCACGGACTATCGAGTAAAAATATTCCACTTTCCATCGACGATATATGTATGTATGTATGTATATACATATATATATAGATATCTGTGTATTTGTTTTGTATTTTATTGGTTCAACGAATTTGTCGTAGTAGCGTCGTTTTTTTTGCACCCTCAAGAGAGAGGCAAATTGCATATTCATGTTTTCGGCACGAAATAATTTAAAAAAATTGGTTTTCACCGATTCAAGCGAGTAAACATTCAGGATCTCGACGGAGGCTTACACGAATTATCTTAAAATACACGATCGTTATAATCTTCACGCCCGATATTTTTTTTTTCGTTTCCTGTTATTGCCACAACATTTTTCGGTACCCTAGCGGATCAGTGCAACCGTCGCATCACGTCGCATCACGGTTGCAATTCGGTGACTGGTTGTGTATTGGTTGTTTTGAAAATAAGAGACCCTAAAACTACCGAGAAATCACCACAAAAGGAGGGTTCGTTTAAAATAAAAAGCAACCGTGAAACGACCATATTGAAACCGAACCATGGACTGGAATCGGTTCGATGAGAGTTACAAATGGGTTGCGCAACGAACCGGAAATCAAGCACATTAGTTCCGAGACTCGCCGCGAGATGTCGCAGTACGCGAATGCTTAGTCCCATACGGAGTATGCGCAGAGTATGCTTATCTAGAAGAAGCGTGTAGAGAGATTTATTTCTCTATGTCCTCATGAAATGAAATCGACCTTCATGGTCAATCGAATGTAATGGTTCTTTTTCGGTTCTTTTTTGGTTCTTGATCGGTCCCGTTTCGGTTCTCTTCCAGTTCGTTTCGAGTTGTACTGTGGTTGTTTTTCAGTTGTTTCGATCAAACCTTCTACGAAACATCACTTTTAGGTTATGAGGTTATAAAGAGGTTCGTTTTCCGTTCGTTTTTGTTTCAAACGGACCGGTTGTTTTTAGGTTACGTATGGTTCCATCGATCCGCTAGGGTACGTTTGAAAAATAATAGTATATTTTCAATAATTTCAGCTGTTTCACGTGTATAAATACGAATATTCAACAACGATCATGCAACAAACATGTTACACACTCGATCTTCGCATAATTACATATTTATTCATATACAGGTGTTTATAACCGTAAATATATATGAATAAATATTCAATATGTGTGATATAATAATATATACATAAAGAATTATACGACAATTGTTTTGCGATGCGGATAAAAGATAGACTCGTGCAAGAGTTCATCTCCGATCTGCGAAAAAACCAAAGAACGAAGAATTACAAAAAAGAAAAACAAAAAAAAATTGCGATATACGAGTAAACAATGTCAAATAAATAGTATGTCGTTGCGGGCTATATAAAAGATTTTTTTTTTCCTCTTTCGCGCAATGATGCGAACATCGATAAAAAGGATCTCTCCGACGACGAAAATTGTCGTCGGATTAAATAAAAATATATATAAGAAAATACATGATGTAATAGGTGAAGAGTAAAACAACTCTATCCGGCAACGATGAGGTTTGTAAATTTATCGGTCGTTGGTCATCGTTACCTTACAATTATACAATTTTTACATTTATTTTGTGCACGCGGAGGCAGAGAGACAGAAGGCCGGAAATAATGGAACGTCTCGCGAAAAAAATTGGGCCGTTTCGTTTTTTTTTTCACCCAAATACAAATTGTATAGAATCGGCATCGAGAGGGATGGAAAATAAAAACGTATTTTCGACCTCTCTCTCGTCTCTTTGCCAACGTCCATCGTCGTCGCACTCTGTTCTTCCTTCACCAAATTCTAATATATTTACAATATTCGCCGGGTAAAATCCTGAATTTTTACGACGCGCGGGATATACTCAAAAGCTGCTCTCGTTTTTCGTAGCTACCTCTTTGAGAGAGAAAATAAAAATTCGGTATGGGAATAAAAACGGTATCGAGCAACAGATTGAATCGTTATCAAAATTCGCTAAACGGTGAAAAGTAAAAAATCTAGAGTGTCCTTGAAACAAAATTCACAACCAATGATCCAACAATATAGTACCATAGCAACGAATTTAAATAAATTATTGATCGATAAAAAAGAAAACAATATCGTAATCTCGAGTAAAATTTGTTATCGTGCGAGAAACTCGAATATTGCTCGTCGATAATAAAAATAGGAAATATACACCTGCCGGTTACTCGATAATTCGTACCGTATCAATGAATATTACAGCTTCTCTTTGTCCTGTTCGTTCCTCCTTTCGTCAAATTTTTCGCGATAAACGTGTTTCGTCTCGAAGCATTTTCTCACGTCCTCTGTCACGAGACGTAGCTCAACGATAATAGCCACAATATTAAAAGCATACAAGCTCTATAGCTACCATATTCTGTATCTACAATATACTTTTAATCATATATTTTTCGTCTCCTTCTTCTTCTTTTTTCTCTTTTTGCCCAATTTTCAATATCTCTGAATCCTTTCGCTCATTCGACTCTCCACTCCACTCGATCGCGGCACTTTGTTCCGTCAGTTTTTTTTTTTAAATCACTATTAACGAGCGCGATATTTCTGGTCATTCGAAGACGTTCCAGTGCGCGTCTACATATACATATATATAATGTATATCCGCGTTTTAGCGAGGCTTTTATTCCGGCAATTGTGTGTCTCGAGACACGAATGTCTCATTTTCATGCTCACGCCAGAGAGACTTTTCTTTCCCATCCAACTAGTCAAAATTTCAAACGTTTGTATCGTAAATTCTTGAATTTGCCGGAACTCGACGAAATTCCGTATTTTCCACTCTGACGGAGGTTTTTATTTCGTTACGATCGGGCGATACTCGAAGGATCCCATCGCAGATTGATCGGATCTACGTGTTTTTTACCATCCGTCGGTATGTTTGATTATCATCGTGGTATCGATTTTTCTCGTTATTTATCATCTTTTTCTTCGCGAACGAAGGATCGAATTATCGGATTGATCGGAGTCTCGTCGAGAACGTTAAACGGACACACCCACACACACATATATATATATATATATGTGAAATTATATAACGCATGTGTGTGTATATTTTATCTCGACGTTACTGCAGGACGCAGCACTTGCACTTGGGCTTCTTTTTCAATGTAACGTGCTCGACCTGCGATGCGTCACCTGGTCCCTGTGCAGTTACTCTCCCGACCTCGACGGTCGCCGTATTGGTCGTTTGACCCACCTGTGGAGCAGAAAAAACAGGGACAGCTGTTATTAATCACAGAAACATTTATACCGAAGAGAGGGGATGGATTTTTTGCATGCGCCAAATGGTTGCGATGCACAACGACTAGTTAGTGTCTTGTAATCAGAGTTGTAAATAATGCATTACTGTATTTATTACCCATTACACTGCATAATGTGAAATGGATAAGTGTACCATTACAAAATACAAAAGTAATGTGTAATGGATTCATGTCCCATTGCAAATAAAAAAGTAATGCGTAATGCATGCATGTACCATTACAAATAACAAAAGTAATGTGTAATGTATGCATGTTCCATTACAAATAAAAAAAAGTAATGTGTAATGGATGCATGGTTCATTACAAATAAAAAAGTAATGTGTAATAGATGCATGTGTCATTTAAAATAAAAAAGTAATGTGTAATGGATGCGTGTTCCATTACAAATAAAAAAGTAATGTGTAATGTATGCAAGTTCCATTACGAATTACAATTTAAAAAAAAAGTAATTTTCAGTGGAGAATATTCCATTGCAAATAGGAAAATTGCCGTGCTCGTATTATAAATTTGCACATTGCTGTCTTATTATTTTATTTCGCTCACTAAAAGTTCGTCCACAATTATCACAAATGATCCGTAAAGTTAAAAAATAGAAACAAAAAAAAACATACAGTTCATCGTTGAATATGAAGTACGAAAATGTACTCAACCCCAAAAATTATCCAACTTTATATTGAACGGGATTTTACACGCTGTTAGCCATAATTATAAGCAATCTAATAAAAATTACAAGTTACTGATACAAAATTTGTCGCTTTATTGAATCCTTAAATATCGTGCATGTTCTTTTTTTTCAACTTTATGGATCATTTGTGATAATTGTGGATGAACTTGTAGTGAGCGAAATGAAATAATGAAACAGCAATGTCCAAGTTTCTAATACGAGCACGGAAATTTTTCTATTTGTAATGGAATATTCTCTACTGCAAATTACTTTTTTTCAAAATTGTAATTTATAATGAAACGTGCACACATTACACATTACTTTGTTATTTTTAATGGAACATGCATACATTACACATTACTTTTTTTTATTTGTAATGGAACAGGCATCCATTACACATTACTTTTTTTATTTGTAATGGAACAGGCATCCATTACACATTACTTTTATTTGTAACGGGACATGCATCCATTACACATTACTTTTTTTGTAATGGAACACGCTTCCAATACACATCGTTTAAAGTAATGGGTCATGCATTACTTTTACATTACCATTTTCACAACTCTGCTTGTAATGACGAAATACTATCTACGAGAATCTACGTACTAGAGAAATACAAAATTATGCCTAACGAGATATGATTCACCGTGTGCGATCATTCTTGGCTATGGTCTCCTACGTTATTGAATCAAGAGCCAATTCAAGTGTCTACCTACGTGAGAGTATGATGAAAATTAAAAAAATGTATATGAAGCATTCCACGCCGATTCGACCTGGGTCTGACCCTTCACCTCTCCGATTTGGTCCATGATTTTTTATGGCCTTGTAGTACCTCTGGAAAGCACTCAGGATTTTTTTCAGATTTTTTTGGAGCGATTTGACTCAAATATTATTTTATAAACAAATTGTTTTTAGCCCAAATTGAAAATTTTGAAAAAAAAATCACAAAAATCCCCTTTTTATATCCAAAATTTTAAGCGTTGAGCCAAAGTGGTGTTTCCTTCTGTTTATAACAAGCTTTTTTGAATTTTTTTTTTTCAATAGAAGGAGGAACCTGAATTGAGTGGTTCATTGCCTAAACATTTTTGTATGAATTCAAGTTGTTAAAAATGTTTGGTAATTATTGGGAAGTGCGACTCATCGAAAAGGAGCATCCCAACATTTAAAAAAAATTATATTCTATCAGTTAATGATAAAAAAATAAATATTAGCTCGGGGAAGGTCATCTTTTTATTAATTAATTATAATTAATTTATTATTTTTTTTTGTTTAAGGATAAATAACTTTTTTAAAGAAAAAAGGAATTTACCAACTAGAATAGATATCTCCGTTGTAGAGTTTCTGTCGTTTTTTTAATTGGATGGTTCCTCTATCCATTAAATTTTTTTTTTCGAAAAAGTTTATTATAAACAGAAAGAAACCCCTGTCAACTTTGTCTCAACGCTTGAAATTTTTCATATAAAAAAGGGAATTTTTGTGATTTCAGATTTTCAAATCTGGGCTAAAAATAATTGGACTGTAAAATTATGGTCACGTCAAATCGCTCCAAAAAAATCTGAAAAAAAACCTGAGCGCTCTTCAGAGTTACTACAAAACCATAAAAAATTGCGGACAAAATCGGAGAGGTGAAGGGTCAGAACCAGCCCGGATCGGTGTGAAATACCCCATATATAAATTTCGTAGCATCTCTTTGACGAACGCAAGTGGTGTCATGCTTGACAGAGAGTCAATACGAACTACCAATACTTGAAAGTTATAAAATTTCGATCAACGTTCGTCTCAACCGATCACAAAGAATTTTTTTCACTCTCTCTCTCTTCAATTGGCAAAAATGATGAAAAAAAAATATAATAACAATGCCATATGTCAGTGATGTTCTTTGACGTGCACCTTTTATTCGCGGATCGTGTTAGTTTTCTCGTATAATATTCACACAGGTCGTTTCGTTAACGGATAATGGAAATGACGTTGGGTCACCTTCTCGTTAACGGGCTGCTGTTGCTTTTTCGACGAATTAACGTTTCCTCCCTTTCCCGGAGTACCGTGAGCATTTCCATTTCCCTGATTGCGACGACTGGGGTCTTCGTTGTCCTGACGATTCGTCGTCGCGTTCAGCAAGGGTCTGTTGCACGAATCGAGATCATCGGCTTCGTTGATTTTGCCACCGGTTGTTCCGCCGCAACCTGGCAACGCCGGAGCGTTTTGCCCTGGTGTCGGCGTTATGGGCTTGCCGCCCTTTATCAACTCGACGATCTCGTCCGCTTCTCGCGACAGATCTCCGTCCGGCCTGAACGGATTGTCCCATCCGCTGTCCGTGCTGCAATTACAAACGAAGCCAAACAAAATTAAACGTTCGTACTCTCCCGTCATTGTGTCATAATTTTGTCTGAATCGGTAAAAATTAAACGAACATTAAATGTCTATACAGAATGCGGAACAAGAGAATTTAGTAGTGGGTGCGTCGCTTTTTAAACGCTAACTTGATACGCAAACGGTCATTTTGCGCTGTACCACTCACGAACAAACAGACGGTCGCTCCCTGCTTTAACGCGACCGTGACATTACACTCTCGGGCAGATTGAATCGAACGAATCTGCTACGATAATTGAGTAATTCACTGGCACCAAACGAGCGGCCTGCATTGGAGTGCATTATATTTCACCGTGTTGCGAAACTACTTTATTGGAAAGATAAGGAAAAATTGACACAGAGTTTGAATCACTGTAAATACTTTTTACTTTGCAGAGCGGTACTTGAAGTACTTCCGACGTGCTTGAAGCACATGCGACGTGCTTGAAGTACTTGCGACGTGCCTCAAGTACTTGCGACGTGCCTGAAGTACTTGCGACGTGCCTGGAGTACTTGCGACGTGCCTGAAGTACTTGCGACGTGCCTGAAGTACTTGCGACGTGCCTGAAGTACTTGCGACGTGCTTGAAGTACTTGCGACGTACTTAACAGTTCAAAGTACCAGAACAGTACAGTACTTGAAATTTTAAGTACAATAATTGAAGTACAGGCCAAGTATTTGAACATTTGAGTACAGTACTTGAAGTACTCTTCAAGTACTTGAAAATTTAAGTACAATACTTGAATCACCGTCCAGTCTGAACGGATTGTCTCATCCGCTGCCGGCTTGCAAATTTAACTACAATACTTGAAGTACTTTAAGTATTGTGAAGTATTTAAAATGTATTGTGAAGTATTGTGAAGTACTTAAAAAGTATTTTGAAGTATTGTGAAGTACTTAAAAAGTACTTCAAGTACTGTACTTGAAATTTCAAATACTTTTCTGTATTGTATTGTATTATATTATACAAAATATTGTACTTTTCTTGTACTTTGAAATCTGAAGAACTTTTTAAGTACTTCAATTGCGTCGCAAGTACCGGGTACTTCAAGTATTGTACTTAAAATTTCAAATACTTCTCTGTATTGTATTGTATCAAGTATTCTTAAATTTTCAAATACTTGGCCTGTACTTGAAGTATTGTACTTGAAATTTCAAATACTTTTCTGTATTCTATTAAGTATTGTATTTAAATTTTCAAATACTTTTCTGCACTTCAAGTACTTTTTCAAGTACAAGTATCAAGTACTTTTGAATATATCTTGCTGATGGTTGCATGTACAAAGCCTTCGAATATGTAATTGAAAATAATACTTCGTGAAGTATGGACATACTGTCCCTCAACTGTCTCCTACGACAGTTTTTTGAAGACAAACACGAAATTGGAGTAGTTTTAACATGTATTATATTTTTTGTTTCTTCTTTTTCAAACTTGTATCAAAATAAATCGCAATTACAATCGTCAATGCTATTTTTCAATTATTTTCAATTCTTTGTTCAAATACTTCTGCTCCAATCTGCCTAATCAGCCTAATCTCAGTGTATTGCGAAAATATGTTTTGATACAAAAAGTACTTGACTAAAAATCAAATGAGAATAAAAAATCAAATGTAAGTACTGGAACTTACGAGATATACCTGAAAACCTGATACTTGAAAAGTACTTGATACTTGGTACTTGATTTTTCAAGTACTTGTACTTCAGGTACTTCAAATCTTAAGTACTTCAAGTATTGCCGGTACTTGATACTTCAAGTACTTACGGTACTTTGTACTTGAAGTACTTTCCGGTACTTTACTTTGATTTTTTTATCTTCACCAATCCCCAATTCTGCTAATTATTTTTTTTCGCCTCCCTTTGTATCTTTCTTCCTCTTCTTCTTCTTCAAGAGTTTTAGGCCTGGCGACACTGCGACACTGCGCAGCACCGATTTTTCTGAGTCAGGAAAAAATCAAGTTATTTATACATCGTTACCTCTCCTCTTCTCCATCGACGGCGTTTTTCGCCACTTTGATTACGTAATAAACGTGACCACCGTGTGTCGTGCTCATTTTTTGAATCTTTTCCTTCTTCAACGCGATTCACCAATAATCACAGTTTTCTACACTATATTTTGTTTTTCGTACTTTCGTCTCTCTTTCAATGAGAATTAATTCATCACCGTTGCACGACAGTTTTCTACGTTGCTTCTCGTCGTTGCTCATTGTCTCTGTGCGAGATTCCGAGAATGTTTCTGGTTATTTCAAAGAAAATTTATGGTTCACTCCATCGAAAGGTGGAATCGCTGCCGCTGATCGTTTTCACAAATCTCTGTGTCTCAATCTCATTTTTCACGCCTTTCTCGTTCAAAGTGCATCCATGAGAATTTTTTAATTTCATCCGATTCAAGAAAAAATTATTCCAATGTCCTTCATGAGACAGTGGGAAAGAAAAGTAATGGCAATTATTCCTATGAATAATATACTGGAGAATATAACGCGCACGAAATCTCTGTATCGACTGCGCTCTTCGGATACGAAGTAGCCGACTGTTTTTCGTCTTTCTATTTTCGTCGTGCATGTGTATACGCATGTATTTGTACGAATGAGCGTGTGTGCGTGTAGTAAAATGTACATACACGAATAATGCGCGGGCGGTAACTCCAACCAAGAATTCGGGCGACAAAGCGGTTTCGTTGTGTATTATTACGATAAATTTTTCGTTTTTACGAAATTAAAAGAATCAAGATGAGATTTAAGCCGATTAAGGTACTAGACTACTTTAGAAGGGAAAAGAAAAATCAAATTTTGAACCCTTAACCCTCTATCTGTACACTGCCAGAGTTGTAAATAATGCATTACATTGATAATGCATTACTGTATTTATTACCCATTACACTGCATAATGTGAAATGGATAAGTGTACCATTACAAATAAAAAAAAGTAATGTGTAATGGATGCATGTGTCATTACAAATAAAAAAAGTAATGTGTAATGGATGCACGTTCCATTACAATTAAAAAAGTAATGTGTCATGAATACATGTCCCATTAAAAATAAAAAAAAGTAATGTGTAATGGATGCATGGTGCCATTACAAACAAAAAAAGTAATGTGTAATGGATGCATGTGCCATTACAAATAAAAAAAGTAATGTGTAATGGATGCATGTGCCATTACAAATAAAAAAGTAATGCGTAATGGATGCATGTTGCATTACAATTAACAAAGTAATGTGTAATGGATGCATGTGCCATTACAAATAAAAAAGTAATGTGTAATGGATGCATGTGCCATTACAAATAAAAAAAGTAATGTGTAATGGATGCATGTGCCATTACAAATAAAAAAAAGTAATGTGTAATGGATGCATGTGTCATTACAAATAAAAAAAGTAATGTGTAATGGATGCATGTTCCATTACAATTAAAAAAGTAATGTGTCATGAATACATGTCCCATTAAAAATAAAAAAAAGTAATGTGTAATGGATGCATGGTGCCATTACAAACAAAAAAAGTAATGTGTAATGGATGCATGTGCCATTACAAATAAAAAAAGTAATGTGTAATGGATGCATGTGCCATTACAAATAAAAAAGTAATGCGTAATGGATGCATGTTGCATTACAATTAAAAAAGTAATGTGTCATGAATACATGTCCCATTAAAAATAAAAAAAGTAATGTGTAATGGATGCATGTGCCATTACAAATAAAAAAGTAATGCGTAATGGATGCATGTTGCATTACAATTAACAAAGTAATGTGTAATGGATGCATGTGTCATTACAAATAAAAAAGTAATTTGCAGTGGAGAATATTCCATTACAAATAGAAAAATTGCCGTGCTCGTATTAGAAACTTGCACATTGCTGTCTCATTATTTTATTTCGCTCAGTAAAAGTTCATCCACAATTATCACAAATGATTCACAGAGTTAAAAAATAGAAACAAAAAAACAGACAGTTCATCGTTAAATATGAAGTACGAAAATGTACTCAACCCCAAAAATGATCCAACTTTATATTGAACTTGCTATGCACATGCATCCATTACACTTGACGTTTTTTTATTTGAAATGGAACATGCATACATTACACATTACTTTTTTATTTGTAATGGAACACGCATCCATTACACATTACTTTTGTTATTTGTAATGGCACATGCATCCGTTATGCATTACTTTTTTTATTTGTAATAGGACATGCATCAATTACACATTATTTTTTTCAATTGTAATGGAACACGCATTCGTTACACATTACTTTTGTATTCTGCAATGGTACACTTATCCATTTCACAATATGCAGTGTAATGGGTAATAAATACAGTAATGCATTATTTGCAAATTTGGGATGAAACAATGTTGTAAAAACGGTTTTATAGCCATATCTGATAAAGGAGCTCGGACAAAAAATTTGAATTTTTTTTTGCCTTCTAAAGTAGACCTTAATCGATTCATCGATCAATAGTTTCATTATACATATCGCTCAGCGGACTCTGCATGAATGAAAAGATCCATATTCATTCGATTTTTCCTTCAAACGAGTCGCAAATAAATTATACACAATGATATCTCATTCGACGCAATTCCGATCGACCAATTGAATAATAACCAGTTGATTAATTTTATCTTGGCGAGTTTGACGGCAATTTACTTCAATTGAACGTTGCAATTTTTAATTACTATTTTTTCATTCAATGAGCTCGCGGTAGGTCGCGAATGGCACGACACTAGCCGTAATCGAAGATAACGACGTGAATTATCGCGTCCAGTTTACAAACGAGCCACGACGCTTGCGGAAATCACGAAGGGGCTTGCAAAAAAGCTCCCCGATGTCGCATACTTTGAGGCAGGTCACGGTCTTTCATTTTGGCGATTTCTCTTCGTTCCCTCTCTCTCTCTCTCTCGCTACTATCTTTGGCACTTGCTCGACGTTTAGCGCAAATCGTAGTGCAGCGACCCGAAGCAGTTCCGTGCTGTATGAAAACAATAATCAAAAAGGTATTAGAAAAAAAAACAAAAATTCAAGCTTAAAATAATAGAGAGAGTAGAGAGAGAGAGAGAAATTAAGGCAGTAGCCCACTGTGACGGGTTCAAAAAAATGATTTTTTTTTTACATTTTTCGCAAGATAAACATGTTAAGAATATACCAGAGCTGGGCAGTACTTGAAAGTACTCGGTACTTGCAAGTACTTGAAGTACAGTACTTGCAAGTACAAAGTACTTAAAAAGTACTTCAAGTACTTCATGTACTTGAAGTACTGTACTTGAACATTTCAAGTACTTTTCTGTACTTGAAGTACTTTTTTCAAGTACAAGTATCAAGTACTTTTGAATGTGTCTTGCTAATGGTTGCATGTGCAAAGCCTTTGAATATGGGTCATTCCAATGTCAAATCGACCAATATTTGGAATCGACCCCTTTCAATTTCGATGAAATTTGGTCAGAAGTTTTCTTTTATCATAAAACGAAGTTCTGACAAAGGACAAAAACGATTTTTTTTCTTTCGAAAATTCAAAATTTCACCATTTTTTCAAGTTTATTTTTTCAATATTTCGAAAACTATTATAGTTACGAAAAAAACGTTCTGGGTTCGTCTTAAAGAGTATACTTGGGGCTACGAAAAGAAAAATATTCCGAAAAAAAAATTTGAAAAATGATGAATTTGGAGAATTTTGAAGAATTTTAAAAAATCGTAAAAATCCAAGTTGCCCGTTAAAATTTTGATTCAATTTTTTTTTATATAATACCTTGTACTAATTTTAAAAGATCCTAAAATTTTCAGAGAGGTGCTTTTTGTTTTTTCAAAAATATGAATTTTTGAATTTTTAAAATTCCCGTAAATCTACGATCAACATTAAATTTTTGGTTAAATTTTTTTAATATAATATCTTGGATTGATCTTAAAAGATCCTGAAAGTTTCAGGACGGTGTTGTTTTGTTTAAAAAATTAAAAAATCCTGAATTTCCAAGATGGTGTTTTTTTTTGTTTTAAAAATATAAATTTGCAAATTTTTGTAAAAAAAAATTTTTTTTCACAAAGCTTTTTAATAAATCCCAAAGCTTGTTAATAACGAAAACTTCTGACGAAATTTCATCGAAATTGAAAGTGGTCGATTCCAACTCTTGGTCGATTTGACATGGAATGACCCAAGTACTAGAATTTACGAGACGGACCCGAAAACTTGAAAAGTACTTGATACTTGGTACTTGATTTTTTTCAAGTACTTGTACTCCAAGTACCTACGGTACTTTGTACTTGATACTTGAAGTACTCTCAAGTACTTTGCCCGCCTCTGCTTTAACGTACAAAATCATAAACAAATTCATGTCAAATTAAGTAAACAAAAATTTTTTTGTACTCTTCAAGATACAAATAGCAACATGTAAAAATTTCAAAACGATCGCACTTTATTTTGTTATTCAAAAAAATTAATGAAAAAACGTCGAAATTTCGGTCGTCACAGTGGGCTACTTATGATCGATACAGCGACCAATCGATATTCCTCCAATTTGTGGATCATTATTTTCATCATTTGACGAAATTCATTGTAACCAGATGAAACGTCTAAATGTTTAGTATCCATCCGAGATTGTTTGCACGTGGATGCCATCATCATTTGTGCCAGTCCCGCGCACTCGTTTTACCTTCGAACCAGTTAAGCCTCCAACATGTTTTTCATCATCATCATCATCATCACTGGCATTAACAATCACACCTCTTTCTGTATCGCCTTGTAAAAATAATTTTTTTCAAATCTTGGTTGGGGAGAAATAAAAATTATAGAAAATAAAATAACGAAAAAAAAAATTAGTCCAAATGAAATTATGTCGATTTTTTTTTCTTCCGCAAGTTCGATTAATCTTGACGTTTTTGATGTCACACACGCGGAGGCGCAGCCGATGCAGCGCGTTAGTGGTGACTGGCTTCTGCTGGCTCCACTCGCTCGCAGCGCCTCTGCACATCCCACCCACGCGCTATATCGATCCTCCAACTTATCCTGGTCGGGTGGCACATTTTCCCTCCATGTACAAGTAAAGAGGAGAGGAACGGGCCAGAACGGCCACTCTGAGGAAATAGAGCCGCTAGAACGCCCTCCGTGTGTCAAACTTATTCCAGTTTTTCGGCATTTTTATGAAAATCAAAGGGTTTAGTCGAATAAGAGAGGTGAATCTCCACCGAATTTTGTGGTGCCGATTTTTTCCAAAGTTCCTAAACTAAAAAAAACTATTTTTCGCAAAATTACAGATTTCTGTAATTTAAACGTGTTTTTTCGATTTTTGCAGTTTTCAAATATCAAGAGGCCACCGAAAAATCTGAAACAATTTTGAAAAATTCGAAACATGTCAATATGTTAATGGAATTTTTTTTTCCGATTTAAAAAATGCTAACCTTCATTTTTAATCATCGAATGTTGCTTTAAAAACATTATTTTATAACAAAGAAATTTTTCTGCGGTTGTAACAAAAATTGAGATGATTTTACTCTTCATTCCTTACATTTAAAAAAACAAGTCTCAAAATTCGACCTAAAATTTGGGGTTTGCAAATATTCGAATTTACGAATTATTCAAATATTCGCACACCCCTAAATATTAGTTAAAAATATGTTAGTGCAATGGCTGTTTATGATGAAAACCTAAATAAATATTTGCATTGTCGGAATTATTGAATAAATTAACGTCAGTAGCTAAAAATAAAGCCAGATTTCAGAATGAGGAAGAAAAACAGTCATCGATCGTAATGAAAAATCATTTTTCAATGACCATTGAATAATTGATAGAACTGAGAAATAGAAACTAAAGATAACGATTGACTTTTTTTTATTGTCGTTAAATTTTTTTTTTAATTCGGTAGAAATATATTGCAGATAAATAAAAAGAGTTTAACTTTTGAAAAACTCAATTACACTTGGCTAATAATCAGCGTATTGAATTTATTTGGTAACTTTTCTGACGATGTATTTTTATAATATCTCAAAAAAATTTTACATTTTATTAAAAGGTTGGTAATGAAACTTTCTTTTAAAAGTTATGTTTTATTAAAATTTTCATTAGTTCAGTAGTGAGCTATGAGAAAAATATTATGATTAAGTTAAATTGTATGATAGAACAACATAACTTCTTCATCGAAATCGATCAGTTTAAGAGCAAAAAATAATTATTCGAATTATTCGAATAATTTTTCATTAGAAATCCATACATAAATCATACTTTGGGTTTAATTAATGGGTTATCATGGCTGGAGTAGTAGTTGTGAGACATAACAAACAGATGTAAAGTTTACATTTGTTTTTTATGTCTGTTTATTTACATTGTAAACAATGAGATTTTTTGCTAATTTTAGTTTTATCCTGCTTCCTATTTTTCAGCCATGAGCACCCATTTATTAAACCGAAAGAATGATTCAATGATTCATGTATGGATTTCCAATGAAAAATTAGAAATTTTGTGGTTTTTATTTTATTTTTTCAATTTGTTGCAGATCAATTTTTAAGACTTTTTTTGAAATCTAGAGAATGAAGAGTAATGCCAATTTTTGTCATAATAGTAGAAAAATTTCTTCGCTAAAAAATAATGTTTTCAAATGAAGATTCGATGATTAAAAATAGAGTTCAGCATTAAAAAACAGAAAAAAAAATCCCATTAACATGTTTCTGATTTTTCAGAATTTTTTTACGATTTGTTTTGGTATTTTAAAAAATGCAAAAAACATTTTTTTGCAATGCCTGCCCCGAAAGTGCGATTTTCGATGGGTGTTTGACGTGCGGAAAGTGGCTAATTTCTCAACGATGCTTAACATTCCCGCCCTTGTGCGGGAATGTCACAGATTCCCGAACTTGTGCGGGAATAACTCTATTTATAGCTCACTTTACCCCATTGATTTACGAAAAAACGGATTTTTTGACAGTTGATCGTTTTTTGTTCTACGATTTTAAACCGATTAAACAAACTTGAATGTAGCGGAATTCATGTGACACGTAACGTCAACTTATGACAGTCGCATTTTCTGAGGGAATACGGAATACAGAATGGATGATCAATCCCATCAACGTCAAAAATAATCGGTTCCCAAAACCTTTGCGAAGTGCACGTCAATGTACCGCAATCGAATAATGCAGATTCTGGACTGCTTCATGAGAATTTGAATCAAACTTCGCAACAATCTTCCAATACAAGAATCATGACATTTAATATAAATAATTGTTCAAATGTTACATTTCATGTAAGCGAAAAATAAACTTACTGCTGGTTATATATATACGAGTTCTTATTTGAATATGTCATTGGTTTTATTGAATCTCAAATCCCACTTTCGGGGCAGTCATTGCAAAAAGTAATGTATGCTACATGTGCAAAAAAAAACGAATTCCATCACGCGTAAGTCTTCGGCTCATGCGGCAACTTCACGCGCGATGGAATTCGTTGTTTTCTACACTTGTAGCAAAAATTACTATTTTTTAGCCCCTCGGCATCGATCTAGAAAGCTGTAATTTTGTGAAAAATTGTTTTTTTTTTTAGTTTAGGAACTTCGGAAAAAAATCGGTGCCACAAAATTCGGCTAAACCCTTTGATCCAAGTTTGACCACAATCTCAACGATAAATCGATAGATTTCCCTTAGTCGGCAAATCGATCATCGCGCGCGATTGAAGTTTCGATAAACGCAGTCGCTACTTCGATATCGCAACAATTATCGCAGGCGCGAGGTACCGCCTTTTTACTTTCTGTTTCCAAAACGATCATGAGGATTAAAAATCAACGCTCCTCGATTGTACTCTCGTTCACGAACTTTCGACGGGTCAATCGTGCATGGTCTTTCGATCGAGGGACGGTTAACTGCAAATTGGCAAACGTCGTCGTACAATACCAATGGCTCGGAGCCAGAGAAACGATGTTAAATGGCTTTTCACGCTGCCCGTTGATCGTGTCGGCGTCTTAAGTCGTAAAGATTGTCGTGCCGCGAGATAAGACTCGAGATTGTGCGCACAGTTGGGCCAAACAATTTTTTAGATCCAACTCGCGGCAATAATCGTTATTTACTCTGGTACCAAGTATGACGATTGAGCGAATTTCCACGGATCCGAATTACTTCATCCGTGTTCTTGTCGTCAACTCTCAATGAATGAGAATGGGAAGAGAAAAAAAAAATATAGCTCACCACCGGCGAAAAGTTTCCGGACGAAACTTCAAAAAAGGTCTGGAACGTTTTTTTCAAATGCCATTTCGCCGGAAGTCAACGTAAACTAATTTAACAAGCGGCATTTTAAAGGGGAATAATTCGGCTTCATTTCCTGTTTTTTAAAATTATTTTTTCAATTTTTTTTTAGATTTTGACTATTTTGAAAACAACTGTTTTTCGCTTTTTTCACCTCTATTCAGGTGCACCCATCTTCTGGAGGAAATATTTTTTATACATTTTTACAATTTGATTCATAAAGGGGAAAGCTTGAGCTTCAATTTACTTTTTTGAAAAACATTGAGCGATTTTTTTTTTCAAAGTTATTCAGTCTTTTGTGAAAAAAGAGGAAATTTGAAAAATCCCGTATAAGACGAAAACAAAGAGGATTCGTAAAAAACTTCAGGGTAGCAAAAAGGTGTGTCTGCTTTCATTGAGTCCACAGAAATTTTTTCAGATTTTTTTTCGTCCGAGAATAGGAGAAAAAAAATTTGGGAAAAAAAATTCCAAAGTGTTCAAAATGGTAAAGTATTTCTCCTCTTGAAATTTTATCAATAATCCCATAGTTCTCGAGTTATGATAATTGAATGATCTGAGCTCCGACCCAGAAAATGAGAAAACACAAATTCTGGAAAAAAAATCTGAAAAAATTCCTCTGAACCTAAAGAAAACAGACGCAACTTTTGGCTATCTTGAAGTTTTTCATGTATCCTCTTTGTTTTCGTGTTATACAGGATTTTTCAAATTTCTCCTACTTTCACAAAAAAACAGAATAACTTTGGGAAAAAAATCACTCAAAGTTAAAAAAAAAAAAAGAAAATTGAAGCTCAAACTGGCTCCTTTATGAATCTAATCCCAAAAATTAAAAAAAAATGTCCTCTAGAAGATGGGTGCACCTGAAGCGAGAGGGAGAAAGGCGAAAAACAGTTGTTTTCAAAATAGAGTCCAAATTTAAGGTAGTAGATTGGTAACTTGCACGTTTATTAAGCTTTTTCCGGGAAGTTTTTTTAGGCGAAAATAAAATTCAATCGGTTTGATTTTTTAATATATTATGAATGGTATCTAGGAGTGTAATTTTTATTTTATTTTATTTTTTAATTTTTTGTTATAGTTTTGTAGCACTGAAGTGAGCCTCTCAAAAAAGGTAGGCTGGCCCCGGTGATTTCGCCGCTTCAGGACACCCGAAACAATCAAATAAAAAAGATTATTGTTCTGTGAGCTTGTCATTCTGGTTGGAACTAGGATTGAACAATTTTGTTGAAAAATAACAAAATGGTGGACTTTGAAAAAAAAAGTGAATTTTTTGTTACTGGAAATCGGGCTGTAAAATGGAAAGTTAGGGACGAAAAAAAAGATTCTAGTTCCTAAATGCTAGCAAATTTTTTATTACCCGGGTCGACCGCAAAAACGTTCTTCACTTCAGTGCTACAAAAGTATAACAAAAAATTAAAAAATTTTGTACACTCTTAGATAGCATTGATAATTGAATTTTATTCTCCCCTAAAAAAATCCTGAAAAAAGCATTGTAAAAACGTGCAAGTTACCAGACTACTTTAAAATCAAATTGTAAAAATAATTCAAAAACCAGGAAATGAAGCCGAATTCTTCCCCTTCAAAATGCCGCTTGTTGAATCAGTTCACGTTGACTTCCGGCGAAATGGCGTGAAAGAAAAACGCTCCAGACCTTTTTTGAAGTTTCGTCCGGAAACTTTTCGCCGTTGGTGCATATAATATGCAAAATTGAATAAAAAAAGGTTTGAATTACGAGTACAATTGGTGCTTACCTAATCTGAGCATGGTAGGCGGGTGATGTGTGTTCGGTGTGGGTGGTCAGCAATTCCGCGGGACTGGCCGACATTCCGTCTACGCTGAGGTGACCCGAATTGGGGAGAAGTGGCTCGAGAAGAAGAACGCCCGGTGTCGCGGGTGAAGGTGCAGGTCCCAAGAACGCGACACGCACTTTTTCCCTGCCTTCGCTGAAAATTAAGAAATAAGAAACATGAAATTTTCACGGTACAGTGTGAAACTCGCGTTCTTCGTCGATAGCGTTCGACAAAAGAGGAAATCAACGACTGAAAGTAGAAAAAAAAATGTTCACGTTTATGAGGGAGAGAGACCCGGTGAAGACGGTGCGAACAAACACCGGTGATGACGATGTGCATCGATCTGGCCGGAGTGGCGCCCGTCTGCATCGTGCTCTCTCTCACCCATATGCGCCGTATTTCCCGCCTCCCGATCAAACTTTTATATTTCATTTAAACATGGTTAAACGTGACGCGAGAGTGTTCCATGAACGAGCAGTGACATCGCGTACGCGACCCACGATGACATCATTCGTATCGCGACGGCCGATGTGCCACTTGACAGCGATGGGGAGAAGATGACGGCGGCAAAGAGGGAGAGAGAGAGAGAGAGAGAGAGAGAGAGAGAGAGATCGTGGGAAAAATTCTCATCATCCTTTCGACTGAGCTCCGTTTGCTACGATAGATATATTAGGGAAGAGTGGGGTACGACAACCCCCCTTAAAAATTTGGTTAAAAGAAGAAAATTTCGGTTTGTTGTCATATTATCATGAATTTGATGTATCGACTCATTTTCAGGCTGATCCGCGATACTCGAGGCATAATGGACCACCCTAAGAAATTGGGTTGGATTTGTTTTGTCTTCAAATTATGATGAATTTGATGTATTCATCCAAAAGTGGCTTATGTCGAGTTTTTACGTATCAATTTGCTGTTAACCTCGGCTGCGGACCGTCAACACGTGTTCCCACACTCTACTTTTTTCCTGCAGCGCAATTCTGCCTGAGGACGAAGGGAAAACCGCGGAAAAACCTTCGCCGATACAGTCGGTAACTTACCCACCTAGCTCCTCGTTATCGAAATGAACACGCTCGAATGCTGTAATCCGGCGTAAAATAAACCAAAAAAAAATTGAAAAAATTGAATTTTTATAAAAATTGAAACATTTTCAAAAGAAAACAAAATTATCTCTTATTAGAAAAATGATTTTTTTTTTGGGTTAAAAAAAATACTAGTTGACAAATATAGAAGTTATTTATTGTTTAACGAATTTTTTATTAATCTATATATTTTTCATGTTAAACAAATAAAGAACACTATTAATTATGATTAATGATAATTGTTTATAAACGTAGCAAAAATTTTCAACGAAACATTAACACCAAACGTACCGATATTTTTTATGTCATTCTCGTAGAAAAAAAGATGAGGCAATGTAAAATCAATTCAAATGTATATTTTTATGTAAGTGGTAAAATAAAATGATAAATTCGCTATGTCAGTTTAAAAAAAATTTACAAAAAAAAAATTCAAAAGGGTCATTTGACCCCTCTCGGCACTTTTAGTGTTAAATGACGTGAACAATGTAATAACATACTATTCACAATAATCTACTTTTTTACACTGAATCCATGATTCCTTAGATTCCGAATAGAGTCCATTACAGTAAATACAATGGCATTCATTATTTTCAACTTTAATTATGCTTAGTTCTTAAATTATTGTGTGATAAAAAAAATTTTTTTAGAGGGAGGCCGTTGTGCCCCCGCCTCCACTATATAAACCAAGTACCTTAAGAATTGTCGAAATAGAGGCCGGTATTCCAGAGCCCGCCCTCGAGCAACGCCCGACAACTCGAATGTATTATTCTCAAGCGACTTAGTGCATATTATTTGTCGAGGGCCAGGAAAAGAGAACTACAGAAGGGCTTTAAGGTAGTTCCTCCATGAGGTCGTTTAATTAAGAAATGGTTGAAATTTGGCATACAGGCTATTTAACATGTTATCCAAACATCTGTACAGTTTAAATAAGTTTGACCGTCCCGAACCCGAGATATTCACACGCAAAGTTGGCTCAATTTACACGTAAGGCCACGCATGTTGCATAGGCACGTTATTAATTCTACCGTCAAAACAAAAATTACCAAGCTGATAAAAAACTGAGGGAAGCTCGACCTGGATGTCACGAATATAGTGAAAAAAAATCAGGATGATTTACCGTCTAGTTTCCAAGAAATAACCATTGGAAGGTTTTGGTATTGTAATATAAGTGCCGGTAAATGTACTTGTCTCGGGACGCTACCGCGTCTCTTGATTCTTCAAGCGGCGGAGCGCGCGGAGGGGAAACGGAATGGTGATGGGAACCAATCGGAACGTTGCCACACACACACACAGAAGAACGCGTCGTCTGTATTGCTCTTTTGTCTATTGGGGCAGAGCCGGGCCGGCAAATAGCTGACTCGCAGTTGTAGGTTAAGAACACTTGACAGAATAAATTTTACGACGGTAAAAGATATCTATTGTATTATCTATTGGCACTGAATTATTGTGTGCTGTTTAAATGTGTTTACTACAAATCGAAATTATCATCAACCCTGTAAATATGTTGTGTAACTTCTAGTTGAGATTGTCGGGGAGGAACTACCTTAAGACTCTTGGCCGCAATTATCAGATTCGTACGATACATTCGATCAATGAGAAACGTTATCAACTCACTGCGACCCACTTGGACTTGTATCGTATATAATACCGTATAGTTTGTTAGATTTATCAATCGCTCTTCCGGTGGCGAGTTCCCGAGCAGAAGCAACAGCAGCAGAAGCACGAGACCTTTTATAACCCTTGTTTGTCGTGATACCGCACCTATATAGCCTACACGAGTCTCCCTCCGCGCGTATACCTTCTGATCAAAAAGTACCCGGAATTTTTCAATAAAACGAAAACGGTTCAACTATTGTTCGATCTTCATTTTATTGCCTTCAGAGTGAACTCCATTGCAAGCAATATTCCAACGCTTCCTCCAATCTCCAAAACCATAGGCCAATTTTGGAATCGCCTTCAGCTGCTTCTGCGAATTCTCCTTTATCGTCTTTGTCGTAGTGTGGTCCACTCCAAATTTCTTCCACCAGGCCAGACAGTAAATAAGGAGCGACATGGCCTGACATGGCTCCTTGTGACTTTTTCCTATTCCCAGGACTCAAGTTACCACTTCGGGTTTTGAGTCGATAAAGGAGAATTCGCAGAAGGAGCTGACGGCGATTCCTAAATCAGCCTACGAAAAGTGTTTTGAAGATTGGAGGAAGCGTTGGAATATGGGTATCGCTTGCAATGGAGATTACTTTGAAGGGAATAAAGTGACCATCGACCAATAATAGGACATCTTTCGTTCCATTGAAAAATTCCGGGTACTTTTTGATCGGAAGGTACCGGTATACACTCCCAGGGCGGTAATAAAAAAAAGCTCCGAGGGTGATGAGGGTGTGTGCGTGTTTTTCTCGTGTGTGAGAGACAACCGCGCGCGCGTACCGTTGTCGAAGGGGCTCGGCGATATTTTCGAACAATGACATCGACCACCCTCGCTCGAGTCGCAAACGCGCGCGCACACGTTTGCCCCATATATTTCTATCCGGCAAGCTCAATATGGCGTCGTTGGGTCTGGCGAACGGCCGCACGTTGACCGAAGCCCGTGCTGGTGAAATCTACGCTCCCGTGACCGCTTGGCATTGGTTCCAACGTGATAACAAAAATTAACGACACCCTCGTTTGTCGTCGGCGCAGCTACGCACACTTTTTCCATCGAGGGACAGACGTTCCCAATTAACAGCCTCGACGTTGGCTCGCTCTGATTCTCCGTAGAAATTACGGGCAGCAGAGATGATCCGGCTATTTTCCCTCCTCGAGGTTATCCATTGTCCGGAAAAATTCTTGCTGCGAAACGCTGGAATTGTCGAAATGCGTGTCAACAATAACTTATGCGACAAAAATGCACATATTCAAAATGACTTTTTATTGCTACAATTGACACGGGTCTAAGGTTTGGTTCTAATTGGAATAGATCCTGTATTATATTGGGAAAATCTTACGAGAGATCGAGAAAGTTACAATCAGCCGTGTCCCACGCACAGCTTTCAAAATCATTGGGCTGCGCACAAGAATTCAGACCGTCGATGATTCCGACCGTAGATTGAAGCGATGTGTGAATATCGATGCTTTGCAACGTCGGAAATTCCGTAATCGGCGAGGACGAGGGCGATGACGAAGATGCCAACGCCGAAATGAGGTTTTCGGAAAAATTCGTTGCGTCCTCGAGTTGCGGCGTCGGAACTGCTGTTTTTTGCAACCGTTTCTTTATCTCCTGAGGCGTCCCTTTTCTCTTGTTGTAACAAGTTTTGTTTATGTGCTCGACGTAAGCGTCAATGTCGACCTCGTGACCGATCCAATCGCTCGCCCAGTCTGATTCGTACATACATTTTTTTGTTGCGAGAGAGGAGAGAAAGACGTGACAACGGTCAGGGCTTGGATGATAGAGAACTTGCATTTTTTTAAAATTCGAAAGTAGGGTGAAAAATAATGAATTTCTCAGGACAGTTTTTTTAAAAAGCAATATTAATGCTGCAAAAATTGTTTGTTTACACTAATTTTCCTCGGTAAATTTGAATTTATAACTATATTGTTGTATCCAACTATCAGCGCCGCCAGTATCGCTTCCGGGAACTACGTCTCATTAAATAGGCTGCATTCGTCCTTGGACGCTTTGAGCGCTGTGCGCGCCACATCCTGTAGCATTTTATAGGTCGATGTATATCTATACTAGTCTGATTCAAAAAAGCGACTATTTTTTGTTTTTAGCAGAGTTCTTAATATAAATATTTAGATACGGCTCATCGCGAATGTCTATTTCACATTTCAATAACTCAGGAAAAAACATTTGCAAACTTTGAAATTTTATACCTCGACTTCAAGTCAATGTACCAAAATGAACGACACATATTTTTGTAGGAAATTGAACGATCTACAAAAAAGGTCTGTTATGGGTTTTCGAAATACTCACTCCTTGAAAAGTTGTTCAAGGTTAAAGTTAAATTTAGAGTAAATTTTACTTTTTTTTTAGTTTCCGGCAAAATGTTTAAACTTATTATCAAATATTGTAAAATCTTTCTTGAAACAAAAGTCTAAATTTTATATTAACATAAAGTACCTAATTTTTAAAGACTGACCAACAGTAGTGTTCATCCATATTCGCAGTCTAATATACATATGGGGCATTCCACGTCAAATCACGCGGTCATTGGCCTGGCTCCCTTGGATTTTGATGTCCAATGAATTGTGCATTTAGTTTGGTCCAAAATATGACCTCAAATTTTTAGAAATTTTTATTTCATTTTTTAGGGGTTGCCCGAGCTAAAAAATCATTAAATTGAGGGAAAACATAAAGAAGGCCCGTTTTCAAATTAATGAAATTTTTTAAATATAAACTAGGGCCCGAAACAGATATTTTCGTCATAGTTCGATAATGGGCCAAAAATAATTACTATTTTTATTAAAATTACAATTATTATTTAAATTTTTGTTTTTTTATTATCCGTTTGATTTCGGGTCGTCGAGGTTGATAAATTTTCGAACAATGTTGTCGTTTCACTCTTAAGACAAGAAAAAAAAATTAAGTTTCACGAAAAAAATATTTTTCTTGTTGTTATTCTCACTACAAGAAGAAATTATTTTAAAAAAGAAAAACCAATAGTAATTATTTTTTGCCCATTATCGAACTATGACGAAAATATCTTTTTTGGACCCTAGTTGCTGTGAAAAAATTTCATTAATTTGAAAAAGGGTCCTCTTTACGTTTTCCCTCAATTTAATGATTTTTTAGCTCGGGCAAACCCTAAAAAATTAAATAAAAATTTCTAAAAATTTGTGGTCGTATTTTGGGCCAAACGAAACCCACAATTCATTGGACATCAAGATCCGAGGGGGTCAGGCCGATGACCGCGTGATTTGACGCGGAATGGCCCATATATATATTAGACCGTGAATAAATTTTGAAGGAGTGAGTTTATCGAAAAATCATAAGAGGCCTTTTCTGAAGAGCGTTCAATTCCCCACAAAAATACGTATCGTTCATTTCGGTATATTGTCTTAAAGCCGAGGTATAAGATCTCAAAGTTTGAAAATGGTTTTTCCTGTTGTTTAAATGGAAAATAGAAATTCGCGATTAGCCGTATCTAAATATTTATATTAAGAGCTCTGCTTTTTACATGCTGAAAGCGCGTAAGCGTCCAAGACGAATGCAGCCACAGTTTCTGCTATTTGCACCTGGAAAAGCTAACCTACAATAATATAACCTGCAATAAAAATATTCCAACCAATCTAAGTTTGGTTGCAGAGTGAATGAATCCAATGCTCTGCCAATTTATATGATGTCTGTCATATTTTGACGTCTATACTTCCACCAATACTTTCATCAATACTTTCACAACTTCTTTAAAATAATAATATTGAAGAATATTATATTGCAGGTTATATCTATATTATAGGTTAGATTTTCCGCGAGCAGAAACTATCTACAATGGGACTTAGTTCCCTGACGCGACACTGGCGGCGCTGATAGTTGGGTACAACAATATGGTTGCCTATTCAAATTTACCGAGAAAAATTAGTGTAAAAGATAATAATATTGAAGAATATTATATTGCAGGTTACATATATATTATAGGTTAGATTTTCCGCGAGTAGAAATTGCCTACAATGGGACTTAGTTCCCAGATGCGACACTGGCGGCGCTGATAGTTGGGCACAACAATATCTTTGCCAATTCAAATTTACCGAGAAAAATGAGTGTAACAGAAAGCATTTTTGCAGCGTTAACAGCGTCAATATTCCTTTTAAAAAAAACTGTATCGGGAAATTCATTATTTTTTATCCCACTTTCGAGTCCAACAGACTAAAATAGAGATTTCAGAGATGCATGCAAGTCCCCTATATTGTACTCACAGTGAATAGCTTGGAACAATCGGTGATCGATGGCCGGTCGAGAACCCGATTTCGAGCCCTTTGCCGAATGATCGGCCAACTTCTTGCCGTAAATCTCGTCTAGGGCCAAACGAACGAGCAGCGGCCAATAACGAACTAGTTTTCCCGTGGATTTATCAGTCACGTGAGATTTCGTTTCTATGCTCGCCTTGACACCTTTGTAGAAATAAAAGTTCATTCCCTCCCAGAGTGGAACCTTGGAAGAAAAGAATCAACGATGCATTTGGTCCGATAAGTCGATCAAAGTCGTCGCAGCTGATCAATTAATTACCTTCTCTCTGCCCGGAGTCGTGTAAAAATCTGGAATCTGATTAGGAAAATTATTTATTTTTTTCCTCAACTGGGCACACGCATTCCGATATTAGATTACCTTGTAAGGTGCGTTCGTTTCTGCTTCGTCGGGTTTTTTCACCTTCAGAGCTTCCTTCATCACGTCGACCAGTGATTCCAAAAATCGAACATTCTCCTCGGTTGCTGCGCGCGTGAGATCCATAGATTTTCTTTTTTTACTCGCACAAAGAAAAAGTGGGGAAAAGGGTAATGAGCGTGAAAAGTACCTTGCGACGCCAATTCTTTGACGGCGTTCGCCAATCTCGTCTGCGTTGCTTCGTCGTCGTTTTCAACGCTGCTCGGTTCGTCATGGTCTTCGGTCAATGGAATTTCCTCGTCATCGTTGTGAGAATTATAATCCCCATCTTCGTTGCTGCCGTTGCCGATCCTGGATCTCGCGATGCTGGCTCTTTGCGATTTTTTTTTTCTCATTCGAACGACATCTCGACTCGGTGGTTTTTCACTCGATTCCGAATCGCATCCCGTTATACTGGGCGAAATTCGTCGCAATTCCTCGATATTGTCTGAAACCCCGTAAATCATCATTTTTTCATCCTCAAGTCCAGAATTCAGGCGAACGAATGAAAAAGTCTTACCGCTTATTCTTATGACCGTCGCTCCTCTCCTGCTCGTCGATCCTCTCTTTTTGGACCTCTCGTTCGTCCACTTGAGCATCGGTGTGGCACCTTCTTTGCGAAATTTCCGCGGTATCGACGACAGTTCCATTATTTCGTACGATTTTTCCGTTTCACAATTCTTTTTATCGTCCGCGCTGTGGCTCCACAAAACGAGGGCGTGTAATATTCTCTTGGATTTCGGCATTTCGCACTCTCACTCTTTCTCTCTCTTTCTATCTTTCTCTCTCTCTCTCTCTCTCTCTCTCTCTCTCCCTTTCTTCTTCTTTTCTTTTCCTTTGCGGTTCTCGTTTTTGCGGGTTTTCGCAGCCAATTCTGGCGCGTCTCTGCCTCCCGCAAAGGAATATGGAAAGAAGCATGTGTTAGTGCCATAAGCGCCAACGACGAATCGGTATAAAAAAATTCTCAACGAATTTCCATAAAATACATTTTTTAATGATTTTTTTTTCGCTTTTTCTCATGAATAAATTTTTTGCCAACAAAAACTCTGGAAATTTGTAATCAGCGATCAATTTACCATAAAATGTAGTTGAAAAATGTTGAAAAATTTTTTTTTTCCGAATCAAGTTTGACCGAATTTTCGAAATCTTAAAATAGCGAAATTTCAAATGTTCACACTGAGAAAAAAATGGTTGAATATGCAAAATCGTTTTGTTGAATACGTGCAACTAAATATTTAGTTGTACAATCCAAATTTTTGTTGCCTGAACAATATTTTGGTCAACCGAAGCGCGGAATTATTCAAGAAACTAATTATTTAGTTAGACCAAATAAATATTTAGTTGCCCGTATTCAACTAACGATTTTGCATATTCAACCTTTTTTTTTCTCAGTGCATAAAACTTCACTTCGGTTTGGCCAATTTAAATTCTTTTTGTGCGCAAATTTCTTTTTCGTACGCAAAGATTGTCTCTAAAGTTAGAGAATGCCGTTTATTTCGATAACTTGATTTTTGTAAAAATAATAGCAGCTTGAAAATCGTCGACAAAAATGGAAAAAAATAAATTTTCCATTTATTTTTTTAAACCTCACTTTTTCTCACTGAATACAAATTTACGAATTAGTTTCGCAAAAACTCAAAATTTATTTATGAATTTTCGTCATAACCATTTTTTTCCCAAGTATTTGCTCGTTTTTTCCCATGCATTATTTTTTTTTTCGACAATAACGCAACATATGCTTCTAGAAAAAAAAAATTACATCTATTTTTGGGTGCCTTTTCAGAAACGTCAAGATAACGAAATTTCGACGCTTATGCGTGAGTTCTAAAGTGGCAAACAGGGAAAAAATAAAAATAACATTTTTTTCCAAGTTTTTGCTTGATTTTTCCCATGCAATAATTTTTTTTTCGACGATAACGCAACATATGCTTTTAGAAAGAGAAATTTAAAAAATTCCATCCACATTAGTGGAAAAATTAAGGAATCAAAAAAATTTCCCACATATTTAGTGGTTTTTAACAATGCTGTATCGCAGTTAAAAATGGTCGTATCGAGGTCTAAAAAAAATCATTTTGTAACTTTAAGCTTTCGTAATGGTTTAGCTGGAAAATTTTTTCCCAAGTAATTGCAGCCAAAAAAAAAAGTGATACAAATTTGCCAAATTTTTTTTTCTCGGTATTTCTCAGGATTGCGTGGAACCTTCGCAAATTTTTTTGCTGAAAGATCTGAAAACTAGAAATTTGAAGCTGCAAAATGCTTTTTTTTACACCTCGATACGACCATTTTTCACTGAGATACAGCATTGTTAAAAATCACTAAAAATTTGGGACATTTTTTTGATCCCTTAATTTTTTCCACTAGTGTATTCCCAGAAACGTCAAGATAATGAAATTTCAACGCTTTACGTGAGTTCTAAAGTGGTAAAAAGGAGTAAAAAAATAAAAAATAACCCAAAACGAGAAAAGAAAATAAGGCTAAATTTTCAACACTGAGAAAAATTTTTTGTTGAAAATGCCAAAATTTATTTGACTCGACCAAATATTTATTTCCGGACGTTCAACGAGATCATTTTGGTAATTGAACAAAGATACATCGGAAGTTTTAGTTAAATTGGTTAAATCGTTGCTTGAATGGGCAAAGTTTCGGTTCAATCAAATAAATATCTTTGTACCAAATAAATTGTGTGATTGAAAATACGAATTGTTTTTTTTTTGTTACAGCTAAATTTATCAAGTTAAAATATACTAAAAATCAACGAAATATTTCTGTACAACAACTCAGTAACGTGTAAATTGGACTAAACTGTATCTGGAAATTGACCAAATAATTTCGTTCACCTCGTATCTTATGGTTAACCAAATCCATTTGTTGAATTAATTATAGTTTCGTTATTTCAAACGAATTAATATTGAATGAACAAAATTTTTTTCAACTAAATGGATTTAGTTGTTTTAACTGAACTTTTTTCTCAGTGAACAAACGGCGCATTTTTCTGCTCTTCCATTCGTGCAAAAGGTCGATTATTCTCGATGCTGATAATACGCGGCGGTGACAACATCATCGTTTACGTGTATTATACGAAATTACGCAACAAACCAGCCAACAACTGCGCCAGAGTCGCGACTAATGGGCGTTCAAGTTTATTTTCTACACTCTGGAGAGAGTCAGGCCAGACGTGCTTCTCAAGGCCATGCATTACCATCGGGCCGTTTTGCCCAAGGATATTCGTATTTTGGACAGACGACAATCGTTCTATGACGAATATCTTGTCCGCAAGTTTGTATCGTTGGAACGCAACGGGAGTACTTTTTTAATTTCAGGTTTTGTTAAATGTTAACAAATGTAAAGGTGAATATGGCGAAATCAATTATTTTTCAACAATTAATAAATTAAATGAATATTTTTTAACAGTTAATAAAATAAATGATTTTTTTTAACATTTAATAAATTAAATGAATTTTTCTAACATTTAATAAATTATTTCGACACAAATAAAATATTTGGTAAATATACGGAAGTGTAAATCCCGCTAAAAAAAGGCTGTAATTTTTTAAAACAATTCTTTATAATTATAAATCCTTAAATTAAGTTATATTTTAATGGCGCACAATGTTTTTACCCAACTTTTTTAATTTTTTATATATATATTTTTTCATAAAATAAAATCAAGGAATTTAGCTACTAGAATAGATTTTCCCGTTGCAGAGTTTCTGTTGTTTTTTGGGTTTGATAAAAAAAAATGTATTTTAAAAATTTGGTTTTTTGTCAAACCCCAAAAAACAACGGAAACTCTGCAACGGGAATAACGATTCTAGTAGCTAAATTCCTTAATATTATTTTATTAACAAAATTTTTTTTTTCATTTAAACAGTTAGGTAAAAACATTATGCGCCGCCATAATAATATTAATTATGATATTTTTTAACTGTAAGAAACAATACAAAAAAAATCAACTCGATTCTGACAGGACTTACACTTCTGAATATTTACCAATTATTTTTTAACGACTAACAAATTTTGTAACAGTTAAAAAAAATATTAATATTACGTTCCAACGATGGAACGATTCAACGACGGCGCGATTTGGTCATCTTCATGGAGCAGAGTGCAAAAAAATATTTTTTTTTACGTGCATTCACGAGCGCAATCTCTACCAAATACGGATTTTTCGTAAACGGCGAAACATGCGCGAACGAGGTTGTTTGGTCACTCTCGCCGTCGTTAAGGATGATCTTAAAGAATGTTTATTCCTACAGTCCCAGCCAAAAATTGTATCCGATTGAAATTTCCGTACTTCGTGATAATCTAAGAAAATTTAGCAATATTCGGCATGCCATAAACATCAATGATCAATAATAATATTGCCCAAAAGTTACAAACAAAATCCTTAAACAAATAATTATTTAACAATTTTTCGGTAAGTTATTTTTTTTCTTAAATGAATCGAGTGCGTTAATTTTTCTGAAAGCATATGATTTTTTAAAGAATTTTCCCTCTTTTTTTAAATTTCCGTCTCGAAATTTTTAGAATGGCTGTATTTATATATTTTTGGTAGCTTTGAAACTTTTCAAAGCTGACGATAAACCTGTTTGCAAAAACATATACAAAATTGGCAATTTTTCGTTTGTATTTCAGAATATTTTTTATAATATTTCAAAATAGAGACAAAATTCATTTGATTTGTTCAAGAAAAAAAAGAACTTACCCAACAAATTTTGAATAATTATTTGTCTAAACAATTTATTAATAACTTTTGGTAAATATTATTATCGATAATTGTTGTTTATAGCATGCCAAATGTTACTGAATTTTTTCAGATTTTTATTGTATCAAGAAGTACGGAAATTTCGATCAGATAAAATTTTTGGCTGGGACGGTATTATTTTGGTGTTTGTTGGAATGCTGATTTTTCGTTTCTCATCTTTCTTTTTTTTGCGCTCCAATTCGCGTTTTGCGACGATCGAGGCGTTAAAAAGCTCGACGGGGCTCGAGAATACCGACAACGAGGAGAGCAGGAGGATTACTCGAATGTGACTGCGTGCGAGGAGTAACCATGGCAACCACGGGAGAAACTGTACTATATATGGGGCATTCCACGCCAAATCGACCACTTTTGATTTGGCTGAAACTAGGAACTAGGAAACTGGGTTTTTTTTTGTTAAAAAAAAAAAAAATAAAAAAAAAAAAAAAAAGAGGAAACAAAATAATCCCACTCTAAAAGTTTCAAAATTTCAAATTTTCTAATGAAATAAAAAAAATAATAAATAAAAATGGCTATCATCGAGAAATTTTCGTTCTTTTTCCGAAAAGTAAAAAAAAAAACAATGAAGATAGGTCTCAATAATTTTTTAAAATGTTTTTCTGAAGAGTGCATTTAAAAACAAAAATTTTGAAAAAAAAAATCGTCTCTATAAGTCAATTTTTTAAAAAGTTATGGACATTTGAAAAATAAATAGCCATTTTTTTTTAATTCATAACTTTTTTACGGTCGGCTAAAAAAATTTGAAAAAATACTGAAAAATGTTTTTGCCAGGGAAGAAAAAGATAAAAAAGTTTCAGCCAAATCGAAAGGGGTCGAAAGTGGTCGACTTGGCGTGGAATGCTCCATATATATCGTACACGGTAAAAATTTAACGACACACACCAACGACCCTTAATCGCAATATGTACGAGCCCGTGCAGTATTTTACTCTGTACAGCTGATTAAGCGACATACGGTATAATTTTTCATGCCATACAACGAAGCTCGACCAAAGCGATTAAAAAAGTAATAATAATAATAATAATAATAATTCAATAATCGCAAGAAAATTATAATTCATAATCATCGCATAACTGTGGTAAAAACGACTAATCAGTCGTCGCCGACGAGTATCGTCGATGATAAAATCATACTCGGTACTTGACCCGGATAATTCTTTAAGGTTATACACGGCGATATAGCTATATAAAAACTCAAAAGAGTTTCTTCAGCGAGGAAAAAAATAGAAATGGAAATAAAAATAAAAATACTGTTTCGGTTTCGTTTGAGTAGATTCTCCACTCTCTTTTTCTGACGCATCAAGTATAATAATAATAATAATAATAATAATAATAATAATAATAATAATGATCGAAATGGCCGTGATCTCGAGAACGCGCATTTCGGAACTACACGGACGAAGAAACGAAAGAGATACGAAGAGTCTTTTTCGCGAAAAAATAATTTGACTCTGCAGTACGAAATTAATGAATGCAAAGAACAAACTTTACCTGCAACGCCGCTTTCAGGACGTGAGATTTTCCTTCCCGTCGTATTTCTGTCCTTTTTTCCTCTCTCGACGTTTTAAAATTCCATCAGATGTCCTCTCGACTCCTCAAATTCACTCTTCCAACTTTTTTACCGACGGAGAATTTTGGCACTGAATGCGCGCCGATCACAATGCGTTAAAATTTTCGACACACCGCGAGAGATTCTCGTGTCACTCGATCCATGTATTTTCTCGTTTCTCACTCCGACGCTTTGCTCCGGACGAACGCAAATCGTTTTTTCCTGATAGACGAATTATCGCGCAACTCGTATCATCGAACGAGTGAATAAGGCTTTTGGAACGGTAAAAAATTGAAAAATTCGATGATGTACCGCTATCGCGTGTACGCGACGCGATTGACTCGTGAGAATCGCGGGGAGAGAGACGCGACGTCAAAAGTCGAAAGCGGACTAGACTGTGTAGTGTAGGCCGTTGAGACTGAAAGCGTAACACACACACGCGCGCGAGATCGCTCAAAATTTTACCGTTGTCGTTGTGCGGTCGAGGGAGGAGAAGCAGGAATATATTCTCGCGCGCACCACGCCTGCGTTATGCCCGCTATAGGTATAGACGCTGCGTACTTTCTCGTCGGCGTCGACGACGAGAGTGACGAGACTGAAAACTTGCGAGGAAGGACCGTGCTGCCATCGTGCGGCGCAACTAGTCGGCGCATGCGCCGTCGAGAGCTCCGCGGGTCGATTCTAGCGTCTCGGCTGATAATTGACAAAATGTTTGTCATCAAATTCGCCGCATAGTCCGTGTGCAAAATTTGTAAATAATAAATAACACACGCATAGTTTGTATTTATTTATAGGTAGGGCTCAATCGATGCACTCGTCGCCGATCGAACAAACAAACAGCGCTGAATCGGGAGCAAATTTTTAATTTCAAGCATATCTTGACAGACTTTTTACTGTTCTTTCGCAGAGTTTTCATCTACCATGGCGCGCAACGTGTATTCGTGACAATTTCATTCATACGCCCTGGTATTCGTGCATGACGAAATATATGTGGGTCGTTCCATGTCAAATCGACCAATAGTTGGAATCGACCCCTTTCAATTTCGATAAAATTTGGTCAAAAGTTTTCTTTTATCATAAAATGAAGTTCAACCAAAAGAAAAAATACTCAAATTTGTTTTTCAAAAATTCAAAATTTCACCATTTTTTCAATTTTTTGCTTATTTTTAAATATCTCGGAAACTATTATAGTTACGAAAAAATCTTTCTGGGTTCGTCTTAAAGACTATACTTGAGGCTACGAAAAAAAAATATTCCCAAATTTTTTTTTGAAAAATGATGAATTTGGAGAATTTTGAATTTTTAAGGATCGTGATAATCCACGATCAACATTAAATTTTTCGCTCCATTTTTTTGTATATAATACCTTCTATTGATCTTAAGAAATCCTGAAATTTTCAGAAAGGTGTTTTTTGTTTTTTCAAAAATATGAATTTTTCAATTTTGTTAAAAAACAATTTTTTTCCTTCAAGTAAAGTTGAGCAATCGTGTAATTTTTGCTGTTAAAAATGACAAAATTACATGATTGCTCAACTTTACTTACATTAACTTAGAAACAAACATATTTTTTTTTACCGAAATTCAAAAATTAATATTTTTGAAAAAAAAAACGCAATTCTGAAAAATTCAGGATGTTTTAACCCTCGATCTGTACACTTAAATTTTGGGACTCCGTCTGTACTCTGGGTCGTTAAAGTCCTGCTAATGTATTTTCTAAGAAAAAAACCGTTAAAAAAATCTGAAAAAATTCTGAATTACTTTTATAACATTTTTTTCTATGATCCAATCATTTCTTTAACCAATTATAGTAAATTAATTTTTTTAACAATTTTTCAATTCCAGAGATATTCGATTTGAAAATTTGGCTTGTGCCTTAAAAGACCCAGTGTACAGACGGAGGGTTAACATCAGTACAAGGATTATATTTAAAAAATTCAACCAAAAATTTAATGTCGATCGTGGATTTTCACGATTCATAAAAATTCAAAATTCTCCAAGTTCATTATTTTTCAAAAAAAAATTCGGAATCTTTTTTTTTTCCTAGCCCCAAGTATACTTTTTAGAACGAACTCATAACGACTGTTTTGAAATTATAATAGTTTTCGAGATATCTGAAAAATAAACTTGAAAAAATTGCGAAATTTTGAATTTCGCATAACTTTCCAAAAAACTTTTTTCAATTTTTTCGCTTTAGGAGAACTTCGTTTTATGATAAAAGCAAATTTCTGACAAAATTTCATCGAAATTGAAAGAAATTCCAACTACTGGTCTATTTGACATGGAATGACCCATACACAAAATGCCAAGCGTATATACGAGATACGGGCCGTGCTCTCGCGGCGGGTGGCCATAAAAACTTTTTCTATACCGAAATCTAATTATAGCAGCGTGATGTTGCAACGAAGCAGCAAGATCGGATACTCCGCCGCGGTTGCATCGTGAGTCGCGTATACCTGAACGGAAATTGGCTCGCATCAAAACGCGGGCAGTACACAAATTGCGGCGGTTATTGTGAAAATATGACAAATCGTTAATCACGAATATACTCGATGCTCAACAAGGGGGCTGCGAGGATCACGAGGACACTTTCTCGCATCTCTCGCCAGAGGGCGCATGCCCGTGTTGTTGCGAGAGACAAAAGAGAATTAGAGGTTATCCGCTCTTACTTTGTAGGGCGGGAGAATCGTGTCAACGGGCCGTATCGAATCCACCCGATTTACCACGAGAGGAGATCATGATAATGTCTATCTTATCTAACGAGTAAAATGAAATAATTATGATAACCATATGAGAAAGCTTGCGAGGCCCATTCACAGGGTTATTTCTCCAAGATATATTATTCATTGTAAACGACGATTTAACTCGACGGCCACGCCCACTCGGGGCGTACCCTAAAATCAAATTGCGAGGGAGGGGGTAGCTCTGTACGAGGCTTTGAAAAAAAACAGAGAAAATTGAACGCAACAAGGGGGGGGGGGACTTTATTCCCGACAAGATGCGAATAAACGATCGAATCGACGCAAACGAATAACGCTAATTCCGGCTTTTGCGCATTCAATCTCGCGCTGTGCAACTGGAACGAGGATTCGAGAATTATATTATTGAGATATCGGTGCTTTTGCTCCTCTCTCGGCTAATGGCTCTCGGACACGCTTTTTATCAGCTTATCGAAAACGCACGCACACGGGTTGTTGTTATTTCGGTACTAGGTGTGCCGGCGCGTCGAGTGACGTCATATCATTGGAAATAAGAGAAACAACTCGTGGCGGCGGCGGCGGCGGGGCAGGGGGGGGGGGGGGGCAGTGACGAGTAGATGATGAGCTTTCTCGCTCTCTCTCGCAACGTCCGTCGCATCGTGCGTAGGCGCGTTGGAAGCTCGAGACGTGAAGAAAGGGGGGGGGGGGGGGAGAGGGGCAGCGGGAAGCTCGTTTTCCCGCGTCTTATACGCTTGCAACGAAGAGCGCGTGGGCGCTGGCATTCGATTTAACGATCATCGCTCGCGTCACGGTACTGGAATTTAACGTTTTGCAAAATGTCTCACGCGACCCAACGTGAATCTTCATTTCTCTCCGACAACTGTATCGGCTAAGCGCAATTAACTATAAGGTAAAATTTGGTAAAAATGGCACGAATAATCGTTTGGTCAATCAATTCAGCGTTATTGAGAAAATGCACAAAAATTGTAGAACACGAAAAGAATTGGGAATCGCCCATCTAGCTTAAAAGAAAAACTACACTGGACTCCCAGTATGAGTAACACGCAAGGGGGGGTTGTTACTTTTTGCGAGAGGCATATGTATAGATATATTGATTTGATTGCCGGGGTCCAAATGATACAATGTTACCACCACACTGTAAAAAAAGTTTGTTGAAACTTTATAAAAAATATACTAAGTTTTTATGCATATGGGGCATTCCATGCCAACTGTCCTACCGTTAAATTTTGCAACTCTGATTTGAATGATATTTGGCTATCTTTTTATACTTATTGCAAAAGGTATCCCCGATTTTTTTCAAATTTTTTGGGAAATTCGTATCATGAGATACGAATTTTTGAAAATTTTGCTGATTTTTTCTCAAACAGCCATAACTTGGTGAAAATTGCTCCGATTTGAAAGTTGATTTTTTTTCAAATTGTGCGTTTTTGAATGAATTTTCCGAAAATGTTATGTAAAAAATGATTCATAGCTAATTCGATTGTTTTTATTTTATTTTGAAGCTAAAACACGATTTGTTCAATTGTTTGGGTCCTTCGATCTTTTTCAAAAAATTCTCAAAAATATTAGTTCCTAAAACACAAATTTTGAGCCCGGTCCGGTAATGAGAAAAAAATAGTACCCATCGTTTTCCCATTCCCACCGGACCGGGCTCAAAATGTGTGTTTTAGGAACTAATATTTCTAAGAATTTTTCGAAAAAAATCGAACGACACAAACAATTCAAAAAAATCGTGTTTAGCTTCAAAACAAAAAAAAACAATCTAATTACCTATGAATAATTTTTTACACAAATTTTTCGGAAAATTCACTTAAAAGCGCACAATCTGAAGAAAAAAACATCCAAATCGGAGCAATTTTCACGAAGTTATACATAATTGAAAACAAAAAAATCAGCAAAATTTTCAAAAATTCGTATCTCATGATTGACTGGACAGAAAAATTCGAAAAAAATCAGGGATACCTTTTGCGATAAGTATAAAAAGATAGCCAAATATCATTTACATCGGAGTTGCAAAATTTGACGGTAGGACGAGTTGGCATGGAATGTCCCATATGCAGTATATTAAATTTCATATACATGTGTGCAGTATAATATTCCAATATAAATTTTAATTTTTTCAGAGTTTGTTCTCTTAATTTCAATATGCAAATATTGAATTGAAGTTAAAATTGTTAATTTTCCAATCGATTTCTATTAATTTAGATTTCGTATACTTGTTATTGAAATTTAATGTACAAAAAAATATGAAATTTCAATAACAAGTATATTTAATTTAAAGACATTTTGAATTTTTCTCGGAACGGAGCGCGCTGAGCCCCGGACGCGAGATTTGTTACTTTTATCGGGGGTTCTCATATCGGGAGTCCAGTGTTTCTCAAAGTAATTTACTGTGGGCCGTATATAACGGTTGTTTTTTAAAAATAGTTGCGCATACTCACTCTGTGTCTGGCACGGGAATCATAGTACCGGGTGCGACGGGTAATCGTCCATTGTGATCCATAAAGTGATTATTTTCGGGTTCCTCCTGGACGGGAGTCTCGTAAACGAGTGTCTCGACCATGGATCCTTTGCTGGAGCCGAACGAGACCCTGTTGAGGGAAACAAGAAAATGTCAACATATTAATTCCGTCACGCCCAAGATGTAGCAACGGAAAATAAAGTATAAAGTATGAATGAACAATGATCCGGCGCTATTGTGTCGCTCATTGAAGAAATACAATTTACCGACGAACATTGCCATCGATTTTACCGATCTGTGATAAAGTAGCGCGTCAAGAGAGTACCGACATCTCGAGGCAGCTTGTGTCATTTTAGAGGAGAGTGACTCGTTTGCCGTTTATTGTACCCAGACGAAATGGGATAATATATCTATATGGGTCATTCCATGTAAAATCGACCAATAGTTGGAATCGACCTCTTTTAATTTCGATGAAATTTGGTCAGAAGTTTTCTGTGATCATAAAAGGAAGTTCTACCAAATGACAAAAATTAAAAATGTTTTTTTTCGAAATTTACGCAAAATTCACAATTTTTTCAAATTTATTTTTTAAATATCTCGAAAACTATTGTAGTTACGGAAAATTCGTTCTGGATTCGTCTTAAGGGGTATACGTGGGGCTACGAAAAAAAATTTATTCCGAAACACAAATTTGAAAAATGATGAATTTGGAGAATTTTGAATTTTTTTAAATCGTGAAAATTCACGATTGACATTAAATTTTGGGTTCAATTTTTTTTATATAATACTTTGTACTGATCTTAAGAGATCTTGAAATTTTCAGAATTGCGTTGTTTGTTTTTTGTTTAAATATGAATTCTTGAATTTTAGTAAGAATTTTTTTTGTTTACCTCTAGTCAATTTGAGCAATCACGTAATTTCGTCATTTTGAGCCGAAAGAATTTCAATTAATGACATAACAATGTAAAAGCAAAAACATAATGGAATTTACGTTTTTACATTCTTATGTCATTAATTGAAAATTTACTTCTTAAAATTAGAAAATGTTACTTAACTTAGAGGTAAAATTTTTTTTTTTTAATGAAAATTCAAAAATTCATATTTTTGACAAAAAAACGCAATTTTGAATATTTCAGGATCTTTTATCAGTACAAGGTATTATGTTAAAAAAATTGGAACCAAAATTTAATGTTGATCATGAATTTTCACGATTTTTTAAAATTAAAAATTCTCCAAATACATTATTTTTCAAAAATTTTTTTTCATAATTTTTTTTCTCATAGCCTTAAGTATACGCTTTAAGACGAACCCAGAACGACTTTTTCGTAACTATAATAGTTTTCGAGATATTC
>OX333071.1:77291743-77430938 GCA_946863875.1 Alloplasta piceator
AAAATACAAGATAGTGTTCAATAATTAGGACCTGTTCAATAATTGGGACTTTAACCTTATTAAAAAAAAAAAAAAAAACGTCAAAATCGAGGATTCTAAAGTTTGCACCGTTGAAATCGAACAAAAATGCATTTATCTACGGACTTGAAGCTCTGAACGTTAAGATGAACGAAAAAATGAAAAATTTATTCTGTTACAGAACAATTTTGAGACTTTGTCAACACTTTGGAAATGATTATTAAAATAACTGAATTTTTTAAATTATTATTCAAGCTCTTTTATTTTTTCGTTAAATAGATACTTTTTCTAAATTTTCGTTCAATTGAACGTTCGAAATTTCAAGGGCACGTTTATCTTCCAATTAAACCCGTAAATGGCAACGGGGGGTCACTCGTGCCTCGCCCAAATCGTCTTCCCCTTGCAAGCTTAGAGAGAAGGGGGGGGGGCAAACTATACCATAAATAATTATACACTAGTAAAATTCCGATGTCCCCAAGATCCGATGGTTTAGTCCCTAAACAGCTGTTGTGAGAGCCAAATGAAAACACCCTTGGGTCACCAGTGACCCCCCTTACCATTCCCGTTGACTGAAAGTGTAAGGTAAGTAAAATTATTTTTTTCAAATTCTGATGTTTTTTAAAATCATGAATCGATGTTTTTTTTTATTATGAATCGATGAATTAAACTTGCCTGAGAGTTTTTTAAACATAAATTTTAATGGAAATTCGCATTCCTGAAATTTTTTTTCTCCAAATTTTAATGTGTATCGACTATAAATTGATTGAGAGTTAACCAAAAGGACAGGAAAACCTTCTGCTATTATTACTGTCATTTTTGATTGAACTTTGTTAATTGATGTCATTCTGATTAATAAAATTGAGTAAAAAATAAGACGATGTGTACTTCATTGGAAATTGAACCTCTTTATGTACTTTGAAACGACTCGATTTTCATGCTCAAAACTCAAGCATTCCTTTTTATTCATATCGAATCTCAATATTTTTTTATTGAAAGTACCATTCCTAAGCTTCAATTTCCCGTTTGAAATTAAAAAAAATATTAATTACATCCATAGTTATGATTTTTTTTTAACAAAACGGTGCATTCTTCACGTTTTCCTTTGTTCATATGATTATATTGTTTAAACAAATGATCAAATCAGCAATATAGTGATGGCTCCTTATTCTTGGATAGTTGATGAGATTTCATGAATTTTGCGGAATTCTTTGGAGCACTTTAGAGCACTTTTCAAAGCGTCAAGCACGAATGACCCCCCCCCCCCCCGTCGCCATTTAAAGGTGCCCTTCAAGAACGAGTTTTCAGAGTAAAAAAAATCTTTAACTCGTTTGGATCGTTGCAACGCAATGTAATTTTTATCAGTTTTAGAATAACTCGCGCTTTGCTTTCTCATTTATCATCCCATTTAATGAAGACCTCAAAACACATTTCGACGATTTTTAAAAATTCTTAAGAAGCGTGAATTTGCTTGAATAATAAATTATTTTATGGAATACTCCATCAAAGATCCGAGAAGTTAAACGCGGAAGACGAATATACGAGAAATACTGAAAATTTGAAAAATTCAGGATGGGTCGTTTTGGTGTTCATTTTTCCACATAGTTTTTCGTGACCCGCTCGAGGGACCAAAAAAGCGGCGAGAGGACTCTCGTGCAAGTTCAATGAGCACGCACTGTAAAAAATTTTTGTATTAAATTTAATAAAAAAAATATGAAGTTTTTATGCATATACAATATATTAATTTTAATATACGTACGTATATTAAAATTAATATATTGTACATGCATATTTTTTTATTTTTTAATATACGTATTGGAATTTTAATATACTACGTATATTAAAATTCCCATATAAGTATATGAAAAATCAAATAACTTCTTTTAATTTGAATGTACGTTCGTATATTAAAATTCCAATACATAGTATGATTTTTAAAGCAGAATCATGAAAAAAGATATGAAAATTAATATTCTTTTGTAAATTAAAATTAAAAGAAGTTATTTGATTTTTCATATACTTATATTGGAATATTACTGTACACATTGTATATGAAATTTAGTATCCTGTATATGCATAAAAACTTCATATTTTTTTTTATTAAATTTAATACAAAAATTTCTTACAGTGCAACTAAAATTGTACGCCCGAGATATCCACATAAGGGATATTCGCAAGGGTCAGCTCGACCGAAAAGTGCGATGGAAGAGCTTCGCCCTGGAGGAACCGCCTTAATCATCACGGTATAACCTCTGCGCCAGGTAAGTATATTGGGCACGCTGGTCGTCCGGTATATAACACCGTCATACGCCTATTTCGCTTGGGCACGGAGGTTCGAGCGCATGCGACGCATAGTGGTGGATGCGTCAACTAGCACGGCCGCTGACATTGATTGTAATTTTGGAAAATAACCAGTGTATTAATTTCCAATAGCGTATCTTAAAAATGCGAAAAAGCATATAGAAACCATTTTAATATACGGGGATTTGAATTTTCAACGTCCATCTTTTAATTTTAATATCCAAATATTAAATTTAAGATGAAATTGTTAATTTTCCAATACCATGTATATTAATTTCAAGTTCGTATACTTGTTATTGAAATTCCCTATACTATATATTAAATTTCATTACAATATTGAAAAAAAAATTTCAATGGTTGATTGCAATTTTCAGAAATAAGTGTTTTAATTTTCAATAATGTATTTGAAAATTGCGAAAAAGTATACAAAAACTATTTTCATATACGGGTATATTAATTTTCAATGCTCACTCTTTTAATTTTAATATACAAATATTAAATTTAAGATGAAATTGTTAATTTTCCGATACCTTGTATATTAATTTCGGTTTCATATACTTGTTTTTGAAATTTAATATACTTTCGAATATTAAATTTGATAACATTTTTTACAGTGCGGATACGCGAATAGCGATACGGGGGTGGATGGGCACGAGCTGCGCCAAGAGGTGAGCGAGAGGGTCGTGTGACTGGTTCTTTCGGGGAGGGAGTTTGCCCTAGGTCGGGATCCGGTTCCCGTCTCTCTGTCTCTCCTTCGCTATGCGTCTCATCCGTTATCGACGATGAGGATACGATGGTCGAATGAATTTTTTACGGAAGTTCAAAGATATTTTGAAAAATGACTGCGCATCGAGAATTGATGTGTCTCTTACTCTCTTTTACGACAAAGGGACGAGTGCACTCTGACAGCGAACGACGAGACTCGGCAGCGGTAACGCGACACGCCCGCGACGACCTTGACCCGATCACCGTTTGCTCTCTTCATGCAAACGTCGTAAAAGCACGCACCTATGCACGCACATGGATGAGTACACGGGCAAACTGTTTTTCTCGCTACAGGGGCAACATGCCGAGACTGCATCAGTCACGTTCGTCCCCAACTCCGAGTTTTAGCAGCCGATATTGGATAAGAACCGAATAACCCAATAACCTCGAGTTTAAGAATTGACTACAGCTTCCCAGCACAAAAAATTGTATCTCATTGAAATTTCCGTTCTTCACGATACAATTAAAATCTTAACAAATTCAGCAACATTTGGCATGCCATTAACAATTGTCAAACAACAATGATCAATAGTAATATTGCCCAAAAATTATGAATAAATTGTTTAAGCAAATGATTATTCAACAATTTTTTTCATAAGTTCGTTTTTTTTTCTCAAGGAGGTTCATCTGGTAACGAGTGAGTCAAGAGAAAAATGGCGGTGACTAGCGTAGCCATTGACAACGCTTAACCTCAAAATAATCAGTGATAATCAGCATTTTTCGAGGCAAATTAATTTATTATGAATCTCACAAGTACCTAATCGATTTTATGAAGATCTAAAAATGTTCCTTGGATACTTTTACATTGATTCTTAAATTTTCGTCGAAATATCTGTATTGTAATGATTGTGAATTTAATATTTACAGACGCAAAAACCAGTGAAACCCATAAAGGCCCATGTATATTTAGGAATTACATTTTTATTTATTACTCACAAACAACCTATCCTCGCACTGAGGAAAAAAAATGGTTGAATATGCAAAATCGTTAGTTGAATACGGGCAACTAAATATTTATTTGGTCTAACTAAATAATTAGTTTCTTGAATAATTCCGCGCTTCCGTTGACCAAAATATTGTTCAGGCAACAAAAATTTGGATTGTACAACTAAATATTTAGTTGCACGTATTCAACTCAACGATTTTGCATATTGAACCATTTTTTTTTCTCAGTGCGGGTCTTGAAATTTTAACGGATGACTTTTTAGATACTAATAACTATATTCTGATTTTTTTTTAATCAACATCTGTATTGAAAATCGTGTACCAGATGAACTTCCTTAAATAAATCGAATGAGTTAATTTTTTTTAACGCATATGATTTTTTTCAGAATTTTTTTTCTATTTTGAAATATTATAAAAATATTCTAAAATACAATAAAAAAATTGCCAATTTTGTATTATGTTTTTGCACACAGGTTTACCGTGTGCAAAAACAAACAATTCAAAATGGGAACTTCAAAATAAAGAGAAAAATTTTGATAACACCACATCGTTCGAATGGGACGAAGCGTACGTCAATTCGGAAAATTAATAACGGCATAATTTAAGGCTTATTAAAGGCTCAAAAATGAGACAAGAATCAATTGAATTGGTTCAGGCTATAAGGTAATTTTTTTTTCCCATTGAAAAGTTATTTTAGTTGTTTTACTTTTAAACCAAGGGAAAAAAATGTTTTTTCAAAACAAACGTAATTTTTTTTTGCTACGAAAAACCAATGTGATAAAAATAATGTTTGAAAAAAATCGAATTTTTAATGTCGTGTTGATAAATTGAAGTTAACAAAAACTCAAATTTTTGATTCTTTATTTTGAAACCCTTTTTTTCAACTTGTTCAACTCTCAAATAAAGTTGAATAAAAAAATGTTAGCTTTTGTTTCGAAGAAAATCGATTTTTTTTAATGTGGTGTCGTTAGCTTAAAGATAACAAAAATTAGCGCTCTTTTTTTGTTTCCATAGCTAGACGCATCGTTCGGATCACTAAATTTAAGGCTATTTTTGAGTTCTCAAATACCGTGGAAAAAAAATTCTTAGCTCTTTTTGTTTCGAAGAAAATCGAATTTTTAAGGTGGTGTCGCTAGCTTAAAGTTAACAAAAATAAGCGCTCCTTTTTGTTTTCATAGTTAGACGCATCGTTCGGATCACTGAATTGAAGGCTATTTTTGAGTTCTCAAATACCGGTGAAAAAAATTCTTAGCGCTTTTTGTTTCGAAGAAAATCGAATTTTTAATGTGATAGCTTGAAGTTAACGAAAACTCAAATTTTTGATTAGATATTTTTAAAAAAATTCTCACAATAGTTTGTCGTAGCAAAAAAAAAAAAAATTAAATTTGTCTTGAAAAAACTCTTTTTGCTTCCTCATAAAGGAAGCTTTGTTTTCGCGAAAAAAAAATTTTCGCAATTTTCATGTCAGTATGTTCAAAATGTCCCAAAACGTCGAGAAATCACATTTAGAAAAAATGTCTGGACGTATGTGTGTGTGTGTGTGTGTGTGTGTGTACGCTTTGTGCTATTATTAAAATCAATATATCTAGAGAACGGTTTAAGTTATCGAGTTGAAATTTGGTATGCAAGTAGACCATCTATGTCCCTCTACTCAGTGCAAATTTGTTCAAAATTGCAAAGTAATTGTCAATTTGGCGAGACTTTTAATTTTTTGTAAAATGTTTGTGGGTCGTCTAACTTTCGTAATTTTGAAGTTATCGCTCTGAAATTTTTTATGTAAATACACTTTATAATAAGGACGGCTGGGATTGAATTTGAGAAAAATCGCTCAAGAGGTTATGTTTGAAAAAAAATTGTAATTTTTCGCAAATAATTTGTAAGTTCTCTAACTTTTGTAATTTTGCATGTATTGAGCTGAATTTTTTTGTGATGATACATTTAATGACAACAAAAAATAGTACCAAATTTCAAAAAAATCGCTTCAGGGGTTTGGTAAAAAAAAAAATTTCAATTTTTCAAAAATTTTTGTAAACGCTCCAACTTTCGCATTTTTAGAAGTATTAAGCGGAAATTTTTTGCACGAATGCACTAGATAATAAGAATGATTAGTGTTAAATTTGGTGAAAAACGCTAGAGAGGTTGGTTCTAAAAAAAATTTAGACATTTCCAGAAAAATGCTTGTGAACACTTTCGTAATTAAGCAGCTGTTTTGCAGTTGGCACCCTGAAATTTTATGTGTAGATACACTTTATAATAAGAACTATTTGGATTGAATTTGGGAAACTTTGCTCAAGAGGTTTGGTTTAAAAAAAAATTATTATTTTTCGCAAAAAATGAGTAAGCTCTGTAGCTTTTGTAATTTTGCATCTATCGAGGTGAATTGTTTTATGCCGACACATTCAATACAGTTTTGAAAAAAAATCGTAATTTTAAAGAAAGATTGAATGGAAACTGACTGACATAATTTTATGAATACAGTTTTGGAAAAAAATTGTTATTTTAAAAGAATGATTGGATGGAAACTGACTGACATAATTTTGCAGTCATCGGGCTAAGAACTTTTGCTCAAGTGCATAAGGTGATGAATAAATTAATATTGAATGAGCAGCAAGAGATCGTAGAATATTAAAATTTTATGAAAATGATGAATAAATCGTGCAAATTGGAAATTTGCACATAGCTTCCTCATTTTTTTCCGTCTATCGTCAAGCTTCCTTTATGAGGAAGCCATGAAAATGAACATACATAAAATAAAGGTGGTCAAGAAGGTCCTCATAGAGGAGGCTTGACGATAGACGGAAACAAATGAGGAAGCTACGTGCAAATTTCCAATTTTTTTCCCTTAGTTTAAGAGTAAAACAACTAAAATAACTTTTCAATGAAAAACAAATTCCTTTTTTTTACTCTATAGCGTGGACCAATTCAATTGATTCTAGTCTCATTTTTGAGCCTTCGAAGAGTCTTAAATTATGCCGTTGTTCATTTTTCCATTGGGCGTACCCTTCATCCTGTTCAAACGATGTGGTTTTTTTTTTAAAGCAGCATTAAATTCGGCATTGGGGTATTAAACTAGCCTTAAATTAGCCCTTAAATATTTCATAAGTTTAATTACGATTTGGCAATGTGGTCGTGCTAGCTCGATTGACGTCGTAAACGTATCTGGGTCCATTTGACCTTGTCGATTTTTAGACAAGTATTGTGATCAAACTATCGGTCGTAAAAATCTCAAAAAATTACAGAACACCCTTCAAACATTCTAGTTGATGTATCAAAAATTAGTTTAGAAAAAATCGAATCACTACATATTCAAAAAAATTCATAATGAAGAAAGAAGAAAAGTAGTCGTGGGGTCTATTTGACCCCGTGTAACCACGGAAGGTTAAGCGAGTGGAGGCAGCGTAGGATGAAGGATTCTCAATTTAGTTAGTTCGAGTGTTTATACGATGAATGAAGAGAGACAGAGAGAAAGAGAAAGAGGGAGAGAGAGCGAGCGAGCGAGCGAGAGAGAGAGAGAGAAAGAGGAGGTGGAAGTTGGAGCACGCCAGGAATTCGAACCCTGACGTTGATTCATCAAGCCCGCGATACTATTTTCATGCAGTGACACGCGCGCTCGAACGTGTTTCTGTGTGAGTGCGTGTTCCCGCTACCTTGGCAGTGAACGCGCGCGGCATAGTCACGGCTTTTTAAACGACAAGAAGGGGAAGCAACAAAAAAAAACATTGAGAAGCGTCACATCGACGGAATTCGGCGGAAAAAAATATACTTGGCTAATATCATATTTACGTTTAGCAAATGAGAATATGACTCACCTCTTGAGACTGGCGTGTTTCCCTCCGTTGATTATTTTGGTAGATTTTTTGTCGCTGCCAAAGCAATCGCTGTCGATGCTGTAAAGACTCTCGTCCTTGCTGACGATCCTCGACGAAGTGTGAAGCGTCGATTTTCTCACCGTCGTTCCGTTGCTCGTCGCATTCGCGTCGACGTAACCGGCGTCGACGATCGCGCTACCGTTGTTTTGACGATTCGCACTTTCGAGGCCGATAATGTCGTTGGGCCGAGGATTCCCGTCGACAAACTCGCTGTCGTTCGTCACCGGCCAACTCGGACTCGTCCGTTCGATCGTCCTCGACGTCATTATTCGCGAATTATCCGTTATTTCACCGTCAACGATGCAGCTGCGTCTCGCGTTTCGCGTTATTTCTCGCTGATGCCGTTGCTCATTATCGTCGTTTCGACTCGAATGCTTCGTGCGACTGTAGTTCTGATGCGATTGCTCGCCCGACGGTGGTTTGTTTTCCGTCGGCGGTAGCACGTACGACAACATTTTTCCGATTATATCCGTCTGAAATGAGAGAGAAAACAATAAAACTCTCATTACAGACACGTGTATATGGGGCGTTCCATGTCAAATGGACCACTTTTGAACCCAACCCCTTCCAATTTGGTTGAATTTTTGTTTATTACAGACGCGTGTGTATGGGGCATTCCATGTCAAATCGACCATTTTTGAACCCGACTCCTTCCAATTTGGTTGAATTTTTTATTACAGACACGTGTGTATGGGTTATTCCATGTCAAACCGAACACTTTTGAACCCAACCCCTTCCAATTTGGTTGAATTTTTTTTATTACAGATACGTGTGTGTAGGGCATTCCATGTCAAATCGACCACTTTTGAACCCAACCCCTTCTAATTTGGTTGAATTTTTTTTTGTTACAGACACGTGTGTATGGGTTATTCCATGTCAAATCGACCACTTTTGAACCGACCCCTTCCAATTTGGTTGAATTTTTTTTTGTTACAGACACGTGTGTATGGATTATTCCATGTAAAATCGACCACTTTTGAACCGACCCCTTCCAATTTGGTTGATTTTTTTTTGTTACAGACACGTGTGTATGGAGCATTCCATGTCAAATCGACCACTTTTGAACCCGACCCCTTCCAATTTGGTTGAATTTTGTTTTATCACAGACACGTATGTATGGGTTATTCCATGTCAAATCAACCACTTTTGAACCCGACCCCTTCCAATTTGGTTGAATCTTTTTATTACAGACACGTGTGTATGGGTTATTCCATGTAAAATCGACCACTTTTGACCCGACCCCTTCCAATTTGGTTGAATTTTTTTTAATTACAGACACGTGTGTATGGGGCATTCCATGTCAAATCGACCACTTTTGAACCCGACCCCTTCCAATTTGGTTGAATTTTTTTATTACAGACACGTGTGTATGGGGCATTCCGTGTCAAATCGACCACTTTTGAACCCGACCCCTTTCAATTTGGTTGATTTTTTTTTGTTACAGACACGTGTGTATGGGTTATTCTATGTCAAATCGACCACTTTTGAACCCAACCCCTTCTAATTTGGTTGAATTTTTTTTATCACAGACACGTGTATATGGAGCGTTCCATGTCAAATCGACCACTTTTGAAAACGACCCCTTCCAATTTGGTTGATTTTTTTTATTAGATACGTGTGTATGGGGCGTTCCATGTCAAATCGACCACTTTTGAAAACGACCTCTTCCAATTTGGTTGATTTTTTTTATTAGACACGGGTGTATAGGGCATTCCATGTCAAATCGACCACTTTTGAACCCAACCCCTTTCAATTTGGTTGATTTTTTTTTATTACAGACACGTGTGTATGGGGCATTCCATGTCAAATCGACCACTTTTGAACTCGACCCCTTCCAATTTGGTTGAATTTTTTTCTTATTACATACACGTGTTCATGGGGCATTCCATGTCAAACCACTTTTGAACCCGACCCCTTTAGTTTTTTCTAAAATTTTATTGAAAATATTTTTCAGGAAAATTTTATTTTTTACCCAACCCAAAAAAGTCTTTTTTTCAAATAGCTATAACTTATTAAAAAATTGACTAATTGAGACGTTTTTTTCTTCTAAATTTTCGTTTTTAAATGTACTTTCCGGATAAAAATACAAACAAAATTTAAGATATTAAAATCTATGAAATTTTTCATTTTTTCGAGAAAAATCATCTTTTTATCGAAGTGTGCCATTTTTTTTTTCTTCACTCGAAAAATACTTTGATCGATTCCGGAAAAAATGCCGCCAACATGGAGTGGGCCGAGTTTTCCATTTTTTTTCTTCACTTTTTTGAAAGAAATCAACATTTTTTCGAGGATTACTACTTTCAATTTTTGTTTTCTTCTCAATTTTTCAAACTCTGAAAAATCATCTTTTTATCCAAATGTGCCATTTTTAATTTTTTTTTCTTTACTCGAAAAATACTTTGATCGATTCCGGAAAAAATGCCGCCAACATGGAGTGGGCCGAGTTTTCCATTTTTTTTCTTCACTTTTTTGAAAGAAATCAACATTTTTTCAAGGATTACTACTTTCAATTTTTGTTTTCTTCTCAATTTTTAAAACTCTGAGGTCCTTTATAAATCTTCAAAAATTTACAGAGTGGTGTTTTGTGAAATAAGCACAGCTGGAAATTTTTTTTTTCAATCGATAAAAAAAAAATAGAAGGAAATGTTGACCCACACATGTTGGGCCGGAATTTTTTTCCGGAATTGATGAAAGTATTTTTTTAGCGAAAAAAAATATTTAAAAATAGCGAACTTCAAGAAAAAAATGATTTTTCTCGAAAAAGTGAAAAATTTCAAAGATTTTAATATCTTAAAATTTACCTTAAATTTTTTAAGGGCCGTAAAACTGTTCTTTTGAAGAATAAAATCGACAAATTTATGTGTCGATCGAAAAAGTAGAAGAGCTGGGCAAATACTTGGTGAATAATCATTTTTTAGATTGAAAGAGGTTTGAAGAATTATTTCCAAAGTGTTAAAGGACCTTAAAACTGTCCTTTAAAAGAATAAAATCGACAAATTTATTTGCTGAACAAAAAATTAGAAGAGCTGTGCAAATACTTGGTACATAATAATTTTTCTAATTTAAAGATGTTTGAAGAATTATTTCCAAAGTGTTAAGGGGCCGTAAAACTGTCCTTTAAGAGAATAACATCGACAAATTTATTTGTTTAACAAAAAATTAGAAGAGCTGTGCAAATACTTGGTAAAAAATCGTTTTTTAAATTGAAAGATGTTTCAAGAATTATTTCCAAAGTGTTAAGGGCCTTAAAACTGTCCTTTAAAAGAATAACATCGACGAATTTATTTTTTGAACCAAAAATTAGAAGAGCCGGGCAAATACTTGATAAATAATCATTTTTTAAATTGAAACATGTTTGAAGAATTATTTCCAAAGTGTTAAGGGCCTTAAAACTGTCTTTTAAGAGAATAACATCGACAAATTTATTCGTTTAACAAAAAATTAGAAGAGTTGGGCAAATACTTGGTAAAAAATCGTTTTTTACATTGAAAGATGCTTCAAGAATTATTTCCAAAGTGTTAAAAGGCCTTAAAACTCCTTTAAAAGAATAACATCGACGAATTTATTTGTTTAACAAAAAATTAGAAGAGCTGGGCAAATACTTGGTAAAAAATCGTTTTTTAAATTGAAAGATGTTTCAAGAATTATTTCCAAAGTGTTAAGGGCCTTAAAACTGTCCTTTAAAAGAATAACATCGACGAATTTATTTTTGAACCAAAAATTAGAAGAGTTGGGCAAATACTTGGTAAACAATCGTTTTTTAAATTGAAAGATGTTTCAAGAATTATTTCCAAAGTGTTAAGGGCCTTAAAACTGTCCTTTAAGAGAATAACATCGACAAATTTATTCGTTTAACAAAAAATTAGAAGAGTTGGGCAAATACTTGGTAAAAAATCGTTTTTTAAATTGAAAGATGTTTCAAGAATTATTTCCAAAGTGTTAAGGGCCTTAAAACTGCTCTTCAAAAGAATAACATCGACGAATTTATTTTTTGAACCAAAAATTAGAAGAGCCGGGCAAATACTTGGTAAATAATATTTTTTTTAATTGAAAGATGTATGAAGAATTATTTCCAAAGTGTTAAGGGCCTTAAAACTGTCCTTTAAAAGAATAACATCGACGAATTTATTTTTTGAATAAAAAATTAGAAGAGCTGGGCGAATACTTGGTAAATAATATTTTTTTAAATTGAAAGATGTATGAAGAATTATTTCCAAAGTGTTAAGGGCCTTAAAACTGTCCTTTAAGAGAATAACATCAACAAATTTATTTGTTGAACGAAAAATCAGAAGAGCTGGGCTAATATTTGGTAAATAATAATTTTTTAAATTGAAAGATATTTGAAGAATTATTTCCAAAGTGTTAACTGTCCTTTAAAAGAATAACATCGTAAAATTTATTTGTTTAAAAAAAAATTAGAAGAGCTGGGCAAATACTTGGTAAATATAATCGTTTTTTAAATTGAAAGATGAAGAATTATTTCCAGAGTGTTAAGGGCCTTAAAACTGTCCTTTAAAAGAATAAGTTATTCGATTTTCCGTTCATTTCAACGTTCGGATCAAGTCTATATAATACCGGGCATTGCATACGTGTCAATATTTAGCCGTGATTTGTGGGTTTCGCGCGTGTTCCGGCGCTGATCCCGCTGGATGCGAATACCGATCTATAATTACGCGTGCATCACTGCAATTGCGATGGAATTACAAGAGTGGGGGTGATGCCGAACGAATTTTTAAGATCGGCATCGTCCATCAAGCGCGCACGTATCTGTGCGGTATTCGTATGCGCATATGGGCTATTCCGAGTCTATTAGTCCAGGGCCGGATGTAAAGTTGGTGGACCAACGTTACATCCGGTTCCGGACAATTTTGCTGTCTCTCAGTTTTCTTTCAAAAAATTTCCAAACCTCCGTTCTCTTTTAATTTCATTGTTTTTCACAAAATAAAAACGGCTGAACAATCGATGATTGAACAGAACAGGGTTGCAAGTAATGCATTACTTTTTGTAATGCATTGCCATTTTCATTACTCATTACAATGGAGTGTGTAGTGGAAAAAAATTCCATTACCCATTGCAATGTAGTGTATAATGGAAAAAATTTCCATTACTCATTACAGTGTAGTGTGTAATGGAAAAAATTTCCATTACCCATTAAAATGTAGTGTGTAATAGAACAAAATTTGCATTACCCATTACAATGTAGTGCGTAATGGAAAAAAATTCCATTACCCATTCCAATGTAGTGTGTAATGGATTAAATTTTCATTACCCATTACAATGTAGTGTGTAATGAAAAAAAATTCATCACCCATTACAATGTAGTGTGTAACGGAAAAAAATCCCATTACCCATTATAATGTAGTGTGTAATAGAAAAAAATTCCATTATCCATTGCAATGTAATGTATAATGGACGAAACTTCGATTGCAATTTTGAGAGTGGAAAAATATAGATGAATAATTTATTGCAATTTTGTATTACATTTTATTGACTTAGGACTTAGATTTTTAGGTACCTTAAATTCTAAAAAGCATCTATATTATAAAGATGCTTTTTAGCATCTGTATAATATAGATTTTGTCTATTACACATTACATTGCAACGGGTAATGGAAATTTTGTCTATTACACTTTCTATTTTAATGGGTCATGAAATTTTCTTCCATTACACACTACATTATAATGAGGAATGAAAAATTTTTCCATCACACACTACATTGTAATGGGTAATGGAAAGTTTTTCCATTATACACTACATTGTAATGGGTAATGAAATTTTTTGCCATTACATACTACATTGTAATGAGTTATGGACATTTTTTCCATCATACACTACATTGTAATGGGTAATGACATTTTTTTCCATTACACACTACATTTTAATGGGTAATGGAAATTTTTCCATTACACACTACATTGTAATGGGTAATGAAAATTCTTCCCATTATACACTACATTTTAATGGGTAATGGAATTTTTTTCCATTACACAGTACATTGTAATGGGTAATGGAATTTTTTTCCATTACACCCTACATTTTAATGGGTAATGGAAATTTTTTCTACTACACACTACATTGTAATGGGTAATGAAATTTTTTTCCATTACACGTTCTAAAAGTAATGAATAATGCATTACTTTTACATTACAAATTTTGCAACCCTGGAACAGAATCGATCAATTATATTTTTTTCCATGCGATTGTGCGATCGTTGATACAAGCGCGGATGGTAAAAATCTCAATGTACATCGGTCTAGTTTTTTGGTAAAATTTTTGGAAATGTTGCTAGAGAATCGACTCGGAAGACCCCATGTAAATATCGCGTGGTATTCCGCGACTTCCTGGTGACTCTGACTCGTAACACTACCTATAACGGTCTCTCTAGCGAGGAAACCATATATATATATATAAATAAATATAAATACATGCATGTGCACGTTACAGCTGTTGGATGCATGGAAGAGAGAGAGAGAGAGAGAGAGAGAGAGAGAGAGAGAGAGAGAGAGAGAGAGAGAGAGAGAGAGAGAGAGAGCGCAACGACGATGCTGCACTGGAAGCATCGAGCGTATTATTAGCCCCACGAATGGAGTCAGCTGTCTTCCGTCAAACGGGTTGTCGCGGCTCTGACTTAATTCTGCCGGTTTGTGTCGTACACTATTATATCCTTACAGCGGATAAAAAGTTGACTGCACCGCGCGCGCAAGAAATCAACCGGTCCCAAACCACCGACTCCGATATACGGAAATTTCCTCGACAAATTACCATACTCTAGCACACACATGAGTGGAATCACGATTGATTCTCATATATGTAAAGAGTCGTCCAAAAGTTTGGAAACGCCTCGATTCCGTGCCGCATGAAAAGATGGACTGCTCTTTTAAAAATAAAGATATTTCAATTCGACAAGGGGCATTTCAAAGGAGACATATTCAGCTTCATTTCGCTATTTCCAAAAAAAAATTTCGATTTTTTGTTTCCAACCCGGTACGCTCTTTGAAACATGGTCGCTTTTCGGTTTTTTTTTTGGCGTTCAAATTTCGGCGCACGACCCATGAAAATTTTTGTGTACTGTTTTTCGCATGAAAAATTTGTGGGAGGAAGTGTAAGCTTCAATTTCAATTTTTTTCTCAAATATCTTGTTGACGGGAAAAATTTCCGATTTTTTTTTTTTAATTCTGAAAAAATTTCATTAAATCTAGAATTATCGTACGCAACCTTTTACCCTCTTAGTGATTTCACGAAAACCCGGTAGTTTTAGAGTTACGCCACATTTTATAAAAATGGTTGTTTTTTGCTAAAAATTAAATATTTTTGCGAAAAAAATCATGCGGACCTTTTTAAAAAACGAAATTGAAGCTTATACTCTCCCCCCCCCCCCGAGTTTTTCCCACAAAAAACCGTTTAAAAAAAATTTCATGGGTCGTGCGCAAACATTTTTAACTCCAAAAAGAAAAACCAAAATCATGTTTCAAAGGGCGTACCGGGTTAAAAAAAAATCGAAAATTTTATTTGGAGAAAGCGAAACGAAGCTGAATATGTCTCCTTTGAAACGCCGCTTGTTCAATTGAAATATCTTCATTCTTAAAAGAGCAGTGAAAATTTTCGTGCGAGACGGAATCGAGGCGAGTGTTTCCCAACTTTTGGACAGCAGTGTACATCAATATACAATCAAGATTGATCATTTACTCCGGTGCTTGAAAAGATGATTGGTTCTCTGCCAATAATTTTAATGTTTTTTTTTCTCCCTCTCACCCATCGATTGGCGCATTAAATTATTACCGATATATTCGTGTCGCAACATATATATATATAAAAGTATACATATATTAGGGTGGGTCAAATAAAATGAATAATTTTTTTTTCCCCTGATACAATGAAAAATGTATTGTTTGGCATCTCAAAAAAACCCTCTGCAAGTATTAGCCCTTCATATTTAAATTAAGAGGTCCCTCATGGCAAATTTTTATTTCCCATTTAAATAAGAAATTTTTTTTTTACTTTGGAATTTTATATATATATATACCTGAGGCGGGTACGTGTTCCAATATCCATCAAGGTGAATTAAATTTCGCGATAATGCGCACTATTTCACACACATATCCGTATTGCGAATGAGAGAAGAGAATACCGCTGCGATTGTTATCTCAAATGGGAAGAAAATCGACGAAGACGGATGAGAGAGTAATGGTAAAAAAAAAAAAAAAAAAAGTAAATTTTGATAATTCAGCGATATTTCGCGCCGCGGTTGTGATTATATTTCAGATGCCGCGTTTCGAACGTACCGCGCGCGCGCGTCAACGATGCTCGAGTTGTTTCGAGTGATGATGCAGTTGTGTTTGCGGAGAGAACGCCGAGACGCGACTAGTGGCTACTTGACTTGGCGCGGTGGGTGTCGCTACGTCTTCCGTTTACACATCCTCTCTCTCTCTCTCTCTCTCTCTCTCTCTCTCTCTCTCTCTCTTTCTCTCTCTCTATGTACGATGACCGACGACGCTGATATTTCAGATGGTTTTGGCGGGAGCTATATAATATACCTGCTTCCAACTTGTATTGCGCTGTGTGGCAGACTGCTGTAAAGTTAGCAGAGATGAGTCTGCGAAATTAATCTAAATTGTAAATTGCTCTTTAGGTGCTAATTTGGGTGCCCAATTGGAAAATTTGGTGCTCACTTGGTTTCCCCGGAAATTGAATTTGAAAAGCTAGCACAGCGATTCCAAGCTAGCACAGTTCCATTATGGTTGACACATTTTCTGAAAAACCATAGAATTCAAGTGCTTTTGAACCATATTAAATTGAGCCCCAAAATTCCGGCACAACGGGACCCCCTTTTAAGGATGTATGCCCAAAATACGCAGTATGGAATTCTCTGTTGAATTTAAACTATGTTTTAGAGTGAACGATGCCACGTCGATAAAAAAAAAAATTGTTTACCGTACATTTTTTACAAAAATTAATGTTTTCTGTCTCATTAAAAGGCGTGTTAATTGTACCGGAAGTAGCATAATCTACAAGAAAATGAGAAAATGAAGCATGCTTTAAATGGTAGAAAAAATTAAAAAACTTATCATTAAAAATTTGGGATTTTTTTACTACTGAAAGAAAAAAAAAACCCCGGTGTTACCCGGGTCTTCGTTGAGTAATCTCAATAAAATGTAATCGTTCACCGGATGTGCAAAAAAACTGCCACTGCAGTCGCCATTTTTAAATGTACGTACTATGGGATGTGGCAACGTTGGATAGTGGGTAAACAGAGTGTGCAGTAGTAGGAGAGTAGTCACGGATGTAAGATCGTGAGAGTAGTAGAGCGGCGCTGTTGCCAAATTTTCTTGATATATAAACGGAATTTTCTGATTGGTTGATGGAACGGCCATTACCTCAAGTACAACGTACATGGAATTAAGAACTAATTATTCTTGACGTTAAAAACCGTAACTTTTATCGACCTGTTTTGTTATGTATGATTAGTTATAATTAATATAAAATATATTTATGATTGATATTTGATATAATAATCGGTTTGAAAAAACGAATAGATGTACTGCGGACTTGACTGGGCATACATCCTTAAGCCGACCTCTTTCGATTTTCTTGAAACTCGAGTATATTTTAGTATGTTGCCTGAAAGTATATTGTACACCAATTTTCATATCTCTAACTATAATACTCTTTGGAACACACAAAAAGTTATATTTCAAACTTTTTGCGTATTCAGCGCTTCGGAGCTTTGGCACGGCGCGAAATAAAATCTAAAAAATTCTTTAACAATAGCTTTCGATCGGAAATTTCCTGCGCGCTTTTCAAAAAAAATATCAGCGATTCCGAGAAAAAACGAATTCATTTGAATTTCGGCAAAAAATCGAAAAAATTGATTTACAAAAAAAGAGCATAATTTAATTCGGCGGAACAATTTTTTTCATGTTTTGTATATATCTGAGAAGTCACGATATAAATTTCAAGTTGAAAATCGCATCCGTTTACCAATGCCAAGTCTTTTAGCAGGATAAAAATTCTTAAATATCGTGTTTTTCGTATTCTACAGTTCTCTGATATATTATATAGCGTTTTTTTAACGAATTTTGAATTTATTAAATTTATTAAATTTTGAATTTAATAAATTTATAAAATTCGAAATTCGTTGAAAATGAAATCAAAATATTTCAATTCAACAAGCAGCGTTTCTAAGGGGACATATTCAGGCTTCATTTCACTTTTTTTACCAAATTTTTTCCATTTTTTTTTTTACCCAGTACGCTCTTTGAAACATGGTCATTTCTCGGCGTTTTTTTGGCGTTGAAATTTTGTCACACAACCCATGACATTTTTTTTGAATTGTCTTTTACATGAAAAACTTGTGGAATGGAGTATAAGCTTCAATTACGTTTCTTAAAAAGTTTCGTACGATTTTTTGTCGCAAAAAACGTCCATATTATTATAAAATTTTGCGTAACTCTGAAACTACTGGGTTTGTATGAAATCAGTAAGAGAATAAAATGTTGCATACAATTATTCTGAATTTAATGAAATTTTTTTGAATTTTTGAAAAAAAAATTTTTTTCGAGATTTTCTCCTGTTACGGAAATATTTTTTTTATCTCACAAGCAATCGGGTCTCTTACCTCATCTACACGGCTTTTTCATCGAGAAATCTCATCTACATGGTTTTTTTAAATCGGAAAACTCGTGTAGATGAGGTAAGAGGTTATTTAAGATAAAAAAAATATAAACAGAAACAATTTTTAAAAAAATTTCGAAAAAAAATCTGAAAAAATTTCATTAAATCCAGAATAATTGTACGCAACTTTTTACCCTCTTAGCGATTTAACTAAAAACCAGTAGTTTTAGAGTTACGCTTCATTTTATAAATATTATCGTTTTTTTTTCGAAAATCTGAATGTTTTGTGAAAAAGAACCATAGAAAACTTTTTAAGAAACGAAATTGAAGCTCATACTCCCCCCTACAAACTTTTCATGCGAAAAACAGTTTAAAAAAATTTTCATGGGTCGTGCGTCAAAATTTCAATGCCAAAAAAAAGCCAAAAAACGACCATGTTTCAAAGGACGTGCCGGGTTAAAAAAAAAATCGAAATTTTTTTGTTGGGAAAACCGAAATGAACCTGAATATGTCCCCTTTCAAACGCCGCTTTTTGAATTGAAATATCTTCTTTTTTGAAAGAGCAGCGAAACCTTTTGTGCGAAGCGGAATCGGGGCGAGTGTTTCCAAACTTTTGGTCGGCAGTGTACATAAATTTTTAATTTTACCAAAATCAAAATCCTGGTACAATTTAAATTCATTTTGGAGACTCGTCTCTGCTAACTCCACAGAGATGTGCGCACACACGTGCATTGCACTACGAGGAAGGAAGGGGAAAAAAAAAGAGCGCTCTGAGCAGACGCGAGCACAGAGAGACGCCTCTCGAAGTTGGCAGCTTACGCGGCTGGCGCCGGTGAAAAGCCCTCTCTCGGCTTATACACTCACTTGTAGAGCATATCTCGCGCTCGCGGTCTTTCAACTTTCGAGATAAAAAAAAAAGCTCGTTTTGCCAAGTACTTACTCGGACAATCGTCGTTGGGATTGAATCAAAGTGCCTTCCCGATTAATCCCCCCCCCCCTTCCCCCGTCCTGCGACCTACCGCTGCCAGAATTTGATGCATTCGAAGTTTCGAACGTTCAATTGAACGAAAAATCAGAAAATAGTACATTATATCACGAGGACGTAAAAACATTTTCTGACGAGTGTGAGTTTGCAGGACGAGCCGAAGGCGAGGCTTGCAATCACACTCAGAAAATGTTTTTACGCCGAGCGATGTACGATATTTTATATCACTCAGTACAATAATGGACGTTTTTACGTCCGCTTGCGGACGTAAAAGCGTCCATTATTGTACTGAGTGATATAAAAGTATTTATTCAACGAAAAATTGAAAGATCTCGTACATGAGGAGTTCTTTTTCAACCGAGCCACTTTTTTTTCACCCTCAATTTTTTTCAAAATCTGCCAGTTTGAAATATTAGTCAAAAGGGAACGTCTGTGATGATTTTTTTTGGCGTCCGTTCAGGATTTTCAATGTTTCATTACGAACACTGTATCTCAAAAAATATTCATCAAACTAAAAAAAACATGAGAATAAAAACTTGTTTATTTTTTCCACTTTATCGAAAAAAATTTAAATAATAAATTTTCTGCATTGAGAAAATGGAAATTTGTCAAAAAAATTAGAATACATTTTTTTTGAACCCAATAACACACTTTTGATTTCGGTACAAATTTTACAGGCTGTCTGTTATTGGGTAAAAAGTCTGCGAAAAAATGTTCATCGTAACCATTGCAGGTGCCATTCTGAAAAATGTTCCGCAGATTCTTTACCCAATGACAGACATCCTGTAAAATTTGTACCGAAATCAAAAGTGTGTTATTAGGTTTAAAAAAATTGTATTCTTATTTTTTTGCCAAATTTCAATTTTCTCAATGCAGAAAAATTATGATTAACATTTTTTTCGATAAAGTGGAAAAAATAAACAAGTTTTTATTCTCATGTTTTTTTAGTTTGATGAATATTTTTTGAGATATAGTGTTCGTAATGAAAAATTGAAAATCCTGATCGGACGTCTAAAAAAATCTAAAAAAAAATTACACACGTTCCATTTGACTAATGATTCAAACTGGCAGATTTTGAAACAAATTGGAGGGTGAAAAAAAGTGGCCCGGTTGAAAAAGAACTCCTCACATATGTGATAAATAATAATGAAAAAAATTAATTCCAAAAATAATTTAAATATAATTTTAAAATTATTTTTAAAATTAAAAATTAATTAAAAAAATTATTAAAAAATAATCATTTATTTATTTCAATAATTAATTATTTAATTCTGTTAAAGAATACATTTTTCAATTTTTCGTGAATCTGAACGTTCGGAACATCAGGTCCATAGAATTTCGCGCCTTGTTTCGAACGTGACTGGAAACTGGATACCGTTTAAGCGATTACCGATTTTTTTTGTACATTTATCCCCGATATGAGCCGCCCCGAAAAATTGTGTCGACTCACCTAGCAACGAGAACGGCATATCTCGTGGATAATGTGCCCGGAAGTCATTGTCCGACCATCGAAGATGCACCATCGCGGAACATTCTGCGCAAGAAATAATTTAATTTTTTTAATCATTCACATACATTTATGTATATATATATATATATATATACACCCCCGCTCAAAAGTTTGGATACACCTGTCGATATTTTTTGCCGCACTGAAAGTTGCATAACTCCGCCAAAAAAAAAGATAATCAAATTTTTGAAAAAGCGTTTCGAAGGGGAGGAAATCAGCTTCATTTCCCCTTTTTAAAAGATTTTTTACAATTTTTTTTCGACCCGGTATGAATTTTTGAACGTGACCGTTTTTTGGCTTTTTTTCGACCATCGCGAAATGGGCGCACAGCTTAAGGGCATTTTTTTCGGCTTTTTCATCTGCGGGACATTTAAAAGGATACGCAAACACTTCATTTTTGTCCTTAAAATATTTTCGTACGATTTTTTCTTTCAAAGTTATTTCACTTTTTGCTAAAAAAGACAAATTTTGAAAGATGCAACGTAACTCGAAAACTATAGAGTTTGAAAGAAAATGTCAAGTACAAAAAAAGTAGCGTAGATATACGCGGAAACGTCTGGGATTATTTCAGAATTCTCCCATAAAATTTTTTTTTCTACTATTTTTGCTCGAAACTCGAAATCGTGTCTGATTGAAATTTCCGTACTTGGTGATACAATAAAAATCTGAAAAAATTCAGCAATATTTGGTATGCTATGGACAACAATTATTAATAATAATACTGCCCAAAAGTTATTGATAAATTGTTTAAACAATTTCTTAATGACTTTTGGCCAATATTATTATATTGATGAACAATAATCAATAATTAATATTGATCATTATCGTTCATAGCATGCCAAATGTTGCTGAATTTTTTCAGATTGTTTTCAACATGTTATTATAGGTCTTCGAGCTTTTTCTAAAAAACATGTTGAAAAAATGTTGAAAAAAATCTGAAAAAATTCAGCAACTTTTGACATGCTATGAACGATAATGATCAATATTAATTATTGATTATTGTTGATCAATATAATAATATTGGCCAAAAGTCATTAAGAAATTGTTTAAACAATTTATCAATAACTTTTGGGCAGTATTATTATTAATAATTCTTGTCTATAGCATACCAAATATCGCTGAATTTTTTCAGATTTTTATTGTATCACCAAGTACGGAAATTTCAATCAGACACGATTTCGAGTTTCGAGCAAAAATAGTAGAAAAAAAATTTTTATAGGAGAATTCTGAAATAATTCCAGACGTTTCCGCGTATATCTACGCTACTTTTTTTGTACTTGACATTTTCTTTCAAACTCTATAGTTTTCGAGTTACGTTGCATCTTTCAAAATTTGTCTTTTTTAGCCAAAAGTGAAATAACTTTGCAAGAAAAAATCGTACGAAAATATTTTAAGGACAAAAATGAAGTGTTTGCATATCCTTTTAAATGTCCCGCAGATGAAAAAGCCGAAAAAAATGGCCTTAAGCTGTGCGCCCATTTCGCGATGGTCGAAAAAAAGCCAAAAAACGGTCACGTTCAAAAATTCATACCAGGTCGAAAAAAAATTGTAAAAAATCTTTTAAAAAGGGGAAATGAAGCTGATTTCCTCCCCTTCAAAACGCTTTTTCAAAAATTTGATTATCTTTTTTTTTGGCGGAGTTATGCAACTTTTAGTGCGGCAAAAAATATCGACAGGTGTATCCAAACTTTTGAGCGGGGGTGTATATATATGTACACTACCGGCGAAAAGTTTGCGGACAAAACTTCAAAAAAGGTCTGGAACGTTTTTTTATGCCATTTCGCCGAAAATCAACGTAGACTAATTTAACAATCATTTTTTAATTATTTTCACAATTTGTTTTTAGATTTGAACTCTATTTTGAAAACAGCTGTTTTTAGCCTTTTTCCCCTCTCTTCAGGTGCACCCATCTTCCAGAAGACATTTTTTAAATACATTTTTACGATTGGATTCACAAAGGGAAAAGTTTGAGCTTCAATTTCCGTTTTTCAAAAACTTTGAGTCATTTTTTTTTCCAATGTTATTCTATTTTTTGTGAAAAAAGAGAAAAATTGAAAAATCCCGTATAACACGAAAACAAAGAGGATTCATGAAAAACTTCAAGACAGCAAAAAGTTGCGTCTGTTTCCGTTGAGTTCAGAGGAGTTTTGTCAGATTTTTTTTTTTTAATTTTGTTTTCTCATGTTGAGGCTGGAACAAAAAAATAGGGAAACAAATTTGACAAAAAAATCCAATGTGTTGAAAATGGTAAAATAAAGTATTTTCCCCTCTTGAAATTACATCAATAATCCCATATTTCTCGAGTTATGGTAATTAAATGATCCGAGCTCTCCGACCCAGAAAATGAGAGAAAAACATAAATGTTGGGGAATAAATTCCTCTGCACTCAACAAAAACAAACGAAACTTTTTGCTATATTGAAGTTTTTCATGAACGGGATTTTTCAAATTTCCTCTTTTTCGCAAAAAACAGAATAACTTTGGGGAAAAAAAATCGCTCAAAGTTTTTAAAAAAAGGAAATTGAAACTCAAACTTTCCTCTTTATGAATCCAATCGTGAAAATGTATTAAACAAATTTCCTCTGGAAGATGGGTGCACCTGACGAAAGGGGAAAAAGGCTAAAAACAGCTGTTTTTAAAATAAAGTTCAAACCTAAAAACAAATTGTGAAAATAATTTAAAAAATCAGGAAATTAAGCCGAATTCTTCCCCTTTAAAATTCCACTTGTTAAATTAGTCTGCGTTGACTTCCGGCGAAATGGCATAAAAAAACGTTCCAGACCTCGTTTGAAGTTTTGTCCGGAAACTTTTCACCGGTAGAGTACATGAGGTATATATTGTAATAATAATGATAAAAATAATAATCGTGAGCCTTCTTTTTCACGGTGACTTTTTTAGTCCAAAGCCCCGCGGTTTTAGTTCCAGCAGGAACGAATCTACCCGCGGTGCTAACGACTATGCTCTCATGCCCGTATATATTTTTCAATGAACGAAAAAAGTGAGGGACAGGTTGAAAAAAAAAATCCATTACGGCTCCAGGAGGGTCACACCGCGCTGTTCTCTATAGTATGCGTTTAGGTCCCTAATGATTCTTCTCTCTCTCTCTCTCTCTCTCTCTCTCTCTCTCTCTCTCTCTCTCTCTCTCTCTTTTTCTCTGTAAAAAGACACACCGGCGTTGCGAAAGATCCAAGAAAGATCCATGAAAGATTCTGTACAAGTGAGCTATATACATATATATGGCTACGTGCGCGAGCCGGGTCATGTCACTCTGGACGTTGAATAGCTCATCTCTTTTCGCTCTTCCGTCTCGGGCCACCTGTTTACACGCTGTACAAACGAAGCGTTAAAAATTGAAAATACAGCACGGTGGAGGAAGGTGACTGACTCTTGCGAAAATTTACTCGGGAGTGTACACTGTCGTCCAAAAGTTTGGAAACACTTGCCCCGATTCCGCTTTTCGCACACCGAAAAAAAGGTTTAGTAATATCAACTATTCAGCTGCGATCACGGAAAAGTCGTTTGAATCAATCGTCACATAGTTGATTGATATTAAATGAAAGTATTAATTCGATTATTTATTCGTTGAACCAAGAAGTGTTGAAAGTTGAAACTCCATTATATTAAACTCTTATTTAATAGTAACAATTAAATGCATGATAGATTTGATTACATTTGTATTCATTGGATTAATTACATTGATCGCATCATAAACATGAGATTATTTGGATCTAAGAAACGAATTCAATACGAAATTATTTTTTTCGAAAAAATTATTTTTTTGCAATAAAGTCTTATTATTTTACTTCAAAAAATATTTTTATTTAAAGAGATTTGATTGAATTTTTATTCATTAGATTAATTACATTTATCGCATCATAAACATTACATTATTTGAATCTAAAATGATGATTATTTGAATCTAAAAAACGATTTCAATACGAAATTATTTTTTTCAAACAAAATTATTTCTTTGCAATGAATTCATCATTATTCTACTTCTAAAAATATCTTTATTTAAATAGATTTTAATAAATTTGCATTCATTGGATTAATTAGATTTATTGCATCGTAAACATGAGATTATTTGAATCTGAAAAACGACATCAATATTAAATTATTTTTTTCGAACAAAATTATTTCTTTGCAATAAATTTATCATTATTTTACTTCTAAAAATATTTCTGTAGTATTTTCAATATTTATTAGATATAAAATTGATTGTGATTATTTGAAAAGAAGCTGCAGTAAAATAAATAACACATTATTTTATTCCAATAGAATATTTGTTTAAAATGATGAAATTTTTATTTCCTTCAAGCAAAAACTATCATTTCGATAGTATACTTTAATAGTATACGTAAGTTGTTAAAAATTAAAAAACTGGTTTTTTAAATGTTTTCTTATATTCGAATCTTCATGACTCCTAACTTTTTTCAAGTGTATAGTAGTAGTCGATAGCGTAATAGGTAGCGTGTTAGGTAGTTAGGTAGGATAGGTATGATGGTAGGTAGGGTCGAGGGTTCGAATCTCGGTCGGACAGAGAAATTAGATCGGAGAATTGGCGCAGATTTGTCTTTTTTCTATTTATCTCTTTTTGGGGTGACTAAACTATGCATATTAAATTATTTGGCAAGGGCTATATATTTTTTATAAAATGTTTAGCAACAATTAATAAACACGCATTTGATTGAATCAATCATTTTTCCTGTTGACTAATTAATTTGTTGATTCAACAATTTTTTTTCTCAGTGGGTCTTGTATTAAAAGACATGCATGTTTTGAATGATAAAATGTGTTCTTGATTCAAACAACATATTACATATAATTGATAACATATTGATAGATTCAAGTAAATTCGTTTATTGAAACAGAAATTTATGGAATTGACTGAAAAAAATGAACCAAGTAAATATATAAGGGAACTAATCTAATATGTTTTGGCAAATAATGAAAAAAATGATTTTTTGTCTTCAAAACTTTATTTCATTGGTTCTAATAATTTTTTCTCTCAGTGTAGCATCAAAACAATGTAATTTTCAATTGAAAGGATTCTCTACTTTGTTGGGTCCAGGATATATGTATTTATGGGAATGCAATTTTTGTTTCCATTTTGATTAACGTTTTGAGTTAACTGAATTACACATTTCATTTTTGCCACCCGTAATCTCGCCAGGTTTAGTTAATTCAAGCAAAATTTGTTTCACTTTACCAAACCTTTTTCTTGGTGCACAAGAAGTTTCACTGTTCTTTCAAAAATAAAGATATTTCAATTCAACAAGCGGCGTTTCAAAGGGGGAATATTCTCCTTGATTTCGCTTTTTTCAAAAAAAATATCGACTTTTTTTCGTTTTTTGGCGTTGAAATATCGCGTTACTAAAAACATAAGGGCGGATCTCAAAATATACGCCCTTATGTTATTGCAATAACATAAGGGCGGATATAAAAATTTTTTTTGCTCCAATCAATGAAAAAGTGTTGAAAACATAAAAATCTATGGAAAAAAGGAAACAAATTTTTTTTTGATATACGCCCTTCTGTTTTGAAAAAAAAATTTTTTTAAGTCATAAGGGCGTATCCTGTTTTTTCGGTTTCTTATTATTTATAAGTCAGAGTATGAAAAAATATCGCAAGGCTGAGAAAAATTACCACGCCTCAATTTGATTTGTTTGAATAAATATTTATTTGAGTAAGAAAGCAAATTTCTTTATTTAATTTTATTATAAAAATATGCATTTTTCATTTGTTTTGTTACTTAAATAAATATTTATTCAATCATTTCAAGTTGTGGTGTGATAATTTCTCTCACCCTTGTGATTTTTTTTCATATTTTGACTTATAAATAATAAGAAACCGAAAAAACAGGATACGCCCTTATGACTTAAAAAAAAAAAAAAAATTTAAAAACAGAAGGGCGTATATAAAAAAAAAAATTTTTTTCGTTTTTTCCATAGATTTTTATGTTTTCAACACTTTTTCATTGATTGGAGCAGAAAAAAATTTTTTATCCGCCCTTATGTTATTGCAATAACATAAGGGCGTATATTTTGAGATCCGCCCTTATGTTTTTAGTAACGCGATATTGAAAAATCGGTACTATTTCTCAAAACGATTTTCTAAAAATTTGAAAAAATAGTTTCGGTGGGAATTTATAAAAATTCAATGTGATTGGGGAAATTATTGATAAATTAGTCACTATAACTATCGTCTGGTTATAAACCGACGACGGCGATGTTGTTGCGTATTAGATGCGCCGGAGGCCTCGCCTTTCGTCTCTCGCACGAGTGAATCTCGCTGTTTAACTGAATTGATCAATTTGCATGGACCCTAACCGTCCTCGGTCGACTCGATGACGCGTATCAACGACTCGTCGACGACGTAGTAAAGGCCGCTGCACTCGGACTCGGTCAATACAAAAAAAAAAATGTACATGAAATTGTCAATTTATCAATAATAATTTATTTTACCTAAGAAATTTTTTTTAAATTGATTTTAATTATTAATCGTTAAAATGTATTTTTGTATTTCCATCAAGTTTTTAGGATATTAATCCTCACGGAAAAAAATGATCAGTGACAATTCATGTGTGATATTTCAAAAATTACTGAATTCAATGCAGAATATACGGTTCAGAACTGTAATTCAGGCGTTTTACTGGGAATCCATTATAAATTAATGGATTTAATGTAGTTACTACTTTTCAAACCATTATAAATGCTGATTTACACTGTAAAAAATGCAATGTTCACCGCAAAAAAAAATGACAAAGTAGAAATAACAAGCGGAAACGACGAAATCCACTGTGTTTGAACTGTAAAATTTACAAAGGTCTCTGTAGAATGTTCAAAGCACATAATTAGAAATTGCAGTGTTCCAAGAGAAAAATCAAATGCGCGCCGCAAAATATGCAACGTCAATTTCAATTTTTATAGTGTGGCACTGTAACGGGACAACCTGCGACGTGCCACGATCTCCGCGTTTCGCCCGAGATCCGCTAGATGGCGTCGGACGGCGCGCCCTCTCGCGCCAGCGAGAGAGCCACCGAGCACCTATAAGGTCCGATGTATCACCAACATCGGCGTCCTCAATTGACATACAATTGGTGGAACATCACCCGCGTTCTGTGGTCGAGCAGTCCTATGGACTGAAGACTACATTTTCTTAACAGATCACCATTGCATTTCGGTGACGCTCGTGCTCTTTATGGGTGCGAGGTTAAACTTGATTCGCTTCATTAATTGATCTCACGATTAATTAGTCAAGTACAAGTCCTCGTAGCTATGAGCCTAAGCGAGGATAAACAACGGTTTATTGCAATATTTGAATAAAATTGGAATTTATTCAAATATCGAAACGTTTCACTACACCATAATTTATTTTAGAAATTGCAGTATTTTCAGTGAAAAATAAAAAATGTACCGCAAAATATACTGCGTTCTTTTCAATTTTTACAATGTACACTTTAATTTTTTCACGGGCCCTGGATAATTTTTACAATGTGAAATGTGTAAAAAGTTCACCGGATACAACAGCAATATAACGTTTCACGTAGTGTACATTTTACTGTTCCACACTGTAAAAATTCGTCTGATGGACATGTACTATGTCATATGTGACATCTGTATATTGTATCAAAGAAATATGCAAATTTCACTGTTTGCCCTTCCAGGAGGCGCTGTTGATGGGGAAAACTGTAAAAATTAATGGGAATCTCAGCAGTTCTCACTGATTATTTTTTTCCGTGCTCAGTCTGTACTCTGGGTCTTTAAAGTCCTGCTAATGTTTTTTCGACGAAAAAAACGTCAAAAAAATCCGAAAAAATCCTGAATTACTTTTATAACATTTTTTTTCATGATCCAATCATTTATTCAACCATTTGTAGTGAACAAAATTTTTTAACAATTTTTCTAATTCCAGTGATATTCGATTTGAAAATTTGACTTGTGCCATAAAAGACCTATTGGACAGTTACAAATATTTTGTATCTCGTACAAAAACAGACATGGACACGCGAAATAGTTTAAAGAGGATGAGAAGACCTACAGGCAGTGGGTTAGGTCAGTTGCTTGAATTAGAACGCTCGCTGCGTGCTGCATACCGATGCTTTCGCCCGCTGTTAGGGTAGACGTACCAGTTTCGGCCACTGTGCCATTTTTGGCCACGTCGCGTTTCTTTCGACTTTTATAAGGTTTTGAGGTTGTGCTTCCTGAATAGATTGTTATATATCGATAGGGAAACCGTTTTGAGACCCCTATCAATAGTTTTTTCGATCGTATATACCTTTTCTCTTCAAGCCTGTGAATAGAAATGTGTTGACACTGAGCCATTTGTCCGATTTCTTGACGAAAGTTCCGGTGGTAAGTAAAGTATAATTTCTTGTAACCCGAGTCATTACGATACACCGTACACTTTTATTTTATTCAATATGAATTACTTTCGGGGTTGGGGTCATTAAATCCGAAGGATAACCCAAAATACCCTAAATAAAGGGGCTGGCGTCAACTAGTGCATTGAAAATGCAAATGCACTATTTTTGGCCATCACATGACCACAAGTGGAGCATGCTGATACCATTTGTGGGCATCTGTCGTGACTGAAAACCAAATTCAATGAGTGCGATGAAATCCTGCTTGTCCTTCGCAAAACTTAAGGTTTACTTTTGAACTCTATTTAAATTTGCAGATAATGGGTCGAATAAACAAGAAATGTATATACAAACACAAACAAAAACGAAAATAAAAAATCGACCACTACTTTTCTTTTGTACTCGACGTATTATTCACAGCAGAGTTGTAAAAATAGTAATGTAGAAGTAATGCCTTACCCATTACTTTAAACAATGTGTATTGGACAAGTTTTCCATTACAAATTACAAAAGTAATGTGCCATGTATGCATGTTCCATTACAAATAAAAAAGTAATGTGCCATGTATGCATGTTCCATTACAAATGAAAATAGTAATGTGTAATGGATGCATGTGTCATTACAAATAAAAAAGTAATGTGTAATGTAGTGCATGTGCCATTACAAATAAAAAAGTATTGTGTAATGGATGCGTGTTCCATTACAAATAAAAAAGTATTGTGTAATGTATGCACGTTCCATTACAAATTACAATTTTTAAAAACAGTTATTTGCAGTGGGAAATATTCCATTACAAATAGAACAATTGATGAACTTTTACTGAGCGAAATAAAATAATGAGACAGCAATGTGCAAGTTTCTAATTCGAGCACGTAAATTTTTCTATTTGTAATGGAATATTCTCCACTGCAAATTACTTTTTTTCAAAATTGCAATTTGTGATGGAACGTGCATAAATTACACATTACTTTTTTATTTGTAATGGAACACGCATCCATTACACATTACTTTTTTTATTTGTAATGGGACATGCATACATTACACATTACTTTTTTATTTGTAATGGAACACGCATCCATTACACACTACTTTTTTTATTTGTAATGGCGCATGCATCCATTACACATTACTTTTTTTATTTGTTATGGGACATGCATCCATTACACATTACTTTTTTTTATTAGTAATGGCACATGCATCCACTGCGCATTACTTTTTTATTTGTAATGGGACATGCATCCATTACACATTACTTTTTTTATTTGTAATGGAACGTGTATACATTACACATTACTTTTTGTATTTGTAATGGAACACGCATCCATTACACATTACTTTTTTTATTTGTAATGGGACATGCATACATTACACATTACTTTTTTATTTGTAATGGAACACGCATCCATTACACACTACTTTTTTTATTTGTAATGGCGCATGCATCCATTACACATTACTTTTTTTATTCGTAATGGCACATGCATCCATTACACATTACTTTTTTATTTGTAATGGCACATGCATCCATTACACATTACTTTTTGTATTTGTAATGGAACACGCATCCATTACACATTACTTTTTTTATTCGTAATGGGACATGCATCCATTACACATTACTTTTTTTTATTTGTAATGGAATATGCATACATTACACATTACTTTCTGTATTTCTAATGGAACGCGCATACATTACACATTACTTTTTTATTTGTAATGGAACGTGTATACATTACACATTACTTTTTGTATTTTTAATGGCACACGCATTCATTGCACATTACTTTTTTTATTCGTAATGGCACATGCATCCATTACACATTACTTTTTTATTTGTAATGGCACATGCATCCATTACACATTACTTTTTGTATTTGTAATGGAACACGCATCCATTACACATTACTTTTTTTATTCGTAATGGGACATGCATCCATCACACATTACTTTTTTTATTTGTAATGGAACATGCATACATTACACATTACTTTCTGTATTTGTAATGGAACACGCATCCATTACACATTACTTTTTTAATTCGTAATGGGACATGCATCCATTACACATTACTTTTTTTTATTTGTAATGGAACATGCATACATTACACATTACTTTTGTATTTTGTAATGGTACACTTATCCATTTCACATTATGCAGTGTAATGGGTAATAAATACAGTAATGCATTATCAAAGTAATGCATTATTTAAAACTCTGAAGCGGTACATTTGATAGCCACAACTGATGAAAATGATAGTTGTAGAACATTTCCCTATTTTCTTGAATAATTCGATTCACAGGTGGTTTTAATCGACAATAATTCCATTCTATATACCGTTTAAGTTAGGTCCGTCACTTTTTCAGTTGTACATTTGCTATGATTTAAAAATGATACCTGATCGAATGTCCGAGAATGCTTAAAGTGACCAAAACTGGTACGTCTATATTTTGAGCGTACATTTCTGCCTTATAAAATTTTCCAGGCTCTTTTGACTGTTCATCGTATGCATCATTGTAAATGCGCACGGAATGACTGACCGGGAGGGGGGGGGGGTGGAGGGGAGGGACGTTCTTGGTCACAATGTCAACGAGTTTCATCTGTGTATGATTGATAAAAAACTGGCGTATACGCCAAATATATTTCAACCTTTCTTTGTCAATTACCGCCGATTATTCGCCGTCGCTCCAAGTGCGAGAGAGGGTCGTCCAGCTCTCGAGGAGGGATTTGTGCCGCTCGCGATTACCAATTTTGCCGTTTGTGCGCTCGAATAACGTGCAGCCTGATGCTGGCGGAAAATCGATGCGACGCAGGCGCAAAATGAATCGCGGGTGGGGGAGAGACAAATTATTTCACAGAGTCGAAGCGCTTTGGTGACTATATTGTACGTCGACGAAGCGAGTAAGACGGCATTTTGGTAAATGGTGAGACTGAATGAGAGAAAATAAACATTTGTCTCACGTACGGAAAGTTAAAACGTATTTTTGCGTTACAGAACGAATATATAGAAGCTCCATTTGATGTATTGGAATTTCAGAGGTTTCAGCTTCATTTCGTTTTTTCCAAAAAAAATTTCGATTTTTTTCAAACCACGCTCTCTGAAACGTGGTCATTTTTCGGCTTCTTTTTGGCTTTGAAATTTTGGCGCACGACCCATGCACATTTTTTAAAACTGTTTTTCATATGAAAAACTTGTGGAGGGGAGTATAAACTTCAATTTCTTTTTTTTTTTAAATTTCATACGATTTTTTTTCGCAAAAATATTCAATTTTTGGCAATATTTATTAAATGTAGCGTAACTCAAAAATTGCTGTATTTTTGTGAAATCACTAAGAGGGTAAAAAGTTGCATACAATTATTCTGGATTCAATGAAACTTTTTCAGAAAAAAAAAAAAAAAAATCGAAATTTTTTCCTGTCAACGAGATCTTTTTTAACTTAAAGAATAGTGTCTATTACCTCATTTACACGGTTTTTTCATCGAAAAACCTCATTTACATCGCTTTTTCATCGGAAAACTCGTGTAGACGAGGTAAGATACCCGATTTTTAAAGATAAAAAAATATTTCGTTGACAGGGAAAATTTTGGAAAAAAATTCTGAAAAAATTTCATTGAATCGAGAATAATTGTATGCAACTTTTTACCTTCTTAGTGATTTCACGAAAACCTAGTAGTTTTAAAGTTACGCTTCATTCTATGAATATGGTCGTTTTTTGCGAAAATCTTAATATTTTTGCGAAAAATAATCGTACGAATCTTTTTAAAAAACGATATTGAAGCTTATATTCACCCCTACGAGTTTTTCATACGAAAAACAGTTGAAAAAGAATTTCATGGGCCGTGGGCCAAAATTTCAACGCCAAAAAGCCAAAAAAAGCTAAAAAACGACCATGTTTCAAAGAACGTGCCCGGTTTTTTAAAAAATCGAAAAAATTTGTTGGAAAAATCGAAATGAAGCTGATTAGTGAAACTTTTTGTGCGGCGCACTAATTTTGCGTTAAAAGAATTAATATGAGTACAAGGTGTTATATAAAAAAAATAAAACAAATTTTAATGTTGATCGTGGATTTTCACGATTTTGAAAAATTCAAAATTCTCCAAATTCATCATTTTTCAAAAATTTGTTTCGGAATATTTTGTTTTCGTAGCCCAAGCATTTGAGACGAACCCAGAACGATTTTTTCGTAACTATAATAGTTTTCGAAATATTTAAAAAATAAACTTGAAAAAATGGTGAAATTTTGAATTTTCGAAAAAAAATTTAATCTTTTTCCTCTGTTAGAACTTTGTTTTATGATAAAAGAAAACTTCTGACCAAATTTCATCGAAATTGCAAGGGGTCGATTCCAAATATTGCTCGACTTGACATGGAATGACCCATATTCAAAGGCTTTGTACATGCAACCATCAGCAAGACACATTCAAAAGTACTTGATACTTGTACTTAAAAAAAGTACTTCAAGTACGGAAAAGTACTTGAAATTTTCAAGTACAGTACTTCAAGTACATGAAGTACTTGAAAAATTTAAGTACAATACTTGAAGTACTTTTTAAGTACTTTGCACTTGCAAGTACTGTACTTCAAGTACCTGCAAGTACCGAGTACTTTCAAGTACTGCCCAGCTCTGATTCATTCTTTGGTAATTGTTTATTAAATTATATCTTTGGAAGGAATAAAAAAACATATACCCTAGGAACTATTTTGCTTTTTTTCAACTCCGTAATTTCATCATTTTTTACGAGTTCTTTTTATATTTTCCCAGACCTAATATTCAATTCCCTCACATTTCTCTGACATTTTCATCTTTTCCCTGTTTTCTATGAAATTTATTCTCCTCGATTTTTCCAAGAGAATGAAAAACGAAGAAAACAGGTTTCGAGAGTCAATTATCATTGCCAATGTTATTATTTACACGAAATGTTGTACCCCATTAATATTAATATATACGTTCCTGTACACGAGGGTTGAGAATGCACCTAATCACGCGATTTGTGTCCACTGCAGTGACACAGTAACACGAATACGACGATTTACCGCGTGCGGCATATCTATATATATATATATGAGGTATTCCAGCTCAACTCAACCACTTTCACATGTTGTATTTTTTTATATGGCTCAAACTTTTTTCTATTATTGTACGTATTTATGGGACTTCACATGATTTTTTTCAAATTTTTTTACCCATGCATCTAGAAGATATGATTTTTTGTTGAAATTCGATAATTTTTTATTCAAATGCTTGTAACTTTGCGAAAAATGGACCGAATCAAGCTTTTTTTTTTTTTTTTAAATGTTCGTTTTTGCGTGCACTTTTCGATAAAAAATATTAAAAATTTAACGATATTCATCTTTTATATCATTTTACCGCTTAAAGCAAAAAATTGTTAATTTCAAAAGGTCGGGCACTTTTAATTTTTTTCAAAAAATTCGCTAAGAAACTTTGACTTTTTTTAACTATTTTTAACGCTAGGCTGATGGTGAGCAGATTTTTCCTTATATTTTTTTCATAATTAAAAACAATTTTTTTTTTTCATTACAAGCAAAAAAACGTTTTTTTCAAAAGGTGGGACACGTTTAATTTTTTTCAAAAAATTTCCTAGGAAACTTTGACTATATTGACTATTTTTAAGACTAGTTTCATCGTGGGGATATTTTCTCTTCTATTTTATTCATAATTAAAAGTAGTCTTTTTTTCAGTATCAGTAAAAAAACGTTGATTTCAAAAGATCGGACACTTTTAATTTTTTACAAAAAATTTTCTATGAAGCTTTGACTATTTCGACGATTTTTAATGCTAGTTTAATCGTGAGCAGATTTTTCCTGCTATTTTGATCGATTCGAACTCAGTGATCGATTTAAAAAAACTTCAACCATCAGAGGAACGCAAAAAATCCATTGTTCTATCCCTAATAAAAATGGTGAATTAATTGTAAAAGAATGTTCAAGTTCCGAACAATCAAGAATTTGTAAACTATTTAAACGTCAAAGAAAATAGGCTTGTAGTTGGTATAATAAAACTACATTAAATTGAAAAAAAAACGTGTTTTTAATCATTAAAAAAATATAAGGAAAAATGTCCCCACGATGAAACTGGTCTTAAAAATAGTTAAAAAGTCAAAGTTTCCTTGCCAATTTAAAAAACAAAATTAAACGTGTCCCACCTTTTGAAAAAAAAGGTTTTTTGCTTGTGATGAAAAAAATGTTTTCAATTATGAACAAAATAGAAGGACAAATCTGCTCACGATTAAACTAGCATTAAAAATGGTCGAAATAGTCAAAGTTCCATAGAAAATTTTTTGTAAAAAATTAAAAGTGTCCGACCTTTTGAAATCAACGCTTTTTTACTGATACTGGAAAAAAGACTATTTTTAATTATGAATAAAATAGAAGAGAAAATATCCCCATGATGAAACTAGTCTTAAAAATAGTCAATATAGTCAAAGTTTCCTAGGAAATTTTTTGAAAAAAATTAACCGTGTCCCACCTTTTGAAAAAGACGTTTTTTTGCTTGCAATGAAAAAAAAAATTGTTTTAAATTATGAAAGAAATATAAGGAAAAATCTGCTCACCATCAGCCTAGCGTTAAAAATAGTTAAAAAAGTCAAAGTTTCTTAGCGAATTTTTTGAAAAAAATTAAAAGTGTCCGACCTTTTGAAATTAACAATTTTTTGCTTTAAGCGGTAAAATGATATAAAAGATGAATATCGTTAAATTTTTAATATTTTTTATCAAAAAGTGCACTCAAAAACGAACTTTTTCAAAAAAAAAAAACTCGATTTGGTCCATTTTTCGCAAAGTTACAAGCATTTGAATAAAAAATCATCGAATTTCAACAAAAAATCATATCTTCTAAATGCATGGGTAAAAAAATTTGAAAAAAATCATGTGAATTCCCATAAATACGTACAATAATAGAAAAAAGTTTGAGCCAAATAAAAAAATACAACATGTAAAAGTGGTTGAGTTGAGCTGGAATACCTCATATATATATCACCCACACAACGGATGAGTATACATTGCGCCTCTTCCCCTCTGGAATTGGCGCGGAATTCTCTCTCCGTTCGCAAAAAAACGCGGCAGATACGAATCTGTGAATACACGCGGCATCGTATTCGACGCGCGAAACCAGGCGCGAGAAATAATCAACGTTATTGCGTTGGATTTTTTGTGGACGATTATCGCGTCGCCGTCGACGTTCGCTCTCGACATTTATGTATAATATACGCGACGACCGCGCCGTGTTATCGAGGCACACGCATACGTACATGTGCAGACCGGAACAATCGCATTTCAGAGAATTAGGACGAGATTTCGAGCAATGCCGTAACCGTCGCCGGTTGGAAAAAGAAAAAAAAAAATAGCGGACGACGCTGCGACGCATGTACGTTATATTTGAACCGCACGAGGTCGAGCTTCATCGATTCGTGTGTTGCTGGATATTTTCTTTGTTGACTTTGTTGATACTTTGGAAATAATTTATGAAATATTTACGAATTCATAATTCTCAAAAGTTTGCATCGTTTTAATGCAACGGCAATTGTTACTTTATCAATAAAATTTCATTCTTCCTGAGAAATTTTTTAAATTGAAAATCGTTAACATTTATTTTTGTATCTCTATTGAGTATATTTAGAATTATAAACGCACAAGCAAAATGTAAATCTCACTGAGAATGAATTTGAATTTTTTTTTTTTCGTTGCATTCCAACGATGCAAACTTCAAGATTCGAATTCTTTATATTTTTATTTAGAAAATACTTGCGAGCTCTTCTAATTTTTTGTTAAATCAATAAGTACTTGAAATTTCGAACGTTCAACTGAATGAAAAAATTTACAAATGTAATTTTTAAAGGAAAATTCGAGGGAAAATTAACCCTCGCCAGTCACCGCGGGTCAAATTGACCCGAGCTCTCACTTTGACCTCAAATATATCCAACTATCCGGGTGCTCGTGGGTTTTTCCCGGCCCTCTGGTGGAAGTTTCAAGTATTTATCATAAGCAGCCATCATATCATAGATTTTCGATATTTTCACATAGCGGAATAAATGCCTATTTTGGAACGTATCCATTCGAAGTATTTTTTTTCTTAAAGTACCATATATTGAGAGTAGTATTTTTTTTCTTAAAGTACTATATACTGTGGATATTGTGTACAAATTTTTCCAAAAAATCTTCAAAACTGAAAGAGTTACAATTTCTAAGTAAAAAACCGAATTTTTGAAAGTATTTTTTATCATGATTTTTTTTCCATGGAACATTTTTAAAAAATCACAATTGTTTCATACTGAAATGTTCAAAGATAATTCCTATATTTTTTTTACTCCAATCGGACAAGTCCTTTTTTTTTGACAACCATCCAAAAAGTCGTTCGGGTCAAATTGACCCAGTGTGATCAGCTTCGAATTATTTTGAGGTGTGACCAGCGAGGTTTAATAGACCGTCGCCAATACTTGGTACACAATTTTTCGAATAATGTCGTAACTATTAAGAATTAATTATCCACATATTAATAATTTAATAATAATACTATAATATTAATGATAATATATATTTATATATATATAAATATATATATTTATATATTTATAATTATATATATTAATATATATATATATTAATAAATATATTTATATATTTATAATTATATATATTAATATATATATATTAATAATAATAATAATATTATTAATAATTTAAGGTTTTTTGATTTTTATTTTCAAGAATAAATTTGTCGATTTTCCGTTCAGCCGAACATTCGGAACTCCAAGTACATTATTTACTTTGAAAATTTTTAAATAAATTAAAGTAAATTGAAATGAAAATAAATTAACCCTGTTCGGTTATCGTGGGTCGCTGGAGACCCGAGCTATTTTCTGTCAATGCCTGCATTTTTTAGAGGTGGGGGTGAAGGTCAAAAATTGGACCGACCAATATTTCGAAGGACCGATGTGTTTATGATGAAAAATAAAATATTTGTTTAAATTTTTTTGCAATCTTCATGGTGTGCCCTTAAAGTAGAAGTTTTGAAGAGAGTTCTGGAATTTTATCCGATTTTTTCATTGCAAATTACGTTCTCTAACATGCCTCGGGTCTCCAGCGACCCACGATAACCCGCTAAGGTGCCGAAAAGAACGATAACCTGATCGGGTTAAAATTAAAAATTTCGGAGAAATTCGTATGATCCGCGGAGGCTTAACTTTCGAAAATTCTCCAGGAGACATTAATTTCATTAACCCTCCGTCTATACACTGGGTCTTTTAAGGCACAAGCCAAATTTTCAAATCGAATATCTCTGGAATTAGAAAAATTGTAAAAAAAATGGTTTACTATAAAAATGGTTAAATAAATGATTGGATCATGGAAAAAAATGTTATAAAAATAATTCAGAATTTTTTACGATTTTTTAACGTTTTTTTCTTAAAAAAAACATTAGCTGGACTTTAACGACCCAGAGTACAGACTGTGTCCTAAAATTGAAGCGTACGGACGGAGGGTTAAAAAAATAAAATATTTTCGTTGCATTAAATAATAAAACATAAAATATAATGTAAATAAAACATAAAATATAATATAAAATAAGAATAAATAAATATGCCAATCGAATTTTTCTCGATAGATTTCTATATCGATGCAAACAAAAAAGCCAAAAAAACGTAAAATAAAATATATATGTTGAGAGAAATTAACCTGCAAAATCCCAGGCAGTGCGACAAACTGCGGCGAACGTGTTCGGATCTCCCTCCTTCGTGACGTTTCAACAGCTGATGTACGTTTACGGGAAACACACACACACACAAACACGACGGCGATTATTTTTTTTCGCAACTCCCGCCCCAGTTTCACCGTTGAAATTATTCACAGGTCGTCCAAGAACGATTTATTCTTTTTTTACGTCTCGTGTCGAAAGCGTGGGTCGTTTTAAAACAGTAATCATCATTGTTGGCATTAACGACGCTCGTTAGCTCTTGATCAACTGTGTCGCTATACTCTTTCTTTATTTTTATCGCACGTCCATTTTGAATTTTCCACTCGAGAGGTCAAAGTGGGTCAAAGTCGTGAGGAGACAACGAGATGATTATGTACCGCTCGCCGAGACGAGAGTTTTCTGGTATAATGAACCCGACCCATTTCTAGGTGAAATCGGCCCAAACGCTCTGTATTTATCGCATACAGTGATCCAGCGGATAGTCATTGCAATCATCGTACGCGCGCCGAAAAATCGACGGGAAAACTTGCAAAAACGCCGCGTACCTTCACTGATTGTAAGAAAGAGAGACAGAGAGAGGGAACGCAGTCACGCAGGAACACACGCGTTTACTCTATGCACCGATCTTAGTATTTCGATCGCCCACCCGCAGCGCCACCCTAACCTCGTCGCGCAGCTCAACGAAAACAGAAAAAAAAATAATGATTCCCGTTCTCGCGTCTATGCGTGAGCCACGCTCGTGTACATTGCGTTTGTTCGTAAAACTTGCAATAATGGCAACAAGGTGCGCGCCATTGTTCAGTACGAGACGATGGTCTATCGACTAGTCCAGAAAAACACGAGTCTAGCCGCGCACTTTCGTTTCTTCACTGTCCGCGTTCGGACTCGAATTTACCACCTCGAGAGCAACAACGGCGAAACGCCGGCGTGGTTTTTGCATCGCACGGAAAATAAAACTCGAGCGAATATCCCGTCTCGTTCGGCGTATCCGTTCCGTCGTCGCGGCGTGAGAATCACGAACTGTCCACACGGGACGTTAACACGGTACTGCGGATCAAAGACGAAATATCCACGACGTAATGCGATTGTATATACATATATATATAGTGGTAGACGGCGTCGCGCGCACACTCGTCAAAGGGCGGGTGCGCGTGCCTTACTATAGATGCACCGTCGTACTTGACTTTTTTTCATCGTATTATCGTTGGATCCTAATTGTTCCGTATTATTGACGTAAGCAATGTATCGAGTAATCGTCCAACTACCGTTAGATTGTGTATATATAAATTGTACAAAAAACGAGGCGCGATAAATCGTGCGAACCCGCGTGGAAAATCGGAACGAATAAAGTCGATAGCAAAATTTGTAAAAAATCATTTTTGAAAAATGAGAGCGATCTTTTCTTTATACCGTTTTTATATCGGACGATGCGATCTTTTTCTTTATATCGGACGCGGATGGACTCATCGATTTCACTGGCTTTTTTTTTACGGTGTTTTCGTGGTAGAAACGCGCGCAATATTGTGGATATGTTATATATGTTGGTTAGGGTGGGCCGAAAATCCGCTTTTTTCTTAAATTCTTTTTAGTGTGCTACAAAAAAATCTGTACGGAGGGAAAAAATTTTGACGCAATATCTTATGCTCTGTTCTGGGTTTGTTTTAATTGGAAATTCAATTCTAAGTTTCTAAGATAATTCCTGTTTTATTGAAAAAATAATAATTTTCCTCAATATTTATACTTTTTATCGATAAAAAATAGTCGATAAACTTTTTATTTTATAGGAACTTTATTTTTCTACATAAAAGGTCATTATATGAAATCATGTGAAAACTATCGGATCGATAGTTTTTATAATTGCAATTTTGGTAAAAAAAATTATCATTTTTAAAATGATCATTATTTTAAAAGAAAAATTCCAAAATAAAGTTCAAAGTTACAAAAATATGTATATAAATTTGTACGTTAATAAATTAAAATGTCTTTTCAGAAAAAAATCTTGAAAAATGACTATTTTTAAGTGAATTTGCAATTATCTTCGAACCTATAAATCCTACATGATTTCATATCAGGGGCTTTTTTATGGAGGATTAAATTTCCTATGAAATAAGGAGTTCATCAATTATTTTTTACCCATAAAAAATGTAAATATAGAGGAAAATGGAATTTTTTTTTTACTAAAATTGCAATTATCTTAAAAACTATCGATCCTACATAATTTCATATAAGAACTTTTTATGTGGACAATTAAATTTCCCATAAAATAAATTTATCAATTATTTTTTACCCATAAAAAGTATAAATATAGAGAAGAATGACCATTTTTTTCACTAAAACAGCAATTATCTTAGAAACTATCAATCCTACGTAATTTGATACAAAAACCTTCTTTGTAGAGAATTTCCAATAAAAAAAAGCCGAGAAAACTTTTTTTAACACTTCGAACTTTGACGAACTTTGGCCTAAGATAATGACTCAAAATTTTTTTCCTTCGCACAGATTTTTTTTTTGTAGCAATATTTTCGGTATTACTAAAAGTATTTCAAAAAAATCGAATTTTCGGCCCACCCTAATGTTAGACATCTACTTGTCTAAGTATAAACTCAAAAGTCGAGCAGTGAGTTTTTAGTGTTCGTTTTCGCTCTTTCTATTTAGTTAGTTGATCAAAAAGTAACGTATAGGATAATTTTTTTTTTTCGTAAAGCAGCGGAGATGACAAATCGATTAAAAAAATGTTTCAATCGGCGATGCAAATGGTGCCGTTTAAATGTATATATATTTATATGAAAATACAAATGCCACGATGATGAGCTACGATAATCATCGTTATAATGACAGCATATAAATATTACACGTGTAGTATTTCTTTAATACGTTTGCCAAAATTGTCGCTGTTGTCACTCGGTGACAAATTTCGCGTCGTCGGCAGAACATGACGACAAACAGTGCTTTTTCCAATATTTTCACCATAACATTGCTCGTAATTAATATCGAGATAAAATGCAACAGAATAATCAAATATCTGAATATTGGGTTAGGATAACGCGCGCGAGTTTTGTAAATACGACGAGATACGAGAGTGCGAAAGTTCGACGAAAATCGTCTCACTGTTCATCCTTGTCCTTGGCGCCGTGCTTGAGAATTCGAGTGAACTCGAGGTAATCGAACATCGAGCCCTTGATCGGTGCCTCGCGATACATTTCGTCGACGTCATCGTCCGTGAAACTGCGAAAAAGAAATTACATCCTCCGTAAATGCTCGAAAGAGAACGATTCAAACAGGGTTGCAAATAATGCATTATTTTTTTTAATGCATTTACATTCTCAATAACCATTGACTCGTATTGATTAATTGAAATTATTTTCATTAACCATTAACTCTTATTGAATAATTGAAATTATTTTCATTAACCATGGAATGTTAATGGTTAATGGAAGTTATTTCCATTAACCATTACATGTTAATGATTAATGAGATTTATTTCAATTAACCATTAAATGTTAATGGTTAATGGAAATTATTTCCATTAATATATGAGTTAATGTTTAATGAAAATTATTTTCATTAACCATCAACACGTAATGGTTAATGGAGATAATTTTCATTAACCACTAACTCTTATTGATAATTGAAAATAACCTCCATTAACCATTAACATTAATTGATTTATGGAAATTATTTCCATTAGTCATTTAACGTTATTGGTTAGTGGAAATGATTTTTATTGACCGTAAATATTCAATGCTTAAGGGAAGTCATTTCCATTAGCCGTTAAATTTTAATGGTTAACGGGAATAATTTCCATTAGCCATTCAGTTTAAATGGTTACGAAAATAATTTCCATTAACCATTAAATGTTAATGGTTAATGAAAATAATTTCCATTAACCATTTAATGTTAATAGTTAATAAAAATGATTTCTATTAACCATTTAATGTTATTGGTTAATGAAAATTATTTTCATTAACCATCAACACGTAATGGTTAATGGAGATATATTTCATTAACCATTAACTCTTATTGATAATTGAAAATAACCTCCATTAACCATTAACGTTTATTGATTAATGGAAATTATTTCCATTAATCATTTAATGTTATTGGTTAGTGGAAATTATTTTCATTAACCATTGACAATTAATGCTTAATGGAAGTCATTTCCATCATTATATAAGAGTTAATGTTTAATGAAAATTATTTCCATTAACCATTTAATGTTAATAGTTAATAAAAATGATTTCTATTAACCATTTAATGTTATTGGTTAATGGAGATATATTTCATTAACCATTAACTCTTATTGATAATTGAAAATAACCTCCATTAACCATTAACATTTATTGATTAATGGAAATTATTTCCATTAATCATTTAATGTTATTGGTTAGTGGAAATTATTTTCATTAACCATTGACAATTAATGCTTAATGGGAGTCATTTCCATTAGCCATTAAATTTTAATGTTTAATGGAAATAATTTCCATTAGCCATTAAATTATAATGGTTAATGAAAATAATTTCCATCAACCATTAAATGTTAATGGTTAATGAAGATAATTTCCATTAATATATAAGAGTTAATGTTTAACGGAAATTATTGCCATTAACCATTAACATTGAATTTAATTAAAATGGTAGTGATCGATTGCTTTTATTCTGGGTCAAAATGAGCCAAAGGTATTAACTGTAACTAGCCGTTACATATTTACCAATAATATCAGTAGTTAAGTAATCGAAATATCAATGAGGAACTTTAAAGATTCGTAGGGTCGATCAGCAGCGGACTGGTTGACTAATTGATTTAGGATCAAATAACCCAAAAATAAAATTTAGAGACAGAGAGAGAACGATGTAGGAGCCGGAAAATGGTTTTTCGTTATCCTACTTCAAGCGCGTTAGGACCAAAACTGCTAAGAATAGCTGAATAATCAATTACGACCATTTTAATTACATTAAATGTCAACGGTCAATGGAAATTACTTCCATTAGCCACTAACATTAAATGATTCATGGAAATTATTTTCATTAACCATCAACACGTAATAGTTAATAGAGATAATTTTCATTAACCATTAATCTTTATTGATAATTAAAAATCACTTCCATTAATCATTAACATTTATTGATTAATGGAAATAATTTCCATTAGCCATTAATCCTTATTGATAATTGAAAATAACTTCCATTAACCATTAAATGTTAATGGTTAATGGAAATAATGTTAACTAACCATTAACTTTTATTGATAATTGAACATAACTTCCATTAACCATTAACATTTATTGATTAATGGAGATTATTTCCATTAATTATTTTATGTTATTGGTTAGTGGAAATAATGTTCATTAACCATAAACATTCAATGCTTGATGGAAGTCATTGCCATTAACCATTAAATTTTAATGGTTAATGAAAATAATTTCCATTAACCATTAACATTTAATGGTTAATGGGAATAATTTTCATTAAAAATTTCGCAACCCTGGATTCAAACTTGACCTAGAAATAGTGCTCTGTTTCATTAAGCGTTATTTGAGCTGAAAAATAGTGAAATTTAGAAGCGTAGCGTAAATTGTTGTACCGATCTCCCATTGTAGTGAGCAATTCTCGCAAACGTTCCTCATTTATGTGTCCCGTGTTTTCCTCGTCGAAGCAGCCAAAGGCGTTTTTAATAACGTCCTCAGGGTCGGTGCCCTGAAGTCTCTCGCCAAAGAGGGTGAGAAACATCGTGAAGTTTATGGGACCCGGAGCCTCGTTCATCATTCCCTCGAGGTATTCGTCGGTTGGATTTTTTCCTTTACGAAGTAGATGAATAGTTTAAAATTTTTTAATAAACATAAAGTTTTAATGCGCAGCTGCGGCAAAGCAAATACGACATTTTAAGAACTAATTCTCACCCAGAGAAGCCAGCATATCGTGCAAATCTTCCTTGTCGATAAATCCATCGTGATTGTGATCGATCATGTTGAATGCCTCCTTAAACTCTGCTATTTGAGCCTGATCGAACATCGCAAAGACATTGGAAGTGGCTCGCTGTGCACGTTTCTTGGTCGTCGCTCGACGTCCGGCAGTTTTGCGAGAAGACATTTTCCCTCTTTTTTTTTAACGGGGCTAAAAATTCATATGTATTATTGAAATGCATTTTCACAGTTCCTTCCGATACTCTTGTCTCATCCCCTTGAGATACGCTTTCTTTCCTATTATTGTTCTTTCATCGAAGAAAATACCTTTTTATATAATGTTTCCTAGTCTCGAGTATTATAAGTCATTCGCCTGAATTAGAGAATCTGTTTCCACCATATCGATGCACGACGGTTGAGATTTAAATAATGTAAAAGGTTTCTTTTTCGTTGCTGCATCATGAAATTGTGCGTCGAACGCGAGATAAAGTTTCGAAAGAAATACTCGTCAGAGACGCAATAAGACACTTCGAATAGTGACGAAGCTTCAATTTATTTTCGTATGTGTACACATATATATATTAGGGTGGTCCTAATTTAGAGCCTGGACGAATTCTTTGTCAGATGCCCCACAAATCTACTCCAAATGATTCAAAAACAATATCCTAATTTTTTTAGATTCTTATCTAGAATCTAACCCCTTCCACCAAGAGGGTAGATTTCCCCATTTAAAATACACGTGTTTCGGCCATATTCTCAGGATATATTTTATTCCAAGTGTAATAATTTTTAAAAAAATCTGTAACTGCAAGATTTAGTGTTCATTGGTGCTACTATTGGAAAAAAAAAACACATTATCATACGGGTCGATCCAGACCTATTGCAATTCATCTAGACCCGTATTAAAATTTTAGAAACACGAAATTTTGGAGTTACAGATTTTCTTAAAAAATAAAATAAAATAAATTAACTTGGAATAAAATATATCCTGAGAATATGGTTGAAACACGTGTATTTCAACTGGAGAAATCTATCCTCTTTTCGGCAGGGGTTAGTCTAGATAAGAATCTAAAAAAATTAAGGTATTGTTTTTGAATTATTTGGAGTATATTTGTGGGGCATCTGATAAAAAATTCGCACTAGTCCTCAATAAGGACCACCCCAATATATATCTACAACATAAACGCAGGACGGTGGAAAAAAAAAATGGGATAAAAATAATACCATGGTGAGTTTAGTACCGCAGGCCATTAAACTCGTGTCGCGTCTGTTATCATTGTTTATAGCTCGAACAAAGGATTTTACTCGTCTACGTTTTCATCTCTGCGTTCGTTCTTACTCCCAAACGTAAATTTTCATTCCCAATCATTGTTAAGTTGCAGGTATTCATTGACAAATTTGCGATGCAATTGTCTCCCCCCTAAATTTCGAAAGAATGACTCATGCACAGTCAGCAGTTATTTATCGAAACGCGTGTTAAAAGGTTTTTTTGAAAATTTGAGAAAAAGGAACTCGTTTTAACAACACGGATATGCAAATTGAGGAATTGCATATTTTATGCTCTTGTTTGTTGCAATTTCGCGAATTTCTAAAGGAAATTACTGGAGCGCGCATGCGCGCGACGGTCGCGAGATCAATGGCCGTCGTTCGTCATCACAGTATAAAAATCTCTGTCAAAAAATGGTCCTTTAATCGCGCCGCGACGGTCCATTTTCATTTTGTATCACAGTCAGCTTTCATCACTCCGATCTGAATTTATCACATTTTGACGTTACAACGATTCAACGTGTACTCACTCGTTTGTCGTGGATGAAACACAAATATTCGTGCAGTAAAAACTGATGCGGGACGTCCAGCGCGTCCAGAAACGTGAATCAGACTCGCGTCACTGCCTTGCTTTTGGGCCCCTGTATGCAGTCTATCTCTGTCGCGCTCGCGGCGAAACATCCACCACACCCGAAAGAGAAACGGTCGCGCACACCATCTAGCGGAAAAAAATACAAACACTATGTGCGAGGCCGTACACGGAATTGTTGTTACCGGAGTATATAGGCCATTGTCAATCCACACGGAATGCACGCCATATGAATAAGTGACGGCAAATTCCAGTTGATGTTTCAAATAATATATGTACCTTTATTTTCGATGCAAATGAATGGCAATTTTTTATTTCTGATTCAAATTTTCGAACTATTTAGAAATACATGGTCATTGATATATTTTGACCTTGAAGGAATTATCTATATCATGAGCACCAATACACATTCACCATAGATGGAAAAAAAGCGTGTCACGGCACGAGCTATAATATTACCTTTTATGGATGTATGTGAATCACTCTCGCGAAATACCATTGAGAAAGAGCAGGGAGCAAATTTGCTATAATCTACTCAAAAAATTAATTCACATTTTACTCCAGCAACATCCAAATCGTAACTATACCGGCGGAAAGTTTCCAGACAATTAAAACTTCAAAAAAGGTTTTGACGAACGTTTTTTTAAACGTTCGAAAAAAAGCCAAGGATCTCAGAATTTATTACCGTCGGTCGGTAAGAACGAAATTGAGCCCCGCCCTTTTCCCCTTCTCTCCGTAGTGTCGCTGAATATCACACAGTTGGCGCCACCGTCGTCGTGTCTGGAGCAACGACGATCAGTGAGACCCGTGACTGTGCTCCGGAGGTGTGCATACGGGTGCTGCGCGTTTCGTTTCGGAGCCGATCGGCTGGAGAGCGAGAGGCCGAGTGCGAAACGCGTTGAACGAAGAGAGAAGAAGAAGAGAGAGAGAGAGAGAGAACAGAGTGGCGGAGTCGTGCGTGCATTTTTCGGAGTTTCGTGGCTCTCAAGTTTTTGTTCGGCGATAACCTTCTTCCCGGTTAGAAGCGCGCGCGTGTGGATAAATCCAACAACGTGGATGGCAAGGAAAAAAAAACAACGCTCGCCGTTTTTTTCACCGGCCAGTCAAGAAGCAGCGAGGTGTTGGCCCGCGATACTGCGAGAGCCTGCCAGGCTCGTACGCACAGTGGACTTGCAACGTGTTTATCTATATATATACATACAAAAGCACTGTAAAGCGCCGAGTACGGATCGACGCGACCTAAAAATTTTCTCGTCTCGTGCGAATGATAGTTGAAAATTGAGTTTAAAAAAAAACGAAAAAAAAAGAAAATACGAGAGAATCGGTCGAAGAGAAGGAGATCGCGCGACGGCGACGAATTGTCCGAGCCCGAGCGAAACAGGATGACCAGCGAGACGCAAGATTCCGCGGTCAGCAACGTGGAGACCGAATATCAGGAAATCAACTCAAAATGTGCATGGCCCGTTCTATATCAGGTAAGAAAAAAAATTGGAGAAATATATTAGGTCTTTTTTTAAACGATTTAAAATTTCGATGGTAATGAATGTATAGAGTTTGGCAACCGTGGTTTTCGATTATACAAACGCACACGGGCCCACATTAATATATGTGTGTGTATACATATATATATATATCGCCAAGTTTCTGCATCTTCGTTCCGACTAATCTCGATGAAAAAACATTTGCTCATTCCTATAAGCAAAGATTTCTCGAGAAATATACTCTGCTTCGAAACGACGTCCCTCTCTCTCTCTTTCTCTCCCTCTCTCTCTCTCTCTCTCGCTCTCGCTCTCTCTCGCTCGCTCTTTCTCGGTGTCCGCTCACTTTTTTCGGTGCACGTCATTCTTACTGCACTATACTAAGTTGCATTTGTTCACTGTTTCTTGCACAGTGCCGATCGTATGACGTAAAAACGGGTAATAAAAATGTCCAGATTTGCAAAGATTTACGAAGCTTTCAATTTTTACCTAGGTAAATTATATTTGGAATTTCTGGGACTGCAGAAATTATACACTTGTAAAAAAAAATTCATAATCGTTTGTAATTGGTAAATTATTTTTCATAATTGGTTTCTTCAATTCGAATAAAATGCGATGCTGCGGTATATAGACGTGAATAAACAAGAATTATTTTCCAACGATTGTTTGGAAGCTCTGAAAAAACCGGAAGAGTCGATAGTCGTTGTCTGGACGAAATCCTATTTACGATTCGTAATCCAATTTGTCGCTGTGCTAATTGGCTCTGAACGCACTCTACGATATATACGTTGTATGGGTATATATGCATGTATATATATTAGGGCGATTTTTTTTCGACTTTTTTTTCTTTCACTCCCCACGTAAAATTTTATTAATATTAATATTAAGTACTTTCCCGTAGCGTGAAAAGATTTTCCATCTAAAAGACACGTAAATCAATTTTTTTTTTTTCAAAATTCTATAACTCAGCGGCATTTTATGCTATCACATTGATCTTGGTCGCAATTTACGCAAAATTAAACGATCTTCAAAAGTGTCCTCAACATAGTGGAAGCGTAACTTACACTGGTGAGACGGTACGGATCACTAAAGTTGATTTTTACCCAAAATTCTTGTTTTTTTTGCTGTTATGTCCAAAATAATTAACTTGACCGAAAAAAAGTAAAGGAAAATTTTGTTGGTAATTTAATTTCCTACAAAAAAGGTCCTCTAGACCTAATTGCTAATATTAATATTTCTTCAGATATTGAACCCAATTGAACCTTAACTTATTTGTGGTATAAAATTTTTATGGTTTATCGAACCAAACGTTTTAAATTGTTGATGTCTCAATATCAAGAAATATTAATTTTAGCAATTAGGGTTGTATCTTTCCGGGAATTTTGTTTTTAGATAAATCCAACAAAATCTTAGGTGGGGAGTGAAAAAAATTAAAAAAAAGTCGAAAAAATCACCCTTATATATATGAGGCATTCCACGTCAAGTCGGCCACCCCATTTTTTGAAATCACAAAAAATCGCATACAAATTTTTATAAAGTAGTTCTAACTGTCAAGAAAATTGGTGATTTTTTTAAGATTTTTATATTACATATTTTAGCTGGAAAAAAATACAAAAAATTGTCTTGTTCCCTTTCATAACTCAACAATTATTTATCGTACGAAAAAAAAAGTACAACATGAAATTTAGGATTTTCAGCGTACTTTTCACTGCAATTTTTTACGAGCTCCTCCAAAAGCTCTATATGCCATTTTGGAGCAAATAATGTTTTGATATTTTTTTCTCAGAATTTACATCTTCGATTTGTCTGTAGTTCTAATAGTTGTTTACTTGATAGATTTACAGACTAAAAAAATTGGCTCAGTGGAGAATCCATTCCTCTGTGCATTAACAGGGTTGAGACTATTCATAGATATTTTCTAAAGCCCGCATTTTTGTTTATTTTTTGTACTTTTTCAATTTTTTAAAACTTTTTTCATTTTTATTTTTTTAAATATCTTTTTTTACATTTTAATAAACTTTATCAACGGACCCATGGACACCGATAAAGTTTATTCAAATTTGAGTCAAAGGCTACTCACGTCTCTCGATTGCAAAAAAGAATTAATTTACCCTCTTTGGATACACCGACCTTTCTATGGCCAATGAGTGCTTTTTTAGTTCGATCTGGGCATGATTTTTGGGAATGAAGCAATGATACTGCTCTGTTTCCGGAATCTTCTTTGCAGTATCAAAACAAGATTATTTTATTATTTTTAATATTATTAATGATAAAATATCAATATCTACACTATTTCGGCAAATCACTCTATAATGATAGATTGTATCAATAAAAATGCATTTGAAATAATGGATTCTCCGCTACGTCAATTTTTTTATAGTCTGTAAATATATCAAGTGAAAAACTGTTTGAACTACAGACGAATCGAAGATGTCCATTCTGAGAAAAAAAAATTCAAAACATTATTTGTTCCGAAAATGGCATAAAGAGCTTTCGGAGGAGTTTGTAAAAAATTTCAGTGAAAAGCACGTTGAAAATCCTAAATTTTATGTTCTATTTTTTTTTTCTTGCGATGAATAATTTTTGAGTTACAAAATGGGACAAACAAATTTTTTGTTTTTTTTTCCCGGTTAAAAAATGTAATTTAAAAATCTGAAAAAAATCACAAATTTTCTCGATAGTTAGAACTACTTTCTAAAAATTTGTATGCGATTTTTGGCGATTTAAAAAAATGGGGTGGCTGATTTGACGTGGAATGCCTCATATACATATATAATAGATTATCTATGCCTTGTTTCGCCTTCCAATTCTTATCGTGCAATATTGCATAGAAAATTTACAATGTTCGAGTCTCTCAATTTGATTATCGTTGCACGAAAGTCGGAAAAATGTATATTTAGAGATGGGAAAAGAGAGCAATGCAGTTAGAAAGTTCCCACGTGCCATTTTCCCACGTTACGATTAACATCAATCGAGCACCGAAAGAGGTTTTTATTTTCAACCTCGACAATTGGACGTTTATTCACGAGTTTATTCGCTCAATGTGCAAAACATTCATAATAGGTCTAGTGAATCTCCGAACAAGTTACTCCTCTTTGTATCAAAGATTCCTCGTCGTTAGTAATTTCTCTGTAAAAATGCCCGTTACTTTTCAGTTTTGTGAAACTTGTTGGAAAATTAATTTCGAATTTCGAGCACCGATTATTTAATTTTTTTACTTCTCATTAGAGATAATAGGATACCAAAAAATGAATGAAAAAAATTATGAAAAGGTCAACCACGATTTGGAAATTTTTTTAGAATAAAATAATTTGACCCGAATGAGGTTTCGATCGAATTAATTGATATACTGATTGGAAAATTCGCTTTCCCTTGCTTTCCATTTTCAGCATATACGCAACGAGTGCACCGATTTCGATTACACGTGCTTCGAATCGAAGAAACCGCAAAATAGAAGTTTGAATCGATACCGAGATGTGGCGCCTTACGATCATACGAGGATCGTCCTTAAAAAAGGACCCTGTAATTATATCAACGCGAATCTTATACAGGTGAGCCTACGAAAGGAGATAAACTTGAAGATCTGGTTCAGCTGAACGGAAAATCGACAAATTTACTCTTGAAACGAAAAATTAAAAAACCTTAATAATTTTTGGATAATTAATTTTTAATAGTTACGACATTATTTGAAAAATTGTGTACCAAGTATTGGCGATTGTCTACTAATTTCCGGGATCGGCAAAAAAAAAATTACGATTTTCCATTTTTCAATTAATGGAAAATCGATAATTTAAAAAGATAGAATACCAATTGATGAAAAAATTGAAATTATCCGGAATTGTATTTTCAATTATCCAAATAATCGGCAATTGGTCGAAAAATAATATCAATTACTCAGAAAATGGGTAATTGGTTTGAAAATATTTTCAATTATCCGAATAATCGGTATCTGGGAAAGAAGTAATATCAATTAGTCATAAAATGGGTAATTGGTCAGAAAATATTCTCAATTATCCGATTAATCGGTAATCGGTAGCAAAATAATATTAATTTTTCAGAAAAATGGGTAATTGGTCGGAAAATAATATCAATTTTTTAGAAAATTGAGTAATTCGTCGAAAATATTTACAATTTCCCAGAAAAAAATAAATAATTTATTATCGAAAATGTGTTTTTGAAAAAATAGAAGTGATCAGAGATATATAGAGATATATTATAGATATATTTCTCTATATATGTCTATTTATCGAAAAAGGCGATATATGATTGTATATGTCGGATATACCTCTATATCTCTACATATCTCTTATCACTCCGATTTTCAATAAATTATCAACTTTTATCTATTGATATTATTTTGAGACCAATTACCGATTATTCGGATAATTGAGAATATTTTCAGACCAATTACCCATTTTTCTAATTAATTTATATTATTTTGAGACCAATTATCGATTGTTCGGATAATTGGAAATATTTTCAAACCAATTACCCATTTTCTGAGTAATTGATATAACTTTTCGACCAATTACTAATTATTTGGATAACTAGGAATTTATTTTTTTCCATTAATCGTTGTCGGATAATTTAAAATTTAGATTTCAAAATGATTAATTTTCAAAAAATTGATAATATTTTCCGAAAATGCGCCTGACAATACTGCCGATCTGTGATTAATTTTCCTTCAAAAATTTACATTTGTAAATTTTTTCGTTCAGTTGAACGTTTGAAATTTCAATTATACGAAACGAGTGATTCTTTGAAATAATACAAAATTCAATTCGATTATGAAAAAATGTAGATGGAAAAAATTAAAAAAGTAGCAGTTTATTGTCCTTTCAATCGTTCCTTTCTTTTTGACTACCACGAAAATTGGAAAAATCGAAGAAAACGAATAAATCGATAGCACTGAATAAAAAGGATGAAAAATAATTTTGTACATTCGCAGATGGAGAAAGCTCACAGACGGTATATCCTGACGCAAGGACCATTGCCGAACACAGCTGGACACTTTTGGCTAATGGTTTGGGAACAAAATTGCAAAGCTGTGCTGATGTTGAACAAAGTAATCGAGAAGGAGCAAGTAAAGTGTTATCAGTACTGGCCTCTCGAGAGTTCGTCGGATCACACCATGACGTTTTTCGACGAAGGCCTTAAAGTCGAGTACATCAGTAAAACGGAATCGTCCGATTATACGACCAGAACGTTGAGGTAAAATCAGGGTTGCGAAATTTTTAATGAAAAAGTAATGCATTAACCATTACTTTTTTAATGGCTAATGTAATTTAATGGTTAATAGAAATTATTTTCATTAACCATTAAAATTTAATGGTTAATGGAAATTATTTTCATTGACCATTAAAATTAAATGGTTGATGGGAATTATTTTCATTGACCATTAAAATTAAATGGTTAATGGAAATTATTTTCATTAACCATTAAAATTATTTCGATTAACCATTAAATGTTAATGGTTAATGAAAATGCAATTGCATTAAAAAAAAGTAATGCATTATTTGCAGACCTGCCCATTACAATGTAGTGTGTAATAGAAAAAATTTCCATTATCCATTGCAATGTAATGTGTAATGGACAAAACTTTGATTGCAATTTTGGTAACGGAAAAATATAAATGAATAAATTATTGCAATTTTGCATTACATTTTATTGACTTAGGACTTAGATTTTCACCTTAAATTTGAAAAAGCATCTATATTATAATTCTAAAAATCTAAGTCCTAAGTCAATAAAATGTACCACAAAACTGTAATAATTTATTCATCTATATTTTTCCATTCCCAAAATTGCAATCAAAGTTTTGTCCATTACACATTACATTGCAGTGGGTAATGGAAATTTTTTCTATTAAACACTACATTGTAATTGGCAGGGTTGCAAATAATGCATTACATTTTTGGAAGCAATTGCATTTTCATTAACCATTAACATTTAATGGTTAATGGAAATAATTTCTATTAACCATTGAATTTTAATGGTTAATGAAAATAATCTCCGCTAATCATTAAATTTTAATGGTTAATGAAAATAATTTCCATTAACCATTACATTTTAATGGTTAATGAAAATAATCTCCATTAACCATTAAATTTTAATGGTTAATGAAAATAATTACCATTAACCATTAAATTCTAATGGTAAATGAAAATAATCTCCATTAACCATTGGATTTTAATGGCTAATGAAAATAATTTCCATTAACCATTACATTTTAATGGTTAATGAAAATAATTTCGATTAACCATTAAATTTTAATGGTTAATGAAAACAATTTCCATTAACCATTAAATATTAATGTTTAATGAAAATAATTTCCATTGACCATTAAATTTTAATGGTTAATGAAAACAATCTCCATTAACCATTAAATTTTAATGACTAATGAAAATAATTTCCATTAACCATTACATTTTAATGGTTAATGAAAATAATTTCCATTAACCATTAAATTTTAATGGTTAATGAAAACAATTTCCATTAACCATTAAATTATTTCCAATAACCATTAAACATTAATGGTTAATGAAAATGCAAATGCACTAAAAAAAGTAATGCATTATTTGCAACCCTGGGTAAAATATTCCTCCAACAAACGATAGTATCCCCAAGAAAGATTACATCACGTAGTTGGAATAGTCTATTTTTAAATCACCATCAAGGATCCCATTCTTGATTTAACACGAAGAGAAACAACTCGACTCTTTTGATCACTTCCTTGAAGCATCCGAGACGATTAGTATTTGTATATAGATTGACAAGAGGAGCGCGACAGATTCAATTCATTACGCTTGATCGATTCCCCATATCTTATCGTGGAAATAGAGCGTTATTATCCGAGAATTCCGGGTCACTTGAGAAATCCGACACGCGACCTCTCTCTCTCTCTCTCTCTCTCTCTCTCTCTCTCTCTCTCTCTCTCTCTCTCTCTCTCTCTCTCTCTCCCTCGTTGAACTCTCGGTATTCAATTTATCGATTAATCGGCTCATAGTGGGTGACATCATTATCAATCGTCGTTGCACAATATCGAAAGTTTGACATATTAATTGTGATTATAGGAGAAAAAAAAGAAAAAGTGATAACCATGATTTTTCATATTTTTCTCGTTGAAAGATTGACCGACCTGGAGAGCAAAGAGAGCCGAAACATTTTGCATTTTCATTATACGACGTGGCCGGATTTTGGTGTACCGCAAAGTCCAACGGCTTTTCTGCGTTTTCTCGTTGACGTCAGAGAGTCCGGTGCTTTGGATCAAAACGTGGGACCACCTGTTGTACATTGTTCGGCCGGTATCGGACGTTCCGGGACATTTTGTTTGGTCGACACGTGCCTCGTACTTGTAAGTCAATTAATCGAGTTTTATGCTCCGATCAATACAAATCGATACATTGAACTGCATAAAATTTGAATTCATCATCTACGCTTACATTTTTCGTACATTTCCTTACTGGTGAAATTGTTACTGCAAGCTAGTATTGACATTTGATTGAAAATATTGAGAGAAAAAAAATTGAATTATCAAAGTTGTTACAATTCACATCCAGAGTTGCGAAAAAATGCATTATTTTAATAATGCATTATCGATTTTATTAATGATTATTTTTTCACTCAATAATGGGACTTGACTTCGATTATACTTTATTCATTCAATGAATAATGTGATAAAAAAAATATTGCATTATATTTTTAGTTAATAATGCAAATGTCAGACCATTAAGCATTACATCAGTACTGGAAAATGAAAAAATGAAACATTATGCGTTACGTTATTAATGAGTACTTGGAAAAGCATTACATTATCCGTTGCTGAAGTAATGGATAATGTGGAAAGAGTTACATTACTCATTACTGAAATAATGAGTTATGCAAAAATGTTACATTATCCATTATTAAAGTAATAGATATTGCAAAGTGGCGTTAATTTTTCATTACTGCAATACTGAATATTTTGAATAATGCATTATTCGGAATAAAAATATTGTATGCATTCGTAGTCCAATAGGACAATGCGATAAAATCTTCCTTTTATTTATGAAAGTGAAAAATATGGGTTGATGAAACCGGTTCAGGGACTCGATGGTACGGGTTTATGAAATTTTTGTAAGTAAAAAAAACCCAAAAATGTAAAAATCGGAATGTCAACGGAACTAATAATCCCCGTTTTGAAATTTGAAATTAGAATTGAAAATTTGAGTCCAAAGAGAATAAAATACATATATGCTGCGCGTTTCTCTTTTATCAGACAAATAAAAAAATGCACAAGTGGAAGATGATTTTTTCTTTCGGTTGATTCACAAATATAAAAAAAATACATGAAATTATTCGAGAGTAGAAAAAAGTAAACAATCGTATACGAACAGGAATTATTATTCTCTTGACAATTTCCGGTCAAAGATAAAAAAAAAAGATGCTGTAGGTTCAAATCTGATCTAACGAATAAAAAAAAAGCAAAAAAAGCACCGAATTATATTTTCGAAGTTGAAAATTAGGAATCTAAACAAACGAATTTCCATGGAGGGAAATCTAAACAAACGAATTACCCTGTAAAAAATTTGAGGGAATAACACACACAGTCTGAGATGTATCATTCTTACGCAATATGATTATAAAAAATCATACGAAAAGGAAGATTTCATTGACATTGCTCTCTACATACAGAAATCATTTTTATTCCTTTAAACCATTACTCAAAGTAATACATTATTTATAGATGTAATGCGTTATTTGAAGTAATGCACTACTCGATGTAATGTGTTACTCAAAGTAATGAATTGCTCAATGTAATGCATTACTAAAAGCAATGCATTGCTCAATATAATGCATTACTCAAAGTAATGCATTGCTCAATGTAGTGCATTACTCAAAGTAATGCATTGTCCTTCTGTTTTGTACCATTCATTACTGTAGTAATGAAAATTTGTTGCTACTTTGAATTACCCATTACTGTAATAATGAACAATGGCAGCGTTTAGTATTATCCATTACTGTTGTAATGAATAATATTACGTTTTTTGTATTATTCATTAATAATTTAATGCATAATCGTTGGGTCTCACATTTTTCATTACAAAAATAATGCTCAATGTTTCTATAATAGAATTTTCATTATTTTTAAAATAAATAATGCATTATTTTTACATTATAATTTCGGCAACTCTGTTCACGTTACAGATCGAGGAGAACGGATTGAATTCGGTAAATGTACGCGACGTACTCATGGAAATGCGACGCTTTCGCATGGGTCTCATTCAAACACCGGAGCAACTGCGATTCTCGTACGCTGCCATAATCGAGGGGGCTAAGCAACTTCCGTCCAACAACGTGGTAACTAATACCAATTCACAGTAGCACACTGCTATTAGCCATTCTCGATCGTATCGATTTCTCTCTTCTTTGAAGACAAAAATATCTGAGAAAAAAGTTATTCGCAAAGAATCGATTACCGAGAAACAACGGATAAACAGGTCTCGATACATCATTGTTTCGCGTTGACGTTCTTATTTTCATTTCGCGTTTCGTGAAAATTCGATTGGTTTTAAAGAACCTCTTCCTTTCTAATAGCATTGTACTGCTGTGACTGGATGTCGGATTGAATACTTAAAATTTTTAACCGTTTTTCCATTACCGCGTCAATGCGAATTTTCAGAACGTCGACAATAACGTGATCGTGACAAATCACTATGACGTTGTCAACAACGTGAGTAATTCGACCTTGGAGGAGGATGACGAGCCTCCGCCTCTTCCACCGCCCAGAGGCGAGTCCCTTGGACGTAGTTTAATGGTGGATTTGACGCCAAGCTCGAACGAGAATGGTACGTGAGCAGGGTTGTGGAATTTTTAATAAAAAAATAATGCAAAAATCACTACATTTTTAATGGCTAATGGAAACAATTTTCATTAACCATTAAATGTTAATGGTTAATGAAAATATTTTCCACTAACCAATAACATTAAATGATTAATGGAAATAATTTCCATTAATCAATAAGTGTTAATGGTTAATGAAAGTTATTTTCAATTATCAATAAGGATTAATGATTAATGAAAATTATCTCCATTAACCTTTAAATGTTAATGGTTAATGAAAATAATTTCCACTAACCAATAACATTAAATGATTAATGGAAATTATTTCCATTAATCAATAAATGTTAGTGGTTAATGGAAGTTACTTTCAATTATCAATAAGAATTAATGGTTAATGAAAATTATCTCCATTAACCATTAAATGTTAATAGTTAATGAAAATAATTTCCACTAACCAATAATGGAAATAATTTCAATTAATCAATAAATGTTAATGGTTAATGGAAGTTATTTTCAATTATCAATATGGATTAATGGCTAATGGAAATGATCAATGGAAATAATTTCCATTAATCAATAAATGTTAATGGTTAATGGAAGTTATTTTCAATTATCAATAAGGATTAATGGTTAATGAAAATTATCTCCATTAACGATTACGTGTTGATGGTTAATGAAAATAATTTCCATTAATCATTTAATGTTAGTGGCTAATGGAAGTTATTTCCATTGACTGTTGACATTTAATGTAATTAAAATGGTCTTAATCGATTATTCAGTTATTCTTAGCGATTTTGGTCCCAACGCGCTTGAAGTAGGATAACGAAGAAACGTTTCTCTGTCTCTAAATTTTATCTTTGGGTTATTTGATCCTAAATCAAATAGTCAACCAGTCTGCTGCCGATCGACCCTACGAATCTTTAAAGTTCCTCATTGTCATTTCGTTTACTTAACTACTGATTATTGGTAAATATGTAACCGCTAGTTACAGTTAGTACCTTTGGGTCATTTTGACCCCGAATAAAACCAATCGATTACTACCATTTTAATTAAATTCATTGTCAATGGTTAATGGTAATAATTTCCGTTAACCATTAGCATTATGGTTAATTGTAATGATTTTCATTAACCAATAACATTAAATGGACAATGGAAATTATTTTTATTAACTATTAACATTAAATGGTCAATGGAAATAATTTCCATTGAACGTTAACTCTTATATATTATTGAAAATAATTTCCATTAACCATTAACATTTAATGGTTAATCGAAATAACTCCCATAACTATCAACACGGAATGGTTAATGGAAATTATTTTCATTAACTATTAACATTAAATGGTTAATGGAGATAATTATCACTTAACATTAACTCTTATGTATTAATGAAAATAATTTCCATTAACCATTAACATTTAATGGTTAATCGAAATAACTCCTATTAACCATTAACATGCAATGGTTAATGGAAATTATTTTCATTAACCATTAACATTCAATGGTTAATAACAATTATTGCAATTAATCAATAAGAGTTGATGGTTATTGAAAATGTAAACGCATTAAAAAAAGTACGTGAGCAATCGCTCGATCGATGGTTTATTCGATTGAATTTATAACGAACTTTATTTTGCAGACCAAGGAGCCGGTCCACCGGACAAACCGTTGCCTCGCGAGCCGCCGATAAACACAGAACCGAGCACGAGTCCGCCTCCCTCAAACTCGAACGCTTTTCCCAATAATTTCCTCGAACAGGGTAACGACAGTGCAGCTTTGCCGAGCGAATTTTCGGGTGACGGTGACAATTCTTTCCAAACGATTAGTCCACCCTCGAGTCCCGACGCGTGAGTGATTCTTACTTGTATTCATTACGAACATATCAACAGTGACAAAAAGATTGAGAAAATTAATAACAAAAAATGTACACTGAAATTGCAGGAAGAACGAGTTGCGACAGCGCCATCACGAGAAAAAGGAACGTCTTGCGGCGCAGGTGCGCGAGATGAAGAGACGACAGAAGCAGTCTGAAGAATGGCAGAAGCTCAAGAGGTCATTATTCAAGCCCGTTACAATAGGAATAGGTACCGCGATTATCGGTGGAGGTGTTATTGCGCTCTTCGGTTATTTGTACATGCGAGGCTAAATGCGACGGAGAAAAGAGGAAGAAAAAACACTGAAGTGACACAAAACACACACACACACACACACACACGCACGCACGCACACACACACACACACACACACACACACACACACACACACACACACACACACACACACACACACACACACACACACACACGAAACGATTGTCGACGTTGATCGCGGTCAATTTCCCCATTTCCCCTCTGAAAAAGTAGATTACCAAGAGGGAGAGAGAGAGAGAGAGAGAAAGAGAGGAACCACCAAATTTCGAAGAAACGAAAGATAACTTTGCATGTTTGTCAGAGTGGAATGTTAGAATTTGCTGTGCGAGAGAGATCATAATTCGGGGGGAAAAAATAGATGAAACTGAGAGAGGGAAACTTTGTATTTGTATTTTTATATCGTGATTTCCCCCTCGAGTATCTTTAGAGATGCCGAAAGAGCTTGTCTTTAGAACGCATATTCCGATTGGGTCAGATGTTAAGGACGGGACTTCGCGAACGCGTCATTTTATTTTATTTTCATCGACTGCCAAATTCGCATGAGTTTTTAGAAGCGACGAGTCAATAGAAATCTTTGAATTTTCGGACGTTATTCTTGAATCAGGATTTAGAAAAGCTATTGCGAATAAATTTGTAAGATAAAACGGGGATTTTGCTGAGATTGGAGGACAGGGAAGTGAAAAAACCCGCGCGTTGGATTCTCAAGGAAAGAACGAGGAAAATAAATTCTCGCGTAAATTAGCAGTAAAGCTATTAGCTAGATTAGCAGTGTTAATGATGATTTTATCATTTGAAACGATTCATGGAAGATTGAGTATGCAGGAAAATAAAGAAAAGCGACCTGCATAGAAAAAAAGAATCTTGTAAAGAGTCTTGTTTTGGATCCAATGCTTGGTTCTTTTCAATATTGTTGGAAAGATTCTTTATAAGAATTCTTTTTCTACGCAAAAATTGTTCAGTTTCTTCAAAACTTCACGAAAAACTAAAAACTGACCAATTCAAGTCAATTTTCGAAAAAGAAGAAATTCAAGGCAATCGAAAAACTTCATTTAGGTAAAAGATGGCAAATAAAAAATAAAGATGACCCTCTTTACCAAAATCCGTTTTAACAAGTCGTTAAATCTTGGAAAGATTCATTTACAAAATGTACAAGATTATTTATATCAGTCTTTCCAAGATTTTTCCAATTAATATTTCCAAGTCTCGTCCATTTAATCTTTCCAAGATTCTTTGAATGAATCTTTCCAAGATTCTTCAAAGGAACTTTTCTAAGATTCTTCAGATTGATCTTTCCAAGATCCTTTGAATGAATCTTTCCAAGATTTAACGCCTTGTTGAAACGGAGTTTGGCAGTGAGGGTCATCTTTATTTCTGATTTACTATCTTTTTCCTAAATTATTCTTTTCGAAAATTGACTCGAATTGGTAAGTTTTTAGATATTCGTGAGGTTTTGAAGAAACTGAACGATTTTTGCGTAGAAGAAAAAATCTTGTCAAAAATCTTGTGAAGAATCTTCAAAAGAATCTTTGCAAGAATCTTGAAAAGAATCAAGCATTCGATCCGGAGCAAGACTCTTTACAAGGTTCTTGGAAAGATTTTTTACAAGATTTTTTTACTTTACAGTTCCAAGAATCTCTACTTTACAGTACAGATTCTTGGAAAGATTTTTTGCAAAATTCTTTTCAAGACTTTTGAGAAGATTCCTTACAAGATTCTTTTTTTCTACGCGGGGAGTTTGAGATTTTTACCTATTTCGAAAACCCGGTGTGCGAATTTTTTTCCGGTGACGTGATAAATTCGTGAGTTCGAACGTTCTCGCGCAACAAAGAATTAAAAATTGAAAAACATACATTCCTGGCGTCGCTACGTAACAATTTTTATTCGCGGATAACTTTTAGTCTTTTTTCATATGACACGCCGCGAGTTTGCGCTCGTTGGTACACATTTTTATTGGCTCAAAAAAAAAAAATTACCGAGGAAAAAAAATCATGACGTCCGAATGTCCCACAGTACGTAAACACTTACCCGGCCAACCGTTAGAAAGACTGAGTATGATAGAGAATAAAAAACCGCGGTTCTACGAGTAGAGGGTTTTTTTTTCGTTTTAAATAAGTAACGATATTGACGGACGGATGAGGATTTTGGGTGATCTAGCGAATGTGTGCTTCGTTCGAGTCCCCGATTCTTGGTACACAAACACGTATAGAATTATGAGGCATTAGTGACGAAGAGAGTCAGATACTTTTGCGTGTGTGTCGTCAAAGAGATTCGGCAAAAACTCGTATTTTATTTTTTTAATTCGTGAGAAAAGATTTTATTCAAAATCTTGAGGGACAAAATATGTGAAACGTTTGTCCGATCGTGTGAAAAATTCAAGCTTGAATATGAAAAACAGTAAAAGTTTTTCTATTTAAAAAAAAGCCGTAACGAAATAGCGGATTTGACTCAAAACGAATTTTAGGATTATTACAAAAACGGGAGATTTCCGCTCATATAAAAGAGGTATCTTTCTGAAAGTATCTGACGCTTTCCATTAATAAAACCGGTAGGTCATTCCCATTATGAGTATTCAGACATTAATAGTCGATGAAGAAGAAGGAGAAGAGGAAAAAAGATATTTCGTACGACACGATGCAAAGAAAATATATGAAAAAAGGGCGTTGAAGGAAACTACCGGATGAAAGTGAGAGAGATAAGAAAAAAAGGAAAAATCTGCAAAAAAAAACGAAAAAGGTCGTAAAAGAAAACAACCGCGTACAATATTTTTCGGAATTTTCAAAAAGACACGGTGCTAATGAAAAAGTTCCAAGGCAGAGAAAAAAAAAGAAAACAAACCGTACCGCGCATTTACGCGTGTACGAATGAACGAGAGCGTGAGCGATTTTACAGGTGAATGAACACCGTAAAAAAAAAACGCGATCGTCAGGATTAAACAGAAAAAGAGATTAAAAAACGCAAATCGAGAAAAAAAACTATGGTCGATGGTATAATTCCTTTGTACTCTACGGTCCACGGTATAATAATAATAATAATAATAATAATTAATTAATATACTATACACGTTTAAAATCACTGTTGATTAACTTGCCCGCAATGAAACATAGCAAAGTGCCTACGCGTACAAAAAACAACAAAACAAAACAAATGACAAGAAAAAAATAGGCCAAGTCGGAGACGAAGATAAAAAAAAAAGAAAAAACATGAAACACAAAGTATCGAGAGCCATCATTACTTATACTTCGGAACAGGAGATGGCATTCATGAATTTGTCGAAAAAAAACCGTTGCGAAATTTTTTGAAAAAAAAGATGGTTCAAAACGTGAGTACGATCGCATCGAAAAAGTATCGGATCGCAATGACGGTAATTTTATTTTTTTAACATTTGTTTTATTTTCAAACTTGCAATTTATCCAGAATTCGATCGGTTTTTTTCGACGCGATCGTAGAAGCGTTTTTGAAAATATCTTGAGATTTTCGGTACGGTTTATTTATCGGTGAGAACACATGCCCTCGTTATATTGCAGTGGAAAAAAATTAGTTTTTTCTTTTTTTAAATCATCGACAATATTTAACGAATAGTTGTGGAGAGTTGTACTAGCCCTGGAGGATTAAAAAAAAAAATCAAGTCCTATTCTCTATCTTTCGTACGACGACGGTGTCGCGGGCTCGAATATATAGTTATTGTGTTTATTGGTATATCTGTGTAGAAAATGTACCCACCCTCGATCTTTCTCTTTCTCACAGAAACGAGCATCATTGAAAGAAAAAAAAAACAGCTCAGGATTCTTTATCGATTCAACGATAATGTGTAACTCGTTGGAAACATCCGACGATAATTATACAGCATTATTTTCATTTTGACTAAACGTTGACATTCAAAAAGGTGATAGTTATTTTGTGAAAAAATTCTTTTTAACGATTGTTGTTTTTCTTTTTGAACGTTGCTCATTTCTTCCGTCGCATGACGCGAAAATGTATACGTTGAGAATTCAAAAAAAAAAAAAAGAGAAAGAAGAAGAAAAGAGACCCCGTAGAAGAGCGTGAATAGAGAAACGTCCGAGAGAAATATAGTTATTAATTATAGAGAACGAGAGAATTTTTACAAGACGAATTTTTTTTTCTCCAAAATTCGTCGAATCTGTATAACACACACGTCGATTGTCGTAAACTTGTGTAGTAATTTTTCCATCCCACCGTCATGCAATGATAAGTCAAAAAAAAAAAAAGAAAAATGAAAAAATCCTCTTCCCCCCTCAGGAGACCCTTCGATCGTTGCCATTTCACTTGATTCATTCGTAAACGTTGTAGAAATATAAATAAGTATAATCGAGAAAACAAGAAGGACGAGTGACAGTAGAGAATGGAATGGCCGTAACTTTTGCACGTTAATAAAAAACAAAAAAAGAAATGAAAGAAAAACATCAACGCGATACTAAGAGGGAATGTAATTTTTTTTGCACTATTTTAGAGATAAATAACTATTTTGAAAGTTTTATTTTTGTAACCTGGGCCAGAAATCTTGCGTCTATCCTCTTGTTTGATTTTATGTTTTAACATTTCTTCATTGTCATTATTTTTTCCCCCTCCACTTCTGTCTTTATTGTGGTTTCGCTTGCCCAGGGAAGATCGGTTTTACACGATAAACTCGGCGGAACAAACGGTGTGGAATAATGGTTTTTTTTTGTCATCCGATCACACGATGTGATTGTTATATTTCGATAATGTAAATATATTACGTTATATAAATTTATATTATACAATATTAAACGAAAAAGCGATTATTGAACGTATATCTCCGTCTTCCCCGTGCGAGATGTATCTAAGACAGTGTTCTTATTTTGTTTTTTTTTTTTCGTCCTAAAAAGAAAAACGTATCCCTCAAATAATGATTTATTTCAGATCCAAAAGCGATACTGCGGAACCGAGCGAAACCGATGAGGCTGAATCTGCTGAATTATAGATACACATCCGTATATATATCTATAATATAAATAGAAAAATGAAATGCTCTCGTGGACCTCAATCTGGCATTCGAAACTATTTTTTTAAATCGTGAACGACAACGATCACCGAGGCGATTATTTATTTCGACAAATGAATTCAATAAAAAAAAAACACCACTTTGTTTAATGCAGTTGTAAAATTCGGTTAAGCGATCATTTTGCGTTTTCGTGTTTATTCCTGTGACAAAAATCATTACTCGAATCGCGACTGTACGTTCAACAAATGGAACGAAAAATTTGGTTCGTAAAATTCATTTTTTCGCTCCTCGAGTTTGAATGATCGTTTTGAAAAAAAAAAAACACCGTTGGATCTTCACCGGAAACTGTCGTCGATGAAGAACTTGGGAGCTGTGTAAGTATGATATTTTGTCTTTTTTTAAAAATCCAAATGCATTTGGATTAAACAATTTAGACATGGCACAATTTTCCGTTTGAGCGTGTGTTTTAATTACTCTTTTTTTTTCAATAATTATTGCAATTACAATTCGTTACATAATATTACCCTAAAAAGTTGACACGATTAGTGTAGTTAACGCGGAAACTTACGATAATGTTGCTTACTACGCAAACTCTTCCTCCATCGAGGACACAAGTATATCGATACACGCGCAACTTCACCAAAATTATGGGAAAATATTGAGAAATTAATAGAAAGTTTTCTTTTGAATGCAGCAATTATCACAAAATTTTCGTGCTTCGTTTATATATATATATATATATTTTTTCTTTGTCCCCTTCTTGTTTGCCTTGTTATTGCTTCGTTCGATATTATTCGTTACATCTATGTAATATGTCGTTTTGCAGTTTTTAAAATTTATGATTTAAGAAACGGTCGTCGTGTGAAAAAAGAAAAAAAAATTGGCTTTTGCCGATTTTACGATTTATATATATAGCTATCTATACAGCTGCTTCTTCAACAGGATTAGTAAATGACTAGTTTTCAAATCTACTCGATATATAAATATACAGGTTACCAATCGTAACGTGTATACTTCATGATTTGTCTCTTAAAAAGTTAGTCGCGTTTATAATATACATATTATTTTCTATCTCGTTGTACATCTCGTTATGTTATGTTTTTCTATGACTAATGTATACATCGTCCAATTGAACATTCATCTCGATTCATTTCTGTCCCGCGATTAAAATATATATACTAGGGTGGGTCAAATAAAATGACTAATTTTTTTTCCCCCGATATAATGAAAAATGTATTAATTGTTTGGCATCTCAAAAAAACCCTCTGCAAGTATTTGCCCTTCATATTTAAATTAAGAGATCCCTCATCGCAAATTTTCATTTCCCATTTAAATAACGTAGGAATTTTTTCTTTTACTTTGCAATTTTATTAGACTTTAATCGTTGAGGTTAGGAGTTTTTTTAACACATTTTTGTAGAACATTTGATGCTCTACAAAAAAGCTCTCTCGTGTCTAATCGATGATAATAAGTGATAATTATCACCGATTATTTTTTGAACGGTGAGTTTATTGGTTAGACACAAGAAAGCTTTTTTGTAGAGCACCAAATGTTCTACAAAAATGTGCTAAAAACCTCTCCTAACCTCAACGGTTAAAGTCTAAAAAAATTCCAAAGTAAAAAAAAAAAATTTCGGATGTTATTTAAATGGGAAATAAAAATTTGCGATGAGGGACCCCTTAATTTAAATATGAAGGGCTAATACTTGCAGAGGGTTTTTTCGAGATGCAAAACAATACATTTTTCATTATATCGAGGAAAAAAAAATAGTCATTTTATTTGACCCACCCTAATATAACACACACACGTAAATATATTGGTCATTCCATGTCAAATCGACCAATAGTTCGAATCGACCCCTTTCAATTTCGATAAAATTTGGTCAGAAGTTTTCTTTTATCATAAAACAACCAAAGGAAAAAATTTAGAATTTTTTTTTCGAAATAATATACATGTATATACATGTATATTAAATAATATCCTTTAAATAATATACATGTATATTAAGGTTACGCTTAAAACGCTTTACCAAATAAATAAAAACGCAAATTCAATTATGTTTCTTTTTTTACATTCTCATGTTATTAATTGAAATGTTTACTGCTCAAAATTACAAAATTACATGATTGCTCAACTTTATTTAACTTGGAGGTAAAACAAATTTTATATACCAAAAATCAAACATTTATATTTTTGAACAAAACACCATTCTGAAAATTTCAGGATCACTTGAGATCAGTAATTTTTATTATATAAAAAAAAAATGGAACCAAAAATTTAATGTTGATCGTGGATTTGCACAATTTTTAAGAATTCAAAATTCTCCAAACGTATTATTTTTCAAAAATTTTTTTCGCAATATTTTTTTTTCGTACTCCCGTATACTTTTTAAGACAAACCTTGAACGGTTTTTTCGTAACTGTAATAGTTTTCGAGATATTTAAAAAATAAACTTAAATAATTGAAAAAATGGCGAAATGTTGAATTTTTGATAATTTTCGAAACAAATTTTTTAAATTTTTTTCCTTTGGTACTGTTTTATGATAAAATAAAACTTCTGACCAAATTTCATAGAAATTTAAAGGGGCCGATTCCAACCATCAGTCGATTTGACGTGGAATGACCCATATATATATTTGTGTGCATATGGAGCGTTCCACCTTGCGTCGATATTACAACATGTAAAAAAGAGCTCCTTCGTCAAAGAATTATAAATTGCTGATTGAAAAACATAAATTGAAAAGATGAAAAATGAGTTGGATGTTGTGAGATTTAGGTTCGGTAAATTGTAATTCTTAATCATCCGAGGGTCGATCATTCGGCACGGAAATCTTTAAACGCAGAATAAAAGTATCGATCATATAAATTTGCGCATGCGATCGCAATTGGGAACAGATCGGTCGATGATGCGTGTATTCTATATTAAAACATTTTTCCTTATGCCTACAAACACGTTCACATAATTCGCTCGCTATTTACAGAGATTAGATACAAAATTATAAACAGTTCTTAGTATAAAATAATTCTGTGAATATAACGATTAAAGTATTTACTTGTATTACATAATAGCGTAGAGAAGGTATATATCAGCTGGGTGAGCTCTTGCAACAGTCTTTGGCATTAGAATATGCCTTTTACACTTTTACTCCATTTCCTTTTTTTTTTTAAATTACCATTCTTGTCCCAATAGTCACAAGAGGCAAAGAAAAAAATCCAATCAGCCCACCAAATTATAGATTTTTATTTACCTCTGATTGTTATGATTCGTCATCTGGACGAACCAATGAACATTTTAGAGAGCGAACAAAAAATGCAATTCCTAATTGATCGTAATTGATGGTTTTTCTCAATCTAGCGTATCGTAGGATTCTGTGGAGAACTTGGTTTTCGTCAGAGTTTTGCTTCAGTATAATTTTTTCGGACGCAGGTTTTTAGTCTTATCAGAGCTACGGCAGAAGCTAAATCGAAGATTGGCATGTACGTTAAAAAATTACAAATACACATTTTCCTCCGAACTGAGACAGTAGCGACTGATCAAAGTTATCGGCATTTCAAAGTTGATGTTCCAAAATAAAAATAAAAACGCAAGACTAGTCGTTCAGTCTCAAGGCATAAGCATGATTGTCGATCTACGTGTCTTCAATTAGCAAACTCGAATATTGATAAATCCTAGCTGTTTTTTTTTTCGTAGAGCTCACCGATTATTGCGATCGATCGATCAATCAATCGATCAAACAACAGCGCCCGAAGGCAAAGCGCTAAACAATTCCTAAATTTCATTCAACAGTTACGAGAACTCAAAATATTCCCAAATTCATTGCATCGATGCTAATTCGAGTAAATTCAACCAATTTTTGTGCATCTTCAGTTTATTGTGTCATTGGATGATTTGGTTGAAAGTAATTTATCGTGATCGGCATTATGAATCACATCAAAAAAAGAAATCAGTCTGGAGGTGTTCGAGGTATTAATTTAATTTGGTTTGTCTATTTTTTCACGCAAATTGCATTCTAAGAAAATGACGATTCCGGGAACAAAGCCATGAGCGTGATACTTTTTGTTGGCAGAGTGCTCGTTCAGTAATGGGTCATTTATAAGTGGGATCATAGGTACACTGAGATATACAAATTATCACATGAGTAGACAAATGAGTTACTCGTTAGCAGTATAGGGAGTGAATCGGGAAGGAGAGGGGCATCAATATAGCCAAAGGCAGCGTTATGCTTATACTTAAAATACGTTCAACTATTTTTTTCATACCTATATTCTTATCAATTTAATCCTAATTTTTTTTTTTCGTCGCATCTGTTCACGTCAGTGATACGACAACTTTATATATATATATTTATATAAATAGTATTTCGTTTTGAATATTTTAACGTGTAACATTGCCTAATATCCGATATGATGTGTGTGTGTGTGTGTGTGTGTGTGCGCGCGAGCGCGCGCGTGTGTGTGTGTGTGTGTGTGCGCGCGCCCACGTGTGCGAGTGTGTGCGTGTGTGTGGGTGCGCGCGTGCCTGCATGCGCGTGTGTGTGTGTGCGCGCGCGTGTATGTGCGTGCGTGTGTGCGTGTTAGTGCGTGCGTGTGTGTGTGTGCGTGTGTGTGTGTGTAGTCGTCTGATATGAATCGAGATCCTTGCCAACCAGCAAGTACACTGCAAAAACAGCTCAAAGATGAGAAAAACAAAGAAAAAATCATATATCGAATCTCCCTCGATTCTAGCCAAGCCTGAAAGTTCACAATTTACCGATTTGAATTCATTGTTCAATCCTATCTTGCGAATGATATAATGAAATAATTGATTTTATCCTCGAATAGTCAAATCCTCCACGCGTTAATCGAGAATTTTTTATAAGCTTCGTTGTCTCACAATTAATAACGTTCCCTACGTATATATTTACAATAAATATATATATTTTTTTCGTTTTTTTTTCATTGATCCCGCCTATTATATAAATTTATGATTATGATGTGTCATAGCCATTGTATACATACATATATATATCAATATATATTAGGGTGACAGTTATTTAGGCTTAGGCGAAATAAGTTGCCTAAAAAACATAATCAAGGTGTATAAAAAAAAATCTGTGTAAAGTTTGGAGGCGCTCGGAAAATTGGAAAACGCGCCACCGGGCAATTGAAATTTTAATTGTTTTTTGGGCACCTCTACAGAGCTTGTCATTAACAAAATTATGAACGAAAAAAATTGAAAAAATTTCGTTTTGTACACCATACTATGCACAATAAGTGTACCAAGTTTCAAATTTTTCTCATTAATATTATACTCGGAAAAAAAAATCATTGATGCGTGGGATAAATACATGTATATTTTACATTTTTTATTTCAATCGCTCGGTGGCGCGTATTCCAATTTTTCGAGCGCCTCCAAACTTTACACAGATTTTTTTTGATACACCTTGATTATGTTTTTGGGGGGTGGCGTCGAACTTTTTTCGCAAAAGCTCAAATAACTGTCACCCTAATATATATGTATACGTAGCATTTACTACCCATTTAAAATCGCAGGCAGAAACTTCCTTTTTCTTTCGCGTATGTGTGTGTGTTTTTGTCGCTTTTTCAATGTACTACGTTTCATAATGATAAATCCTCTCGTTAGACAAATTTTACGGTTCACTTTATTTTTGTTTTATGTTCGATTCAACAGATCTATAACAGAATTGAAGAAATTCATTCTGGGCAGAATTTTTTTTTTCATCAATCCTTCCGAACAAGAATCTTTTTATAGAAGGAATGTTTTATTGCATTATCAACGTTTTTCTTATTCACTCATCTGAATAATCGAAAATTCACTTCGAATTTATTCCCATTCATTGGAAAAAAAGCAACAAAGTTTCATTGCTCCGATTCTTTTTCTTGTCATTTCTTGTTTGAAAAATGTTGTTATTTTACCTCCATTCTTCGAATATTTCTACCATCTAGCATATACACTACGCTTATTACAATATATGGGACATTCCACCAATTCTTGACTAAAGTTGTGCCGGGGGGTCTGAATTCTGGATAACAAAAATTTTTATTCAAAAGTACATTACAAAGAGAGCTTTCATGATTTTTTTCAATTTTTTTCGTCCAACCCTTTCGAAGATACAGTAGATCGAAAATTGGAAGATTTGCAATTATTGACTTTAGATATTAAAAATATCAATCCCTTGTAAAATTTCTAAAAATATATTAAATATTGGTTTTTGTGTAGGAAAAGCTCAGCTTTCTGAAAAAAATATTTCCAATTTTCTCCAGTATCAGGAAAACCCCAAAAAATGAGGTCAAAAAGTAAAATACGCTTTTTCGACCAATGTATCATTTTTTATATTTTTTGAAATATTTTTTTCGAAAAGCTGAGACTTTTTTACATGGGAAAGGTATGTTTTGATTTTGGGAATATTCAAAAATAAACCATAGCAAAATAAAGTTGAATCTTTTGTGATGAATTGCCGATAAGTATTGTGCTGCCGTCACGGTCGATACACGAACTATCGAATCAAGTTTGAAAATTTCTGTACATAGCATTATATTCAGCGATTATGTAGTGAATATGTATGTTCAAAGTGTGAAGTGGGTAAGAAATTAAAATTATTATACAAAAGCGATATGACAAGGATCAAATCTTTATTATTTGTACTCTTCTTGTCACTGTTGACAGAGAAACATTTCTTACAATAGCAGAACTTTTATCAGCCTTGGCATTGTATGACTGGGCACGTGTGTCATTTAAAAATATTGATTTCACTTTCATTTCAAATGAGAAATACGAAGTACGCGCAGCACAGCTAAAGTTCAGATTTGCTAATGCTGTGGCTGTAAAAAAAGACGCAATCTATGCATTGTATTACCCCTGATACCGAGAATCATGGTTCTGCTATTGTAAGAAATGTTTCTCTGTCAACAGTGACAAGAAGAGTACAAATAATAAAGATTTGATCCTTGTCATATCGCTTTTGTATAATAATTTTTATTTCTTACCCACTTCACACTTTGAACATATATATTCACTACATAATCGCTGAAAATAATGCTATGTACAGAAATTTTCAAACTTGATTCAATAGTTCGTGTATCGACCGTGACGGCAGCACAATACTTATCGGCAATTCATCACAAAAGTTTCAACTTTATTTTGCCATGGTTTATTTTTGAATATTCCCAAAATCAAAACATACCTTTCCCATGTAAAAAAGTCTCAGCTTTTCGAAAAAAATATTTTAAAAAATATCAAAAATGATACATTGGTCGAAAAAGCGTATTTTACTTTTTGACCTCATTTTTCGGGGTTTTCCTGATACTGGAGGAAATTGAAAATATTTTTTTCAGAAAGCTGAGCTTTTTTTTACACAAAAACCAATATTTAATATATTTTTAGAAATTTTACAAGGGATTGATATTTTTAATACCTCAAGTCAATAATTGCAAATCTTGCAATTTTCGATCTACTGTATCTTCAAAAGGGTTGGACGAAAAAAATTGAAAAAAATCATGGAAGCTCTCTTTGTTATGTACTTTTCAATAAAAAATTTTGTTATCCAGAATTCAGACCCCCCGGCACAACTTTAGTCAAGAATTGGTGGAATGACCCATATATTTTATATCAGACTGAGGTTTTAACAGACTCGTTGAACAGCAGAGCCTTGCTCCTGCGTACCTTTTACACATAATATATGTGTGTAATTCCATACCATTTCGACCTGGGTATGACCCTTGACCTCTTGGATTTGGCTCGCGATTTTTTATATGATTGTTCTCATTTTGAAAGACACAGTTTTTTTTTTTAATTTTTCAGATTCACTTTGAAATTTCTACAATTTTTTTAATGATTTTAATGTTCGACACAATTTAAAAATCTGAAAAAATTCTGAAAAATCGTGTGTCAGATATCAAAATTTTTAAGCTTAGAGCCGGAGTGGGGAGATTTTTCCTTCTTACTATTTTCAAGCTTTTTCCGAAAAAAGACGTTTAAAAAAATAGAAGCTGGAGTTATTTTACAATGAATGTTTGCTGAAACATTTTCATATGTCAAATCGGATTTTTGACATTTTTTTTCAGATTTTCCCAAAAGATTTAAAAAAAAATTTACTTTGCTTATAAATGGTTCCGAAAAATCTGATTTTTTATTCAAAAATCCGATATGACATATGAAAATGTTTCAGCAACCATCCATTGTAAATGAACTCCCGCTTCTAATTTTTTTGGCGTTTTTTTTCGAAAAAAAGTCTGAAAATAGTAATCTCTCTACTCTGGCTCCAAGCATTAGCTAAAAAAATTAGAAGTGGGAGTGATTTTACTATGGATGGTTGCTGAATCATTTTCATATGTCATGTCGGTTTTTTTTTCAATTTCAGATTTTCCGGAACCATTTGTTATAGGAACATGAAGAAAAAAAAAAATCGCTGGCGAAAAATCTGAAGAAATTTTCAAAAATCCGATATGACATAGGGAAATGTTTCAGCAACCATTCACAGTAAAATAACTCCTGCTTCTATTATTTTGTACGTTTTTTTTTTTGGAAAAAGCTTGAAAATTGTGAGAAGAAAAAATCTCCCCACTCCGGCTCTAAGCTTAAAAATTTTGATATCTGACACTTGATTTTTCTGAATTTTTTCGGATTTTTAAATTGTGTCGATCAAAAAATCGTTTAAAAAATTGTAGAAGATTCAAATTAAATCTGAAAAATCTATAAAAAAAAACTTGGTGCTTTTCAGAGTGAGAACAATCATGTGGAAAATCGCGAGCCCAAATCCGAGAGGTCAGGGGTCAGGCCGAGGTCGAAATGGTATGGAATAACACATATATTTTTTTTCTCGCTTAAAACGTGAAACGACGTTTTACCGTTATTTTCGATTAATCGCAGTATTGCGAGAGATTCTCATTCTGGAATCCGTGGGTTAAAAAAAAAAGATACAACACGGCAGAGAATCGGCGAGAGAGCAGTTTATTCGGCGAAGATGTCGTCACGTGCATTTTGAAAAATTATAACTTTTCACACGGAATAAAATTAATTTTGGTGTGATTTTTATATTTTTACCCTTTTTATCAAGAAGACTCCCATATTTTTTTTTGCAATAAATATCGGGTCACTCGGAAAACTTGATAATTTCTTTCAGGCATAAAAAAATTATTTTGAAAGGCTTCTTTAAAATTGAAGAATCTATTTCATTGAGATTAGTGCACGAAAAACGTAATTGCAAAAAGTCTATAAAATTGTAATAAAAATTCCTAAAAATTGTCATCGAGTGCTTTTTTTCTCCCAATTTTATTGATTAAAATTCTCACTCTGGGTTCTCTTTTTTAACGATGAATTGATAAAATAAAAATCCTGATATTAGCCATAAAATTGTCGAAAGTTTTTTGTTTTTCTCTTCCGTGGATAAAATTGCAACGAGGAATGACTTTTCGCTTATTTTAAAAATAATTTCACCCTCAAACGACAATAGTCAGTCGGACCAAAATAGTCAACTTACATTGCGATTTATTGGAATTTATTCGCGAACCCTGTCTCGTAATGGCTCGATTACTCGAGCATTAATTGATAAACGATGATTTTCGAGATTTTAAGCTATTCTTAATATCAGGAAGTTGGGGCGTATCCCAAGTTTTTTCTCTGCAGAAATAGAGATATTTCGCGGAACGTTGGCCTGTCGCAATCGTCGCGTCTCCAGCATTCGAGCATCAAATCGTAAATGTCTTTGGACGATGCCTTCGGACGTGGCAAATAATCGAAAATTACTCGCACATCGTCTTTGGAATCGGCGACGCTGCTGCTCGGACTCGCGTCGCACCGATGAAGCTGTCGAAGACTCTCGACGACTTCGGCATCCGTGAGGTCGTCGTAGGGTATGCGCCTTCCGAGATTCAAAATTTCCCAGAGAGTAACGGCGAATGACCAAACGTCGCTCTTGGTCGTATATTTTCCCTGTGACAATGGGGGTGCAATTTGTTTTAACGATTTGCTCCCAGTCAAACGAGATTGAATTTCTTTAGAAACGTTCGGCAAGATTTTTCATGTCACGTATCATTTATGAAAAAAATGAATATCAAGAAGATGGTGCCTTCATTAATTACAAAAAATTTTCAATAATTCGAGGTACTGGTCTACTTTAGAAGGCCAAAAAAGCCAATTTTTTTTTGTCAGCTCCTTTATCAGATACAGAGTTGTGAAAATAGTAATGTAAAAGTAATGCATTACCCATTACTTTAAACAATGTGTATTGGACAAGTATTCCATTACAAATTACAAAAGTAATGTGTAATGGATGCGTGTTCCATTATAAATAAAAAAGTAATGTGCAATGCATGCATGTTCCATTACAAATAAAAATAGTAATGTGTAATGGATGCATGTGCCATTACAAATAAAAAAAGTAATGTGTAATGGATGCGTGTTCCATTATAAATAAAAAAGTAATGTGCAATGCATGCATGTTCCATTACAAATAAAAATAGTAATGTGTAATGGATGCATGTGCCATTACAAATAAAAAAGTAATGTGTAATGGATGCGTGTTCCATTACAAATTAAAAAGTAATGTATAATGTATGCGCGCTCTATTACAAATTACAATTTAAAAAAAAAGTCATTTGCAGTGGGGAATATTCCATTACAAATAGAAAAATTGCCGTGTTCGTATTAGAATCTTGCACATTGCTGTCTCATTATTTTATTTCGCTCTAAAAGTTCATCCACAATTATCACAAATGATCCATAAAGTAAAAAAAAAAAGAACATGCAGATTATTTAGGGATTCAATAAAGCGACAAATTTTGCATAAGTATAAACTTGTAATTTTTATTAGATTGCTTATAATTATGGGTAACAGCGTGTAAAAGAAAATTCAATATAAAGTTGGATAATTTTTGGGGTTGAGTACATTTTCGTACTTCATATTTAACGATGAATTTTATGGATCATTTGTGGTAATTCGGATGAACTTTTAGTGAGCGAAATAAAATAATGAGACAGCAATGTGCAAGTTTCTAATACGAGCACGGCAATTTTTCTATTTGTAATGGAATATTCTCCACTTCAAATTACCTTTTTTTTATTTGTAATGACTCATGCATGCATTACACATTACTTTTTTTAATTTGTAATGGGACATGCATCCATTACACATTACTTTTTTTATTTGTAATGGGGCATGCATCCATGACACATTACTTTTTTTAATTGTAATGGAATATGCATCCATTACACATTACTTTTTTAATTGTAATGGAACATGCATACATTACACATTACTTTTTGTATTTGTAATGGAACACGCATCCATTACACATTACTTTTTTTTATTTGTAATGGCACATGCATCCATTACACATTACTTTTTTTATTTGTAATGGTACACGCATTCATTACACATTACTTGTGTATTTTGTAATAGTACACTTATAGTAATAGTACATTTCACATTATGCAGTGTAATGGGTAATAAATACAGTAATGAATTATCAAAGTAATGCATTATTTACAACTCTATCGCTAAAAAACATGGATTCAAAGTTCTGAATGTTTGGATGAACAAAAAAGTGAAAAATTTATTCTTTTACAGAAGAATTTTGAGACTTTGTCAACATCTGGAAATCATTATTAAAATAACTTTGAATTAAAGAAATTATTATTTATCAAGTATTTGCAAGTTCTTCAAATTTTTCGTTAAATAAATACTTTTTCTGATTTTTCGTTCAATCGAACGTTCAAAATTTCACGTGCATTATAAAACTGTCTTTACAAGATTGATTTATCATTCGAAAACACAAAGAATTTATTTTTTATTTTAATTAATTGAATAATTTATAGAAAGCGCCAACGTCGAGTCTTCGAAAATGTCTTGTCCCATGGCCGACATTTGATTTCAAGATTGACAAATCTGAAACAAAGAAATAAAAAAGCATTTTAAAAAGAAAGGTTTCTTACACAACAATTGACCACCGTTAATGAAAAATCGATTTAAAAAAATGGCGGATGTTTGAAATAAATTTGGAAAAATTCAATTTTTAATTTTCATTTCAAAGATCCACCATTTTTTTAAAATCGATTTTTCATGAACGGTGGTAAATTGTTGTGTAAGAAACCTTCCTCTTTAAAATACTTTTTTATTTTGTTGTTTCCGACTTGCCAATCCTGAAATTAACTGTCAGCCAAGACATTTTCGACTCTGGTGCCTTCTATAAATTATTCAAAGAATGAAAATAAAAAATAAATTTTTATTTTGTGCTTTCACAGCATGAAACAATGTTGTAATAACACTTTTATAGCCATATCTGATAAAGGAGCTGATAAAAAAAAATCTTCAAAATTTGCTTTGTTTTGGTCTTCTAAAGTAAAAAAAATTCAAAGTGCAAAGAAAAGTCTGAACATTAATTTTATTGTCAATTTCGTTGACTCACCAAAAATATCGATTCCCAGGCCATCCAGCGAACCGGAAGTGGCACGCTACCGTCGACTTTGTAATAATCCGACGAATAAAGCTCGTTGTCAGTCCCGAAATCAGAGATTTTTATATGGTACGCTTTGCCCACCAGGCAATTTCTGAAAAATGCAAGAAATTCAATTCAAATATCTTATACCTTCAATTTTACCGAATGCAGATCGTACATCCCGTGAGAATCGGATCCGTTATTAAGGGGACCGAGTCAGCGTCAGAACGCGAATTTTTGAACATACATAAATATAAATGTTCACAAATCGGCGTTTTGAGGCTGACTTGAATCCCCCTTAAATCCCATATGAGCAAGAGTCTCGATTCATCGAAATAATAATTATGTTACGATCGAGCAAACTCGATATATATTTTCGACAATTTTCCACATTTTGTACAATCGCACATATTCGAATGCCATTTTAATCGCAATGCAAGGATCGAACCAAGCACGCGATACGTTTCATTCGGTATCGGACGTTCGGATAACGCGATTATGCCTGATATTCCCCAGGCGTGTTCGAAATTCCGTCAATCCGATAGACCGGAAACCAGGAATTTTGCGTGAACGAGCGATTGCGTATCACAGTGGAGAAAGAAATCGTATGGAAAAAGTATTTGGTAAGATAAAATCGATCGAATATCTGAAATATCGCTGCGCGTATCTTTGAAACAAAAAAATATCTTTGCAATGAATCGAGTATCGAAAATGCGTAATCTGTGGATCCGATCAATTTCGGAACTAGGGTGAATAATTCGAAGGATGCAATTGTTGGAACCAAATGGGAAATCATCATTGATTCGTGCACGTGCTGCGCTTCTCCTGCGGCTTGAAAGCTCGATGTAGACTATGGGAGTACCAATTTCGAGGAATAAATAGAGCAAGCGAGAAAGAGAGAGAGTGTGTGTGTGTGTGTGTGAGAGAGAGAGTGTGAGTGTGTGTGAGAGAGAGAGCGTGTGAGTGAGTGAGAGAGAGTGAGTGAGTGAGTGAGAGTGAGAGAGAGAGAGAGAGAGTGTGAGTGAGTGAAAGAGAGAGAGAGAGAGAGAGTGAGTGAGTGCGTGTAGGAGAGAGAGAGAGTGTGAGTGAGTGAGAGAGAGAGAGAGCGTGTGAGCGAGTGAGTGAGAAAGAGTGAGAGAGAGAGAGAGAGTGTGAGTGAGTGAGTGAGAGAGAGAGTGTGTGTGTGTGTGTGTGTGAGTGAGTGTGCGAGAGAGAGAGAGAGAGAGAGAGAGAGAGAGAGAGAGAGAGAGAGGGAGTGAGTGAGCAACTGGGTAATTAGCGTCGCTTTATCGATCATTCTGATTGGCCCTGGGTGCGGGTTTGCAGTGCTCAACGGAAACCGAAACTCGCAGTACATATTAACATTTCTCAGTGCGTTCGTATACGTACAAATACACATGAATCCATGTGTGTATTGTCCGTTAAATATAATGGCGTAAGTCTCATCGATCTGTGCGTTAAATCGTCTGGATTACGTCATTTTGATTTCCGCCATTCCGGACGATTTACATACTTTGTGAGAGCAAACATAATGTCGTGTGGCACTGTGTACACTGTCCTCCAAAAGTTTGGAAACACTCGCCCCGATTCCGCGCCGCACAAAAAGTTTCACTGCTCTTTTAAAAATGAAGATACTCCAATTCAACAAGCGGCGTTCCAATGGGGACATATTCAGTTTTATTGCGCTTTTTCCACAAAAAAAAATCGATTTTTTTTGAATTCGGTACGTGCTTTAAAAAATGGTCATTTTTTGGCTTTTTTGGCGTTGAAATTTTGGCGCACGCCCCGTGACTTTTTTTAAAACTGTTTTTCGCATGAAAAATTTGTGGAGGGGAGTATAAGCTTCAATTTGGTTTTTTAAAAAGTTTCGTACGATTTTTTTTCGCAAAAATATTCAGGTTTTTGCAAAAAATGACCATATTTATAAAATGAAGCGTAACTCTAAAACCACTGGGTTTTTGTGAAATCACTAAGAAGGTTAAATGTTGCATACAATTATTCTGAATTCAATGCAATTTTTTCAGATTTTTATCTCAAGATTTTTGTATATATTAGATTTATTTTTTAGATATTCTCCTGTCAACGAGATATTTTTTAAACTTAAACAATCTCTTACCTCATCTACACAGCTTTTTCATCGAAAAACCTCATCTACATGGCTTTTTCATCGGAGAACCCGTGTAGATGAGGTAAGAGACCCGATTGTTTAAGATAAAAAAATATCTCCTTAACTGAAAAATAAAAAAAAAAAATTATGAGAAAAAATTCTGAAAAAATTTCATTGAATCCAGAATAATTGTATGCAACTTTTTACCATCTTAGTGATTTCACAAAAACCCAGTAGTTTTAGAGTTATGCTTCATTTTATAAATATGGTCATTTTTTTTGCAAAAGTCTGAATATTTTTGCGAAAAAAAATCGTACGAAATGTTTTAAAATACAAAATTGAAGCTTATACTCTCCTTCACAAGATTTTCATGTGGAAAACAGTTTTAAAAAATTTCCATGGGTCGTGCACCAAAATTTCAACGCCAAAAAAAAGCCATACAACGACCATGTTTGAAAGAACATACTGGGTTTACAAAAAATGGAAAAATGTTTTTGGAAAAAGCGAAATGAAGCTTAATATGTCTCTTTTGAAACGCCGCTTGTTGAATCGAAATATTTTCATTTTTAAAAGAGCAGTGAAACTTTTTGTGCGGCGCGGAATCGGATCGAGTGTTTCCAAACTTTTGGATGGGAGTGTACGTTGGAGGAATCTCTGTGGAAAGCCTCTCTAGATATACACATGTATACATGTGCTTTCTCTCTCTCTCTCTCTCTCTCTCTCTCTCTCCCTCTCTCTCTCTGGGTAAAGAGCTTTCAGGGATCGTTGATTAGGTGGCCTCGTGCGGTTTATCCCGCGTAGGCAGAAACTGAACTGCGCCCTCTCGCGTCTGAAGGGTCCAGGCCATTGTACACGTTGGTTGAACCTCCGTAGAGTAGTTCCAAACCATCGGATGTATACAGTACGTATCTATGTTTGCTGTTTCGATATAGTCGAGTTTGAAACGGATTTTCAAAATTAATGTACATGATTGTACTCCTCGGTTCAAAAATTTAGAAAAAATGAGATTCCCTTTTCATCGTTGCGGTCAAAATTGGGCCAAATCGAATGAATTCAACCGTCGTAGAGCATTAAGGCAGTTGTCCCAATATCCGACCATCTAAGAGGGGACGGAAAAGTTAATTTGTTTTTCGCGTTCAAAAATAAACTATTTTCCATAACAACTATGACTATTGGAAAGCTTGAAGTCTCTAGTTTCCAAAACACAGGGTATAGTTGTTGCTACAATTAGTTGTTTATTCATAATAATCGAAAATACTGAGAAATGTCAATGTACCAGTATCCGACCACCCATTTTTCTATATGACCCAATATCCAATCGCACATTATGACCCTCTATAACCGACCACTCAATCTCTATGGTGGGGGAAGGGAGGGGGTGAATTGAGAAAAATGCGTCGCTGCTCGGCGAATGTGTCACCGAAATTTTGAGGCTATGCACGAATAATATACATGTCAGCAGATGTCCGGTTACTGGGACTGAACATAGTGGCGAGCAAGACATTGCGTATGTACCAATAACCGGACATGAAAATAAAAAGTACTTAAAATGCATTTTTGGCTAATTGAGACAACATTATCAAATTAGTGGTATCTTTCCGAATAAAAACAGTTAGGCTCAGTTCGAAAACAATAAAAACCACTTCAAAATAGCTTCAATAAGATATCGCGATTCCTTAGTACTTCAGCTTAGATAATGGCTTCAGGTCTGGATTGAGGGGGGGGGGGGGCTACAGGGGCTACAGCCCCGGGCCCCGCGTTTTTGGGGACCCCCAATGTGGTCGTCTTTAGATTGGGTGCATTAAATATTACTCGTATAGGGCCTCGAAAAACCCGAGCAGCCCCGGGCCCCCGACATGGTAAATCCGGGCCTGAATGGCTTCCGTGCCCCGAATAGTACGCGTGCTGTCATATTTATCCAAAATAAAATTACAGACGATTCTTGAACTATTAAAAGTAGTGTCGTCTACGTAGATTATGAATCCTGGATATTAAATCAATTCACAGTTTAAGATTTCTCTCAAGTGAACGCTTAACTTGCTGATATATTGGTTCAAGTGGTCGGGTACTGGGACGTGGTCGGGTATTGGGACATTTACCTTATTCCGAAACAAATTGTAGAAAAAAATTGCAAGTTTTTTATACTTTCCTGGAAATGAACTGGATATGCTGTTAGATATGCTGCAACGCCAATATTCCTCAAAATTGTTTCCCCGTACCATTTTTTTTGTTCACATTTCATTACACAGACAGAATGAACGGACTGCGATTTTCCGTTCGGATGGAAAGATCTCAAATATTCATAGCATTGCATAATGAATGACCACCCGAGGATTCGGCTAGTCTCGGGGGTTTACATGTAAACCGTGTAACTCTCGTTGAAGGCATGCACAGCGAGGGATTGTAACATTTTGTATACTCTCATTGGTTCTTGTGCTGCCTACTCGACGTTGCATCCTTTATTCCGCAAAATGTATATGCATCTATATCTGTATATATGAACGTACTTTCTGTATTATTCGGTTGCCAAGTATCACGCATACTCTTGAGGCAGCGTTACTTTTATGCTCCGGAGGATAAAAGATCGGCGTGTTAGACACAGTTATATGGCAGGGACGGGGGGGTTCGAGCCAAGTGCCGTAGGAATGGAGATTCGAATACGCTCTCCCTCTCGCTCCCTCCCTCGACTTGAGGAACCAAGAGGATATAAAGTGAATGGTATATACATGTTAGGTGCGCATGTATGGGTTTTTCACTTTCAAATTGACGAAGCCCCAAACGTGAGACAAATCTTTCCAGCGAGGAATTGGTTAGATCGACTAGGATAGTTGGTTGGATCAACTAGATGATTGGTTACCACAACTAAGTCGACTAAATGACTAGTTGGTCCAACCTACTATCTAGTTGATCTAACCGATTGGTTACTATCTAGTTGATCTAATCAATTTCTCTTCTGGCGCTCGTAGCACTAAATCGGGGGTCTCCAAATCTGGCCCGCCGGTGTCAGCAATCCGGCCCGCGACAGCTAATGACCAGTGTCATTTTGTGGCTTTCTGTTGTAAAATAAAAACGGGTTTGGACTTTGGCATTTACTGGAGTAATCACTATAGCCCTAAGGCTGGAAAGTTTGGAAACCCCTGCACTAAGTTGTTCGTTGGGTTAGCCAAGTCGTTTTTTCCGTGCAGTAAAGGTATACGGGTACTAAAATCGTTGATAGAAGACCTGCGATTTTTGCTTCTCACGTCGACAAATCGGAAAACCAATGGACGATACCCGTTCGAATTTGGGAAACGTCGGAATCATCCATTTTCTAAACAAGGATACTTCTGCAATATTTTTTCCACTTTTGAAAAATTAGCATTGAATGCGTCGACATCGAACGCCTTGTATTCAGACGGAACAGTCAGAAATGGAGAGAGAGTGGTTTCGGTAGACTGGCCGAGGGATGAAACTATCGAGGTAGAGTGAGAATGGGAACACGAGCCAGTGAAAGGTACTATACATATTTACATGTATATAACATGGAGGAGAATCGGCTTGGAGCCATTCTCTGCATTTGTAACCGAAGTAGGAACAAAGGCACTCTTGGGTACCTCGTCCGCACGGTTGCTCCGAGAGTTTCCGAGCTATATCATCCCTCGGTTTCAGCGAGTACAGTCACTGTCCACTCGCCAGTCATTGACTGTTTCGATCAGACACGACTGGGGCCAGAATCAAAAAGAGCCGAAAGCATGCCAATGAGCCAGGGGCCGATCACCGGTACCCACGATTGGATCTTGCCGGGCGAATAGTGGCGTCGATGGTTACACATTTTGCGGTATGCCCCGATACCTCTTCAGTGAGTTTCACCCCCTTCCTCGACTTCCCAACCGTACTTGACTTACCCACCAGCTTCCTCGTTCCTATCCACGGGCCAGCCAATTGAATTGCATTACCGTTTGATCAGCAGTGTCGATTTCTTCCTGCCTCCTCTCCTTCCGCGTCTTTCGCGCCCTCTTTTCGGCCTCTTCATTTCTACCCTCTATTTCTGCATTCGCTCTTGTTTCCAGCTTTGGGTCGAGTCATTCATCATCAGAGTCTATTCCTACATCATCGTTTGCTCGTTTCTCGCTGTATTCTTCAGAGGGGAGAAAGGTGTCCTAGCTTCTCTACCTTCCAGAAGTATTTTTCCAATTCCCGATCGAACATTCTCATACTTATCAGCGTCAGTACCAAATGCTCTTTAAAAAGTTTGGACTTTCGAAGGTACTTTTGTTTCCGGCTCTGCCAGAAGAAACGAGGAAAAGATGGAGAGAGATGGAGTCATCGTGGTTATACTGCAAAGTGCACTTTGTCGTTTGGACCCTGGAGAACATTCTTTTCATTTTTTTTTCGAAACTCGAAAGTGGAAAAGTGTTCGGCGTATTGCCCGTCGTGTCGTAAAGGCACTCTCCGTACTGCTCGAGTATTCACGGAGGAATGAATTATTCTCTATTGTCATGTGAAGTTGTTTCAGTCTCGGGGGGTTGTCCGTCGATCCGCTGAGGATGACCCGATATGATGTTTGCAGTTACTTGGCATACGAGGCCATACCGTATCATCGCGTAAACGGCTTGGGACCTTCCGTCAAGATTTACGAGGCCTCGTTTGAGAGACACTGCACTGAAACCGGGAAACTTGATGGTTCCACTCTGGAGAATGGAGAACTGTAGGCTTGACGGTACTATCGCAGAGGGAGAGGAAGAGAGAGGGCTGGAGGAGAGACACGAGCGCGTAGGAAGTACGAATCCTATATGTTGCGCCACTGGTATCGATTCAACGAGAGACGAGCGCCCCATTTCAATAACCCAAACGTTTCACCTTGCTTCAAGTGCCAGAAATTCTCCTCACTTGTTTTGCCGCAACGTTCGAATGTACTGGTTCGTTTTAAAAAGTTCCCTCAATGTTACTCCCGACTCCCGTCTCGCTCCTTCTCGCGTTTTCCTGACTTCCGAACGCCTGAATGACCGCTGCACTCTCTTCAACCGTCACCACTGACGTTTGCAGAAGAGAAAAAAGTGTCGAAAGACCATAAGATCCGGGGAGATGAAATAAAATCCTGGTTACACGGTGCCGAAACGTTTGGTGGGCTTAATTATCGCATTCCCGTAAGAAATAGATTTCAACATATAGGTAATTCCATGTCAAATCGACCAATAGTTGGAATCAACCACTTTCAATTTCGATGAAATTTCGTCAGAAGTTTTCTGTTATTATAAAGCGAGTTATACCATAGGAAAAAAATTGAGAAAATTTTGTTGAAATGTTATGCAAAATTCAAAATTTCACAATTTTTCAAGTTTATTTTTTATATGTCTCGAAAATTATTATAGTTACGAAAAAATCATTCTAGGTTCGTGTTAAAGGGCTTGGGGCTACAAAAAAAAAATTTTCCAAAATTTTTTTTAAACATGATGAATTTAGAGAATTTTGAGTTTTTAAAAATCGTGAAAATCCACGATTAACATTAAATTTTTGGTTTAATTTTTTTTATATACCTTGTACTGATCTTGAAGAACCTGAAATTTTCAAAATTGCGTTTTCTTTTTCTTCAAAAATATAAATTTTTGAATTTTGGTAAAAAAAAAAAAATTTTTTTTTCACCTTCAAGTTAAGTAAAGTTGAGCAATCATGTAATTTTGTAATTTGGAGCGGTAAAAATTACATGATTGTTCAACTTTACTTGACCCTTGAAGGTCCCACTATCTAGGAATTTCATAACGGTCCCATGGGGTCTGTCAGACCCCACGAGAAAAATTGTTACATAATTCAAATACCTGCACTAATATTTGAATTAAAAAAATACTAGTAGACGCCAAAAACATCCGAATAAAAGGGCCAATTGGTTTCGTATCGAACATAAAAATCTTAATATAAGAACAAAAATCGTGAATTCTCTCTATTTTTGACTGAGTTATAGACTTTTGAAAATCGCTGGAGTCCATTGACCCAACGGGACCGTTAAAGGTTAATTTAGAGATTAAAAAAAAAAAATTTTCACCAAAATTCAAAAGTTCATGTTTTTGAAAAAAAAAGAAAACGAAATTCTGAAAATTTCAGGATCTTTTCAGATCAGTACAAGGTATTATATAAAAAAAAATGGGACCAACAATTTAATGTTGATCGTGGATTTTCATGATTTTTGAAAATTCAAAATTCTCCAAATTCATCACTTTTCAACATTTTTCAAAATTTTCAGTACGATTTTCTCGTAACTATAATAGTGTTCGAGATATATAAAAAATAAACTAAAAAAATGGAAAAAATGATAAAATTCTGAATTCAAAAAAAAAATTTAATTTTTTCCTTTAGTAGAACTTAGTTTTATGATAAAAGAAAACTTCTGACCAATTTGCATCGCGATTGAAAGGGGTCGATTCCAAGTATTGGTCGATTTGACATGGAATGACCCATATTTTTTATCTACAATTTTTTGTGCTGTGATCAAGCTGGTATTTCGATCGGGGGAACAAATTTTACGGTCTGTCGAAAATATTGGTAAAATTTCGTCGCTTTCGAGTTTCTATGAAAAATTAGCGATGTTGCTTCAAGGGATCGTCAAGATTCTTAGTGAATTTGCCTAGCGCAGAATCCCATCGCAGGACGTCATTTTCGTTGGCATGTCGCACCTCTCTGCTTCAGTTCGCTCAAAATATAGACAATACCGACACGGTCCAGTGATTCCCGTGAGAGTCACGGGCGATGTAACCCGAATTCGAAGGTACATCGTGCCTTCCATATATGACCCGGACATATTCATACCTCTCTGGGCAAGCATATGCCGTCGAACGCGGACTCACGCGTCTAATTACGTATGGTCCTCGCGTTGTGGAGTGCAGGGGCTGCGATGAATATTCGTGGCGAAGAGGGAGAGAGAGTACGCGGTCGCGTAGACACCGAAAGGGAACGTGGCCAACGAATCGACCGATGATTTCCCATGCGGTTCGTACGACCCGTGGAATATTCTGGAAGAGAGAGACAGAGGCTCCCCGTTCGATGCCATAGACTTCTCCCCGCCGTTTGACTGCAGTGGTGGGGTGCTTGTTTTCGGTTTATGGAAATGCACAGCGGACCGAAACAATTCGATTTAGCGACTGGAAATCGATACCCCGCGGCCGATCTTCCCTTCGTGTCATCGGGTCTATCGCGTCAAGAGTTTTCCCTCTCTTCTCTTCCTTCCCCATTGATTCTCACCAGAGTTGTGGAAATAGTAATGTAAAAGTAATGCATTACCCATTACTTTAAACAATGTGTATTGGACAAATTACAAAAGTAATGTGTAATGGATGCATGTCCCATTACAAATAAAAAAGTAATGTGTAGTGGATGCATGTCCCATTACAAATAAAAAAGTAATGTATAATGAATGCGTCTTCCATTACAATTAAAAAATGTAATGTGTAATGGATGCATTACCCATTACAAATAAAAAAAAGTTATGTGCAATGGATGCATGTCCCATTACAAATAGAAAGAGTAATGTGTAATGGATGCATGCGCCATTACAAATACAAAAGTAATGTGTAATGGATGCGTGTTCCATTACAACTAAAAAAGTAATGTGTAATGTATGCACGTTCCATTACAAATTACAATTAAAAAAAAAAAGTAATTTGCAGTGGAGAATATTCAATTACGAATATAAAAATTGCCGTGCTCGTATTAGAAACTTGCACATTGCTGTCTCATTATTTTATTTCGCTCACTAAAAGTTCATCCACAATTATCACAAATGATCCATAAAGTTAAAAAAAAAAAACATGCACATTATTTAGGGATTATTAGGGATTTTATTAGATTGCTTATAATTATGGGTAACAACGTGTAAAAGCCAGTTCAATATAAAGTATGATAATTTTTGGGGTTGAGTACATTTTCGCACTTCATATTTAACGATGAACTGTCTGTTTTTTTGTTTCTATTTTTTAACTTTATGGATCATTTGTGATAATTGTGGATGAACTTTTAGTGAGCGAAATAAAATAATGATACAGCAAAGTGCAAGTTTCTAATACGAGCACGGCAACTTTTCTATTTGGAATGGAATATTCTTCACTGCAAATAACTTTAAAAAAAAATTGTAATTTGTAATGGAACGTGCATATATTACACATCACTTTTTTATTTGTAATGGAACACGCATCCATTACCCATTACTTTTTTTTATTTGTAATGGCACATGTATCTATTACACATTACTTTTTTATTTGTAATGGGACATGCATCCATTACACATTACCTTTTTAATTTGTGATGGCACATGCATCCATTACACATTACTCTTTTTATGTGTAATGGCACATGCATCCATTAGACATTACTTTCTTTATTTGTAATGGAATATGCATCCATTACACATTACTTTTTTATTTGTAATGGCACATGCATATATAACACATTACTTTTTTTTATGTGTAATGGGACATGCATCCATTTCAAATTATGCAGTGTAATGGGTAATAAATACAGTAATGCATATTTACAACTTTGATTGTCACTATGGTTGTGGACGATGGACGCCACGGCGCCTTGGAGCCTAACGCTTCAAAGAGGTCACAGGGAGTGGAAAAACCCCAGAAGTCGAGGCAATGTAAGAGGGTCGGTAGCTCGTTTGCGCGACCTTATTCTTCGTCTCTGGGGACACAGGGAGTCAAAAGGACCTTGGCGCGGCGGCTATTTTTCAGCGAAAAAAGGCTCGAAAATGGGAGAATAAAAGAGGAGGACGGAACGGAGGAAAGGAGTTTAATAGTGAATGAACTAACCTGGTAGCCAAGTCACGGTGAACGAAATTCAAGTTCTCTAGGTATCTCATTCCAGATGCTATCTGAGCCGCCATGTAGATGAGACAGTTGAAGCTGCAAAATAATTGATAATGACGACGTTTCAACATTGTTAAAAAAGAAGAAGAGGTTTGATGAAAAATTCGATCAGCCCTTACCTGAGAGTCTTCACGCCTATCGGCATCGAATGCGCGTCTTCGGCAGTTATGTGAGTTTTCAAAAATTGACAAAGATCCCCGTGCTCGAGGTACTCCATCACGACGCAGTAGGGCTCCTCCCGACAACAGACTCCAAGGACCCTCGCGATGTTACGATCCTCGAGAGCCGCCAGGATCCTCACGTCACGTTGGAAGTCCATCCTTAGGTTGCAAGGATCAAACAAGGACAGTCAGTGGGATTGTAGTTTGAATTGAAGGAATGGATAAAATTGTTAAAGTTTTGCATCTAGTTCCGTGTTTCTATATTCCCCTAGCGCGAAACAAAAAATCTCCGTTGCTACAAGCCGTGTCTTGTACGGAACAAATGCTGTTGGTAATAAAGTTAGAAGGGGGTGAAGATTTATGCCGATTATTCAATCGGTTCTATTTCATCTTCTCTTCCCACATCCTTCTGCCGCTTGGATATTCCGAGTTGGAGGGTGCACGTTTTGTTATTCATTGAAAATTTCGTCCGAAGTAGGACGCCAGTCCCCTTATCCACAACGTATAGCCATAGTAACAGAATCGGTAGTCGTAGTATTCTCGAGTCTTTTATTGGGTAATTCGATTCGCGAGATCGGGGCCAATCTCGCGTTTTTCATGCATGCCCTCCCTATGCCGAAGGATTTGGCATCGGCCGGCTGTTCACCTTCGAACTGGCCTTCCTTCTCTCTTCTTTCCACTGGCCGACTATTCCACTTGTATCCCCTTTTCACATATTACAGCATATAATACGCGGACCCCACCGACCGAGTCTCTTCTTATACGATCGACTTGGGATAATGGCACTCTCGCGTGATAGCTTAATGCCGTTGTTAACAAAAGTACGGTTCTATCGATTTGGCGTAAGCCGAGAAATCCTTATGGGGACGTCGTACACTCGTGTCTTGAGACTGCGGCGATTGTATTCGCAATTCGTGTGGTCATGACTGCTAATACAATATTGCACGTAGCTACTGCTGGGATTCGCTACTTTTGTATGCGCTATGGGCAAAGGAAGCGCAGCTCGCATGCTCAAACTCGTCATTCGTGTCGTCCTGTTCGGGTCTCGCTCAAATGCCATTGATCAAATATCAGTGACTCCCTCCGGGACACTCTGTTTTTGTACCTTACGGTTTCAGCGTCCATCGGCAAAGTTCAACGACGAAATATTTTCGTATACGAAACAATTTGACAAATTATTCCGGAGCTTTCAGAGTGATGATGAGAAATATCGTCTATCCGAGATCGTTTATCATGGCGAGTAAAGTAGCGAAGAATAAGGACAGTGACTCGAGTTTATCGGACGTGAGATCCAAAGTTATTACGACACTTATTATTTTTTTTTTTTTCAAGAAAATGGATCGCAACTTTTACGAACTCGGCGAAAGGAAGACTCGAAGGTTGAACCATGAGGCGCTTCGAGCTGTGAAAAATTGAAGGAGGATGAAAAAAGTGTCTCGCGAAATCGGCTGTTAAGGAAATAATACGGGGACACCCTTCGCGAGAGCGTTTCCGAGGGATAGAGAAAATGTGCAGGTATAGGTACTCGCGGCTACGCAAGCAAACCCTGTATCGCACTAAGATGGGGAGACCAGGAAGACGCTGTGTTATTTTTAATAATGTGTCGGGAGGAAGTTGGTCTGCCCCAAGTGTTACGATGCCTGACGCATAAAACATCCTTATCTGGAGTCGACACAGCCTCTTTCGCCAATACACAACCCGCTTGCGGCGCGTCATGGGCCAAACGCCATTTGCATACGTCGCCTATAGTCTTTTCTCGGTCTTTCATCCCCGTTTGCGGTACCGCGAAAATAATCAAATATCGGCTTACTTTAGGATACGTGATGGAGCAAAATTCACGAAAAACGTGACTTATTGATCCGGGAAAGATAGCCAAGATTGAAAAAAAAAACATTTTTATGAGGTTCGAAAAAGAAAATTTGTTTGTCCGCATTTTGGCCACAATTCAACTTATTCGTTAAAAGAATTGTAATTTTATTTCTAGACTAAGACCCGAATTTTAAGTTCTTAAGATCAATCTTAAGATCAAACTTAAGTTCAAACTTTCCATCGAACTTAAGTTGGAACTTAAGATCGGACTCAAGTTCCAATTTAAGATGAACCTTAAATTTGAACTTAAGTTTCAATTTAAGATGAATCTTAAGTTTGAACTTAAGTTCCAATTTAAGATGAACCTTAAGTTTGAACTTAAGTTCCAATTTAAGATGAACCTTAAGTTTGAACTTAAGTTCCAATTTAAGATGAACCTTAAGTTTGAACTTGAATGTGAACTTCAGATCGATCTTAAGTCCAAACTTAAATTTGGTTTGAAGTTTGAACTTAATTATTTTGACAACTAATGACAAAAAAAACGGTTGAGGGAGGCGATGAAAGAAGTTTCATCGAACTTAAGTTGAAGCTCGAGTTTGAACTTAAGATCGATCTTAAGTTCCAACTTGAGTTCAATGGAAATTTTGATCTTAAGTTTGATCTTAAGAACTTAAGAACTTAAAATTGGGATTTAAATTTCGATTTTAATTTGCACTGAGAAAACAGTTTATTTGTAGTAAAGAAATATATTTAGTTGGAATTTTTACTTAAATATTCCTTAATTATTACAAAATTTGTTAGTCGTTAAGAGATATTTTATTTGTGTCAAATAATATATTTATTTAATTTAGTAACTGTTAAAAAATAATTGATTTCGCCATACTCAACTTTACATTTGTTAACAATTAACAAATCCTGGTACATTCTTTTCTCAGTGTGAGCTCATTCATTATGCGATCGTTGAAGCTTCAAAACCCCGCTTGGTTCGTCCGATTCCTATGATTTTTCAATTTTTGGCATATTTTTAAAGTTCGACCATTGATTTTTGTACATTTTTCAAGGTCTGTCCATTTTTTTTGGCGATATTTAGACTGCTCTCGTCTTTACATAAATTGAGTTATCAGGATGAACCAAGCGGTATTCTCTAAATTTACTCACAACATTTGAGCACGAAAAAGAAATCTTGGAATCGGTCAAACCGAAGTGAAGTTACGAGCATTTGAAATTTCGCTATTTTGAGATTTTTTAAAATGGGGCCAAAATTGAGCATAAATGTTTTTCTTGAAAATTCATAAAAATTTTGATTTTTAGGGATTTTTTTTGTTTTTCGAATAATTCAGTCATCGGAGAATCGAATGAGGTACAAAAAAGGTTAATAGGTTTTTCCTCCGCGCAGCAAAAGGGACTTGCATGTCTTTTTTTTAAATTTTTTTATTCAAAAGTAGGGTGAAAAATAATGAATTTCTCAAGACAGTTTTTTTTTTAAGCAATATTAATGCTGCAAAAATTGTTTCTTTGATACAAATTTCTGTCAGTAAATTTGAGTTGGCAACCATATTGTTGTACCTAACTATCAGCGCCGCCAGTGTCGCTTCCGGGAACTACGTCGCGTTATAAACACTGGCTGCATTCGTTTTGGACGCTTACGCGCTTTCAGCACGTATATATAGATATACATTGACATATAAAATGCTGCAGGATGTGGTGCTCAAATGCGCGTAAGCGTCCAAGCGAATGCCGCCATAACCTGCACTAAAAATATAAATCAGCAAAAATATTCGTTTACTTACTAGTAATATAATAATATAAAAGTATGAATAAACTAAAATAAGACATGAACCAATCTAATAAGTTTGGTTGCGGAGTGAATAAATCTATTGTCCATTTGTCATCCATCCGTCAATTTATATCACTTTCACAACTTCTTTAACGTAACAATATTAAAGACGTGATTCATATGATTCCTGTGATATTGTGACGTGACCGATACTTTTACAACTTCGTTAACATAATAATATTGAAGAATATTATACTGCAGCTTTTATGTATATTATAGGTTAGAATTTCCGCAAGCAAGATGTCCGCGGGAGCAAAAACTGTGTACTATGCGACTTAGTTCCCAGACGCGACACTCGCGGCGCTGATAGTTGGGTATAACAATATGGTTGCCAATTCAAATTTACCGAGAAAAATTAGTGTAAAAGAAAACACACTTTTGCATCGTTAATATTCCTTTTTAAAAAAAACTGTCTTGGGAAATTCATTATTTTTTATCCTACTTTCGAATCCAATAGACTAAAATAGAGATTTCAGATGCATGCAAGTTTCCTATTAAGAAGTTATGCTGAGACAAAATTGAAAAATACAGATGCAAATATCTTGAAGGTCATTGTTATACTTTTAGAGGATTTCGAGGGTCTCAAAAGAGTTTCTCAAAATTTCGCGGCAATTTACTTTTTTTTTCCGTTTGTTTTTTCGTTCCTCGGCGCGTCGACGTACAGGCAGACAGTGTCGTCGTGGTCGTCCAAGTCGCGGCACACAGAGTGTCCCCTATCTCCCGGTCATTGTATGCAAATCTATTCGGCGCTGGGTGCCCGCTTCCTCGAAAGAAATTCAACAAGCCTTTTTGCCGATGTCTAGCCCGATAATAAAAGCTCGCGGGCGCGCGAGTCTCGGTGTAGACACACATACACTCGCTCTGAAAAAATCCACGGCAATACATGGAAAAAACGTACACTTACACGAAGCGTCGAGGGCAACCTTGCATATACTTGCAAAACGGACGCGGGCGTCTGTCGCTGAAAGTTCTTACAGGTATGCAACTTCCAGCTGCTATTGGCAGAATTCTTTGGTCCACGAGGGCGCTATCTCGTTGAATGCAATGAGAAAGCAAAAGGATATTTCACCGGAGATACCAGCGGTGGGTCGTTCAACATTCGAGATTTTTCCCTAACGGAGTTCCTTTGGCTTTGGTTTAAAGACAGAGACAGAGACACTTTGATAAGAAAAATCATCATCCACCGGCGACTTTCATGTTTTCATCCGATTGTGAGAAACACTGCGTTAATATTGAAAACCAACGGACTAAAACGTGTATACGGTGGGTTCAAAATCGCGAGTACAGTGCTGTCCAAAAGTTTCGAAACACTTCCCCATTCCACACCGCACAAAAAGTTTTACTGCTCCTTCAAAAATTAAGATATTTCAATTCAACAAGCGGTGTTTCAAAGGGGACATATGCAGCTCATTTCGCTTTTTCCAAAAAAAAATTTCGATTTTTTTTGGACCCGGTACGTCTTTTGAAACGTGGTCATTTTTTGGATTTTTTTTTGGTGTTGAAATTTTAGCGCACGACCCATGAAAATTTTTTAAAACTATTTTTCGCATGAAAAACTTGTGAGGGGGAGTACAAGCTTCAATTTCGTTTTTTAAAAAGTTTCGTGCCATTTTTTTTCGCAAAAATATTCAACTTTTTGTAAAAAACGAGCATATTTATAAAATTTAGCGCAACTCTAAAACTACTGGGTTTACGTGAAATCCTTAAGAATGTAAAAAGATGCATATAATTATTTTGGATTCGATGAAATTTTTTCAGAATTTTTTTTCAAAATTTTTTGTTTCGTAAATTTTTTCCGTCAAGGAGATATTTTTCTTATCTTAGAAAATCGGGTCTCTTACCTCATCTACACGGGTTTTTCGATGAAAACGCTGTGTTTTCGATGAAAAAGCCGTGTAGGTGAAGTAAGAGACCCAATTGTTCAAGATAAAAAAATATCTCCTTGATAGGAAAAATTTTCGAAAAAAAAAATTTGAAAAGAAATTCGTAAAAATTTCATTGAGTCACAGATAATTATATGCAACTTTTTATCTTCCTAATGATTGTTCAAGATAAAAAAATTTCCGATTGTTTAAGATAAAACAAATTCCCGATTGTTTAAGATTAAAAAATCTCTCGTTGGTTTGAAAAACTTTCGAAAAAACATGTTGGAAAAAAATTCTGAAAAAATTTCATTGAATCCAAAATGATTGTATGCAACTTTTTACTATCTTAGTGATTTCACGAAAACCCAGTAGTTTTAGAGTTACGCTATATTTTATAAATATGGTCGTTTTTGTGAAAAATTTAATATTTTTGCGAAAAAAAATTGTACGAAACTTTAAAAAAAAATGAAATTTAAGCTTATACTCCCCCCCACAAGTTTGTCGCACGAAAAAGATTTAACAAAAATTTTCATGGATCGGGCACCAAAATTTCAACGCCAAAGAAAAATAAAAAAAAACGACCATATTTCAAAGGGCGTACCAGGTTCAAAAAAATTCGAATTTTTTTTTTGGAAAAAGTAAAATGGAGCTGAATAGATCCCCTTTGAAACGCCGCTTGTTGAATTGAAATATCATCATTTTTAAAAGAACAGTGAAACTTTTTGTGGGGCGGGGAATCGGGACGAGTGTCTCCAAACTTTTGGACGTTACTGTCCTTCCCATTTTTCGTGAATCTATATAGTCCAGAGGGCAAAAAAAAGCTCCGAAAAAGATGCGAGAAATGGCGAATGATTCGTGCAACGTATCGCTGCGGAAGATTCGATCGATGGGTATAAATTGGCAAAGTCGATCGATGGATTAAAATTGTTTAGTTCGTCAGCGGTCGAGACCAGACATTGAAACGATCAGTGAGAACTGCTCGGTGGTTGCTCGTTGACGCGAGGATCGAACGGAGCGTGAAAGCCGCATGGATAAACGCTCCATCGCCCAAGGCCGCGAGAATCAGATACACAATTAACGCAGGATGATTTGACGGCTATCAAAGCCGGGTCAAAATCGACCCGGCTTTGATAGCCTGATGCTGGCTCAGCTCACGGCTCCGCGTACGGGATTTGATCAACCGCGCGTTTGTTTCACGTCTCGCTCTTACCGTTGGCAATACGCGTATACGGTCTGTGTCGCTGCACAATGACTTTGCGCACGGTTGACCTTGAAATAACCTTGAGAGTCGCGCACAGACAAACGCTCGATCCGTTATAATTCATGGGCGCAAGCGTTTTGATTCGAGGACCAGACTTAGCTGTGGTAACAAAAAAAAAAAATAGTTGACCCAACCAACTGTCTCATTGGTCTGAGCGCCAGACGAGAAGTTGGTTGGATCAACGATTTTTATACAGGGTGTCACATAAGTAACGGAACGGCTGAATATTTCCTCAGCTAAGATATTTTTCCCAAAGATCAAGGTCATTCTCGTAGTAACGTTTGACGATGAATTCAATGGTGACCTTGACGTACACCTTCAAGGTTATTTCAAGGTCAACTTTTTTTTTTCTAACGGAAATCCCCTTTTTTGACATCGGCAATCGAAAGAGCGGAAATTTTCACGTTCATTTTGACCTTGGAGGTCCTCTAAAGTCAAACTTAAACAAGGTGTGGATACCTCGGGAAATGAAAGCTTTTCACATTCTTTGGTAAGGACCAAAGTTATTAATTTTAACATGGCGCGTTTAGTAGTGACCTTGACGATGACCTTCGAGGTGATTTCAAGGTCAAATTTTTTTTTTAATGGAAAATTCTACTCTTTAATTCTGAAATCAACAGAACGAACAGTTCTACATTTACATTAGAAGATTCGGAAAAGTTTTTCGTGTAAGCGATTTTCTTCTGTCCCTCGATTTTTCAACGAGTCATCGACATTTCCATCCACCATCTTAATTGTAAGTTCTAATATTTTTTCAGTTTCACGAGATCGCTATTCCAATGGAAAATTTGGATGGAAACTACAAACTCGAGTATCGTCAATTTTCCAGTTGCATTCTCGCGGCTGTTAAAGTTTGGCGTGTAAAAGTAAGCCGCGGGCACACGCTCGATTGATCGTTTAGGCTTCTCCGCGCGCGTATCGCGCAATGAAAATCCACCCGCGTTGTGCATATGCCATAAAACGGTTAATAGTAACGAAACGGGATGCAAAACTCGTTCAACTGTAATATTCCATTCCATACAGTGTGGTTCACAGTGCTTTTGTATTATTATAAACATGAATGTGTGTGTGTGTGTGTGTGTGTGTGTAGGTGTGTGTGTGTGTGTGTGTGTGTGTGTGCGTGCGTGTGTGTGTGTGTGTGTGTGTGTGTGTGTGTGTGTGTGTGTGTGTGTGTGTGTGTGTGTAGGTGTGTGTGTAGGTGTGTGTGTGTGTGTGTGTGTGTGTGTGTGTGTGTGTGTGTGTGTGTGTGTGTGTGTAGGTGTGTGTGTAGGTGTGTGTGTGTGTGTGTGTGTGTGTGTGTGTGTGTGTGTGTGTGTGTGGGTGTGTGTGTGTGGGTGGGTGTGTGTGTAGGTGTGTGTGTGTGTGTGTGTAGGTGTGTGTGTGTGTGTGTGTGTGTGTGTGTGTGTGTGTGTGTGTGTGTGTGTGTGTGTGTGTGTGTGTGTGTGTGTGTGTGTGTGTGTGTGTGTGCATATACTCACTTTTCCTTGTCGGTTGCTTCCGGCAGTAAAAACTTGACGGCAACGAGCCTCTTTCCAAGGGTGGTTGTCGTTCCATACTCCGGAATCCCTTCGGCTTCCGCCACGTATACCTTTATTAACATAATTTGTTTTCCTTAGAAATCGTTCGTAGATAAGACCTTCCCCAACTTTGACTTTTCCCTCCCTCGGCCCCTCGCACACTTTTATCCTGCACTGCTTTCTCCGTACGGAGCTTTTGAATGTAAAGTAGCAAGATTCGTCGGAGGAGATTCGCGTTGCTCTCGCTGTACTATTTTAGATATAGATATATACACTACCGTCCAAAAGTTTGGAAACACTTGCCCCGATTTCGCGCCACACAAAAAGTTTCACCGCTCTTTTGAAAATGAAGATATTTCAATTCAACGAGCGGCGTTTTAAAGGAGACATATTCAGCTTCATTTCGCTTTTTCCGAATTTTTTTTTTCGTTTTTTTTTAAAATCCGATACGCCCTTTGGAATATGGTCATTTTTCAACTTTTTTTTGGCGTTGAAATTTTGGCGCATTACCCATGAAATTTTTTTGAAACTATTTTTGGCATTAATAACTTGTGGGGGGAGTATAAGCTTCAATTTCGTTTTTTAGAAAGTTTCGTACGATTTTTGTTCGCAAAAATATTGAGATTTTTGCAAAAAACAATTATATTTATAAAATGTATCGTTACACTAAAACTACCGGGTTTTCGTGAAATTACCAAGAGGATAAAAAGTTGCATACAATCATTTTGGATTTAATAAATTTTTTTCAGAATTTTTTTTTTTTTTAATTTTTTTGCGAAAATTTTGTCTGCCAATGAGATATTTTTTATCTTAAACAGTTGGTTTTCTTACCTCATCTACACGAATTTTTCGATGAAAAAGCCGTGTAGAGAAAGTTTTTTGATGACAAAGCCGTGTAGATGATCATTGTTTGAGATAAAAAAATATCTTGTTGGCAAGAAAAATTGAAAAAAAAATGTTGAAAAAAAATTCTGAAAACATTTAATTGAATCCAAAATAGTTGTACGGAACTTTTTACCTTCTTAGTGATTTCACAAAAACTCAGTAGTTTTAGAATTACGCTACATTTTATAAATATGGTCGTTTTTTACGAAAAATTGAATATTTTTGTGAAAAAAAATCGTACGAAATTTAAAAAAAAACAAAATTGAAACGTATACTCCCCCCTACAAGTTTTTCCCATGAAAAACGGTTAAACAAATTTTCATGGATCGTGCACTAAAATTTCAACGCCAAAAAAAGGCCAAACATGTTTCAAAGGGCAAACCGGATTTTAAAAAAATCGATTTTTTTTTTGGAAAACCCAAAATAAAGCTGAATATGTCCCCTTTGAAACGCCGCTCGTTGAATCGAAATATCTCCATTTTTAAAAGAGCAGTGATACTTTTTGTGTTCTCTATTCTATTGTCATATTTCATTTTCTATGCGCGCAAACAATTCGCTGAATTTGTATGAAAAACAATGGGAAATAGAGGAGGATACATTTTGCTCGTTTTCCGACTCGATTCGATTTACGACTCTGGAAATGTGAGCTCTTAAAAAAAAAACTGTCAAAAATCCTGAATTTTTATGAATTACCGAAGTTTGCATAGTTTGCAGAAGAAATAGTTTATTTTTCAATAAAATTCATTCTGCCTAAGACGTTTTGAGAGTGAAAAATAATTGAAATATATTTTGGGCTCTTTATTGAGGACTTGAAATGCTTCATGCACGAGCAAAGCGTAAATTCAATTAAAAATGAATTTTAAAAAACTCATTTTCGTTGTATCGCAAAACGAGGCAAATTTCAACGTCGAAAAAATGCGTTTACTTAATTGGGGCTGTATGAAAGAGTATTTTTCTTTTCATCGGAAATAAAAAAAATATCATCGAATTTTTATGTAATTTGAATGTAACAATCAGTTTTGTCAGACGCGCGAGTATCGGATGAATTGTGTTCGGAGCGTGATCGAAAACTGCGGAGTCGCGCTATTTTGTGCAACCTAGAATGGAAAGTGCGAGTATGCAGCGGAGGTGAATGGGTTTTGATGGCGGCAGAGATTGGATGGAAGGGAGTGAGATTGTTGCAGTAACCACCCTCCGCGCGCGTCATTAACGATTGTGGAGGGAAAGATGGGGCAACAACCTGCGTGCGGATTGCAACCCTGGCAACCTTCGGGATAGTGCTCAACGAGCGAGGCAGCGGGAGAGGGGGGGGGGGGGGGTTGGAAAACAAAAGGAGTATTATTAGCGGCATTAGAGAATTCCCAAATGGTTCGGAGCTGGCAGAATGCTGGCGCTGCGAGAGTCGTTGTGCAACCAAGAAACGCTTCGCCTCTGTACTTTGTTAATCGACGTATTGTTACGATAAAACGTGTTAATGTATTGCACATACACTGTCGTCCAAAAGTTTGGAAACACTCGCTCCGATTCCGCGCCGCTAGAAAAGTTTCACTGCTCTTTTAAAAATGAAAATTTCTCCATTCAACAAGCGGCGTTCCAAAGTGGACATATTCAGCTTCATTTTGCTTTTTCCAAAAAAATATCTTTATTTTTAAAAGAGCAGTGAAATAAGGTAATTGTCCCAATTATTGAACAGCTCAGGATCTGGGGATTGAATTCGGTGAGAAAAAAATATAAAATCAAGAAAACCATCGCTTTCATGTTCAAATGATACTTTGATATTTTTACTTTCGAAAAATCACCTTTTAAATTATTTTTAAATGATTCCAAATGAAAAAAAGAATAACAATTTGAGGCATGCAAATGTTCCAATTATTGAACACTGGAAGAGCCCGTGTCCCTAATATTGAATAGGCATGTCCCAGTTATCGAACACTCTCGAGAATTCTTTTTTCGTTCTGAAAATATTGTTTTGGGTACAATATTAAGAAATAAAAGCAAAAAACACTTAAATAATCTTTTATTAATTTCATGTAAAAATACAAAAATATATATTTAGTGTCTTTTGACAGGTTTTTGGTTCATTCGCATTTGGTTTATTTTTGCTTTTCAACTCGAACTTGATTTTATTTTTATTTTCAGCTTCCTCGTTTTTATGTTCTGTTTTTGTTTGATTTTGTCGCAGCTCTCTTGTTTTTCAACTGAAATATCGGAGAGCAAAACTATTGAACATTACATTCGTATTTTTAGGTTGCATTTAGGTTATATTCTCTTTTTACCTTTCTTTTTAAGTTTATTGCACGAAAATACAAATAAAAAATATATTTGACGATCTTAGAGTTATTATCAAAAGAATAAAGGTAAGTTTATTCAGGAACTTACAGTTTTTGTTGGAATGAATCCGATTCACACGATCTGTCACGCGTTAACTGTCTCGATGTTTCGATGGGTTTAATGACGCCATCTTGGAAAATTCGAGTGTTCAATAATTGGGACACACTGCATTTTCTATGTCCCAATCATCGAATACCGTATTTTTTAACAAATAATTAATAAAAAAAAAAAATTAGATTGTTATTTGTAAGAAATTTTCTGAGGAACCTGAAACGCTTTTATTTTTTTGAGATGCGCCAGTTTTTGAATTTTTTATGCCTTTACGCGTGAAGCGGCGCGTCTTAGCAAAAACGATAAGCATTTACCACGAGACGTTAAATCGGGTCACCGTTGCTGATTAAATAATTTTTTTCTCTGTTAATTAAAGCTTTTTTTTGCACAAGTAAGGTAACATTTCGATAGCTAAAAGTTCCACATATGTAATGAAATTTTTATAAATAAGTAAATGCATGCAGGTGAATGAAAAATAATAAAAATACAAGACAGTGTTCAATAATTGGGACCTGTTCAATAATTGGGACCTTATCTTTATTTTTAAAAGAGCAGTGAAACTTTTTCTGCGAAGTGGAATCGGAGCCAGTGTTCCAAACTTTTGATCGGCAGCAGTGTATTACATTCCCCAATATGAAAATCTAGGATCATTCGGAAGGATCCTAGAAGAATTTTCTTTGATTCTCGGGCAATTGATATTTCATTACAAAAAAATAGGTGGATAAATTCATCTGGGAAGCCGCTAACATTTTTTTTCCACGTATCATGCGGCATCTTGGCTCAATACGTTTTTTTTTTTTGGAAAATAAAAGCGTCAAGGGTATATAGATTGCTCGTAACGTGTAATTCGTGAGCAAAGTTGGGCAGCAACGATAACGAAATCGCACGCGATGATCGAGCGGAGTCGCGTGGGTCAATTAAACGCACGATCGGATTGTTATTCGACAAAAGCTCGATGTCGTGGGTGGGAACAAAAAATTAACGGCACGAGACCATTTCCAGCGACATTATCAATGAGTAATGAGAGTAAATATATGGGATATTCCGTGTAAAACGATTTTTGGTCGAAATCAACGAAAAAAAAAGAAGAGTAAATGTATGGGATATTCCGAGTAGAACGATTTTTGGTCGAAACCAACGAAAAAAAAGAAGAGTAAATACATGGGATATTCCGTGTAAAACGATTTTTGGTCGAAACCAACAAAAAAAAAGAAGAGTAAATATATGGGATATTCCGTGTAAAACGATTTTTGGTCGAAACCAACGAAAAAAAGAAGAGTAAATATATGGGATATTCCGTGTAAAAGGATTTTTGGTAGAAACCAACGAAAAAAAGAACAGTAAATATATGGGATATTCCGTGTAAAACGATTTTTGGTCGAAATCAACGAAAAAAAAAGAAGAGTAAATGTATGGGATATTCCGAGTAGAACGATTTTTGGTCGAAACCAACGAAAAAAAAGAAGAGTAAATACATGGGATATTCCGTGTAAAACGATTTTTGGTCGAAACCAACAAAAAAAAAGAAGAGTCAATATATGGGATATTCCGTGTAAAACGATTTTTGGTCGAAATCAACGAAAAAAAAAGAAGAGTAAATGTATGGGATATTCCGTGTAGAACGATTTTTGGTCGAAACGAACGAAAAAAAAGAAGAGTAAATGTATGGGATATTCCGTGTAAAACGATTTTTGGTCGAAACCAACGAAAAAAAAAGTAAATATATGGGATATTCCGTGTAATACGATTTTTGGTCGAAACCAACGAAAAAAAGAAGAGTAAATGTATGGGATATTCCGTGTAAAACGATTTTTGGTCGAAACCAACGAAAAAAAAGAAGAGGAAGTATATGGGATATTCCGTGTGAAACGATTTTTGGTCGAAAGCAGCGAAAAAATAAGAGTAAATACATGGGATATTCCGTGTAAAACAATTTTTGGTCGAAACTAACGAAAAAAAGAAGAGTAAATGTATGGGATATTCCGTGTAAAACGATTTTTGGTCAAAACCAACGAAAAGAAGAGTAAATGTATGGGATATTCCGTGTAAAACGTTTTTTGGTCGAAACCAACGAAAAAAAAGAAGAGTAAATATATGGGATATTCCGTGTAAGCCGATTTTTGGTCGAATCCAACGAAAAATAAAAAACAAAAATTGACGAAAAACTGCTGGTCAAGTCTGTAATGCCCAATTAAAATAAATATTTTTCTTTCGGATCCTTCGCAGTGTTTGAGTCACAATATATACTACATATACACAATAATGTATACGGAGTATATGTTGAAGTTGAAATTAACAAGTTGCTCGTTTGGGTTTCTCATTTCTTCTTTTCTCATTTCGATCCTTATTCAATATCGTTCAAAGTGTATATTGCCAGACTCATCGCGTGTGCGCCACGAGCAATTCGCGTTGAAATTTATGGCAAAATTCTGTCTCGAAACCGGCGCAGCCGCATGTATATTGTAAAAAACACCCGTAGGGCTGCCATTTTATTTTTATTTTTGAATCTTCATTTATCTCGATACAGCGATGAGAGCGAGGATTTTGTAATTGAATTGGAAGGTGATCGGTTGGATTTATATTTTAATATATGCGTGTGTGTGTGTGTGTGTGTCTTACCGTTCCAAATGCTCCCTCGGCGAGTTTGGACAGCATGCGAAGACGATGCCGTGGAAAGAGGGGCACGCTCGTCTGCTCGAGGCGTCTCTTCAGGGCCGATAGCACCTCCTGTTGCGTCGGTGACTTTAACCCAAGAATACGACTGATTCATACGTATCCAATGTATACATACATATATATATATATATATATATATATATATATATATATATATATATATATATACATATATTACCGGCATTACACGTATAATGTTATAATAAGTCTGCAATGGCTATAATTAATCTGTACTGGAAGACGCTCGCGATTTGACGCACGATTGAGAATCACGCGACTCGCGTTTACGGAGAATTCTGCAAAAAGATACCGCTCAATGGCGATTCTCGTGATGAATCGAGATGTAAGCGGATTTCATTTTTGTAACTAAGAACAAGAGGAAGCAACGAAAGCCTGTGCGAACTCCGTATTTTGTTGGTTTTTCAGACAATTTTTCCCATTACTCGGCATTTGCGGAATAATTATTCGAAATTGATATGGTGGAGAAACTAAAAAAGTGTTTCTGAACAGAACTGGGCAGTCCTTGAAATACCCGGTACTAGCGATGTGAAGTACTTAAAAAGTACTTCAAGTATTGCACTTGAATTTTCAAGTACTTAAAAAGTACTTCAAGTATTTTACTTCAATTTTCAAGTACTTGAAAAGTATTCAAAGTATTGTACTGAAATTTTCAAATACTTGAAAAGTACTTCAAGCACTGTACTTGAATTTTCAAATACTTAAAAAGTACTTCAAGTATTGTACTTAAATTTTCAAGTACTTAAAAAGTATTTGAAGTATTTTACTTTAATTTTCAAGCACTTGAAAAGTATTTAAAGTATTGTACTTAAATTTTCAAATACTTAAAAAGTACTTCAAGCATTGTACTTGAATTTTTAAATACTTAAAAAGTACTTCAAGTATTTCACTTAAATTTTCAAGCACTTGAAAAGTACTTCAAGTATTTTACTTAAATTTTCAAGTACTTAAAAAGTATTTAAAGTATTCTAATTGAATTTTCGAATACTTAAAAAGTACTTCAAGCGGTGTACTTGAATTTCCAAATACTTAAAAAGTACTTCAAGCATTGCACTTAAATTTTCAAATACTTAAAAAGTACTTCAAGTATTTTACTTAAATTTTCAAGTACTTGAAAAGTATTTAAAGTATTGCACTTAAATTTTCAAATACTTTAAAAGTACTTCAAGCATTGTACTTGAATTTTCAAATACTTAAAAATTATTCAAGTATTTTACTTAAATTTTCAAGTACTTAAGAAGTACTTCAAGTATTTTACTTAAATTTTCAAGTACTTAAAAAGTATTTAAAGTATTCTACTTAAATTTTCAAATACTTAAAAAGTACTTCAAGTACTTTACTCAAATTTTCAAGTACTTAAAAAGTACTTCAAGTATTTTACTTGAATTTTCAAATACTTAAAAAGTATTTCGAGCGCTGTACTTGAATTTTTAAATACTTAAAAAGTACTTCAAGTATTTTACTTAAATTTTCAAGTACTTAAAAAGTACTTCAAGTATTGTACTTAAAATTTCAAATACTTTTCTGTACTCCAAGTACTTTTTCAAGTACAAGTATCAAGTACTTTTGAATGTGTCTTTCTGATAGTTGCATGTACATAGCCTTTAAATATGTACTTAAAGATAATATTTCGTGACGTATGAACAGTATGTCCCTCAACTATCGTTTACGATAGTTTTTTGAAGACGAACAAGAAGTTGGAACAGTTTTAAGGATGCTTTGCTCCTACAGTTCCAGCCAAAAATTTTATCCGATTGAAATTTCCGTACTTCGTGATACAATAAAAATCTGAAAAAATCCACCAACATTTGGCATGCTATAAACAACAATTATCAATATTTATATTGCCCAAAAGTGATTAATAAATTGTTTAAATAAATAATTACTCAACAATTTTTCGGTCAGTTCTTTTTTTTCTTCGACAAATCGAATGCGTTAACTTCTCTGAACGCATATGAATTTTTTCAGAATTTTCTCTCTATTTTGAACTATTATAAAAAACATTATGAAATACAAAAAAAAATTGCCGATTTTGTATATGTTTTTCCACACAGGTTTATCGTCAGCTTTGAAAAGTTTCAGACACTGGGCCAAAAAATACATAAATACAGCCATTCTAAAAAATTCAAAACGGGAATGACAAAATAGAGAGAAAATCCTGAAAAAATTCATATGCATTAAGAAAAATTAACGCATTCGATTTGCTTAAGAAAAAAAGAACTTACCGAAAAATTGTTCCATAATTATTTGTTTCAACAATCCATTAACAACTTTTGGGTAATGTTATTATTGATAATTGTCGTTAACGGCATGCCAAAATTTGCTGAATTTTTTCAGATTTTTATTGCATCACTAAGTACGGAAATTTCAATCAAATACAATTTTTGGCTGGGACTGTACAGGCTTTCTTAACAATCCATGTATTACATTATTTATTTCTTCTTTTTCAAACCTGTATCAAAATAAAGCGTTATTACAATCGTCAATGCTATTTTTGAATTATCTGTAATTCTTTGTTTAAATTCTTCTGTTCCAAATCTGCCTCAGCCTAATCTCAGTGAACTGCACAAGGTGAAAATGTTTTGATAAAAATAAAATGAGAATAAGAAATCAAATGTAAGTACTAGAACTTACGAGATATTCCTGAAAACTTGAAAAGTACTTTATACTTGGTACTTGATTTTTTCAAGTACCATTTCAAGTACCATTTCAAGTACCATTTCAAGTACCATTTCAAGTACCATTTCAAGTACCATTTCAAGTTCCATTTCAAGTACCATTTCAAGTACCATTTCAAGTACCATTTCAAGTACCATTTCAAGTACCATTTCAAGTACCATTTCAAGTACCATTTCAAGTACCATTTCAAGTACCATTTCAAGTACCATTTCAAGTACCATTTCAAGTACCATTTCAAGTACCATTTCAAGTACCATTTCAAGTACCATTTCAAGTACCATTTCAAGTATCATTTCAAGTACCATTTCAAGTACCATTTCAAGTACCATTTCAAGTACCATTTCAAGTATCATTTCAAGTACAATTTTTCAAGTACTCGTGATTCAAGTACTTTAAATCTTAAGGACTTCAAGTAATGAGTGCGTAGTAAAGTACTTTAAATCTTAAGTACTTCAAGTAAAGTACTTCAAGTACTTTACTTAAAGTGCTTCAAGCACTTTAAATCTTAAGTACTTCAAGTAATGAGTACTGGTACTTCAAGTATTTACGGTACTTTGTACTTGAAGTATTTTTCGGCACTTTGCCCAGCTCTGTTCCTGAATATAAATTAATTCTTCTGGTAAGACTTTATTTGGCTCGGTCTCCCTCGAACAGTCACAACGAATGTTATAACAAGCTCGAAAATAATAATTCCAGAATATCATTAACATGTCGCTATGAATTTATATTCAGCCCGGGGCAAGAGGTCGGACCGAGTATTTCGTATATTAAATCTCGAAACAAGACAGGAACAGCAGCGCAGGTTGTTGAAAAAAATACGTGGGCAGACTGGATTTCAGCAGGGGGTTCTTCATTCTGTATCTTCGATATTTCGATAAATATATATATATATATCGATTGGTCAAACGGCTCCTTTTGATTTATCAAAGTGATCTAGGCAAAATAAGTGATTTATAGGCAAAAAAAAGATGAATTGTCGATTTTTTTCAAGCCATCTGTGAAGACATCGACCAGTCTCTCCGCTTCTCTCTCGAGAAGAAATCGGAGATTGGATAATGAGCCGTTAATTAGAGTCAGTTTTCCGAACGACTCAATTACCGAAATTAATAGATAAAGGGACTCCTCAGGCTGTAAATCCACGAGGCTTTTTTCCTCCAATCTTCTTCTCGTCGCATCGCGTTTCCTTTGGCCCCGAGACATCTGTTTTGTTGAAAGCCTCTCTTTGATTTACACAGAGACAAAAGGCGTTTAAATGCGACACTCGGATGTTTGAAGGAAACCCTCTACTTACTCTCGTGAATTAAAACGCCCCAACGAAGCTTTCGTTTCAAGCCAAATAACCATTGATTCAAGGGGAATGTTCGCAAAAGACTCTGAAAGTGTGAAATTTGAGAGGATGAATGTTGGACACTGTTCAAGTACCTTTTTTTTCCAACCAACTTCGGAGGCGACCTTTGTGTTCGGTTAAAGTTCTCAAAAGCTAGTTCGAGGGTGCAAAATGAAGAAAAAGGTGAAACAAAAGGCAGAGATGAAAATCCGAGTACACATGACGAGGAATTGATCAAACGATTCGGCTATTGTTAATCGAGTGTCCTTTAGTGTCCTTTGAGCTCGTTTCGATTGTGGGAAGCGTTTTTGCGCGATACAAGTTTTCATCGCACACAGACCCGAACCGGAAACGATACCATCTGTATAATAGCATCTGTGCAAAAATGTATATGGGGCGTTCCACACCAAACCGGACACCATTTAGCTTTTGCATCTCCGATATTTTTCAATTTTTTTTATGTTTTAGCATTGGTTGAAAGAGGTCTTCCTGATTTTCTTCAATTTTTTTTGTCGTGCCGTTTTCAAGATATCGATTTTTCAAAAATTAGGCTACTTTTCTTTTCAAACGCTCATAACTTTGCGAAAAATCGGCGAAATGGGACGTTTTTTTTTTCAAAATTTTTGTTTTCAAACGTACTTTTGATCGAGAATATCGAAAAAAAATGTCAAACCGTATTTCTATGAGATTTTCAAGTTTTAAAAATAAATTGTTGATTTACAAAAAACACGTACCGATCGATTTTGTTAAATTTTTTTTGTAAAAAACTGTCATCCATTCCACAACTTTTAAGCCTAACGAGATAATGGGTAAACGATGGCATCTATTTTTTTCGAATTTAAATTTAGCACCATTTAGCTTTTGTATTTCCGATTTTTTTCAAAATTTTTTATGTTTTAGTATTGGTTGAAAGAGGCCTCTATGATTTTTTTCAATTTTTTTTGTCGATCCGTTTTCAAGGGCCAAATGGGCCAAATGGGCCAAATGGGACGTTATTTTCAAAATTTTTGTTTTTGAACGTACTTTTTATAAAAAATATTTTTAAAAAAATTCCAAACCGTATTTCCATAAGATTTTTAAGTTTTAAATTTAAATTGGTGATTTACAAAAAACACGTACGGATCGATTTTCTTAAAAAAATGTTGTAAAAAACTGTCACTTATTTCATAACTTTTATGTACTACTAGGTAATGGGATAACGATGGGATCTATTTTTTTTCGATTTCTCAATTTCCATATTTTATTTCCATATTCAATTTATATCTTGAAAACGGATCGACAAAAAAAAATTGAAAAAAATCATAGAAGCCTCTTTCAACCAATAACTAAACCTAACCTAACCTAAATTCAAAATCGAAAAAAAATAGATCCCATCGATTACCCATTATCTCGTTAGGCTTAAAAGTTGTGGAATGGATGACAGTTTTTCACAAAAAAATTTTAAGAAAATCGATCAATACGTGTTTTTTGTAAATCAACAATTTATTTTTAAAACTTGAAAAACTCATAGAAATACGGTTTGAAATTTTTTTTCGATATTTTTTATCAAAAGTACGTTGAAAAACAAAAATTTTGAAAAAAAAAACGTCCCATTTGGCCCATTTTTCGCAAAGTTATGGGCGTTTGAAAAAAAAGTAGCCTAATTTTTGAAAAATCGATATCTTGAAAACGGCTCGACAAAAAAAATTGAAAAAAATCATGAAGACCTCTTCCAACCAATACTAAAATATTAAAAAAATTTGAAAAAACCGGAGATGCACAAGCTAAATGGTGTCCGGTTTGGTGTGGAACGCCCCATATATATATATATATATATATATATATATATATATATATATATATATATATATATTTATAACCAGAGAGGATATGATATTCGTTTGTTTTCCTCGGCTCGTGTGTCTTCCTTTGTTCGATGTTGTCTGCGCGTTGTTTGAAATTCGCGAAGCATCGCGAGCGTTGATTGGCGTATGCGGAAATGGCCGGAGAGTGGGGGAAGCGGAGATATTCGAGGTCCGACGCGTCAAGGCCAGAAAGAGAATATCACCGTCAGGGTGCGCTGATGATGCATCGATTTGTGTACACATCGCTGCTTGCGATGCAAAAGGGAACTGAGATTGTCGATGGACATCGACCTGAGGCCCTTCTGATGCTCGCTATTCGATATACGAACTATAACCACGGATGCAGGAGGGAAACCTCTCGTAGTGAAATGTTTTGACTGTTTCGAGTAGAGCCGTCGGACGTCAATCACAGACAGACGTCACGATGTAAACGAGCAATTTCGCCTATGTGCACAGAAATCGGCGAGTTGCCCCTCTGGCCAGTGAGCATTGTTATCCACCGCATTTGCCGTTCTTCGGTCTCGCATTCGACGTGCGTGTGTATGCATTTTTTTTTACGCAAATGGCATTTTTCAGCTTCCGAAAATTGCAAAACCAATTGAGTTGAAAAAAAAGCGTGCGAATAAAAATTTAGTTCGACTCTCGAGGAACTCGCATTTTATTACAAATATTTTATTACAAACAATTTGTTTGTTGTTGTTGTTTAAAGTACTTGAAGTACTTTAAAAGTACTTTAAAAGTACTTTAAAAGTACTTTAAAAGTACTTCAAAAGTACTTCAAAAGTACTTCAAAAGACTTACTTGAAGTACTTTTTAAGTATTGAAATACTTAAAAAGACGTACTTGAAGTACTTAAAAAGACGTACTTGAAGTACTTAAAAAGACGTACTTGTAGTACTTTTAAAGTACTTCAAGTACTCTAAACAACAACAACAAACAAGTTGTTTGTTATGAAAAAACAACTTAAAGTATTTTTAAAACACTTGAACAAACAACAAACAAGTTGTTGTTTAGAGTACTTCAATACTTAAAAAGTACTTCAAATACATCTCTTTAAGTACTTCAATACTTAAAAAGTACTTCAAGTACGTCTTTTTAAGTACTTCAGTACTGAAAAAGTACTTCAAGTATAGGACTTAAATTTTCAAGTACTTGTCTGTACCTCAAGTACATGTATCAAGTACTTGTGTCTTGTTGATGGTTGCATGTACAAAGCCTTTGAATATGGGTCATTCCATGTCAAATCGACCAATAGTTGGAATCGACGCCTTTCAATTTCGATGAAATTTGGTCAGAAGTTTTCTTTTATCATAAAACGAAGTTCGACCAAAGGAAAAAAAATTAAAAAAATTTTGTTCGAAAGTTATGCAAAATTCAAGATTTCCCAATTTTTTCAATTTTTTAAGTTTATTTTTTTAATTTCGCGAAAAAATCGTTCTTCGTTCGTCTTGAAGAGTATACTTGGGGCTACGAAAAAAAAAAAAATATTCCGAAAAATTTTTTTGAAAAATGAATATGGAGAATTTTTAATTTTTAAAAATCGTGAAAATCCACGATCAACATTAAATGTTTGGTGCAATTTTTTATATATAATACTTTGTACGGATTTTAAAAGATACTGAAATTTTCAGAAAGGTGTTTTTTTTCTTTCAAAAATATGAATTTTAGTAAAAAAAAAAAAATTTTTCACCCCTAAGTTAAGTAAAGTTAAGCAATCATGTAATTTTATAATTTCAAGCAGTAAAAATTTACTGCTCTTTACTGAACTTAGAGGTAAAAAAAAATTTTTTTTACCAAAATTCAAAAACACATCTTTCTGAAAATTTCAAGATCTTTTAAGAACAGTATAAGGTATTATATAAAAAAATTAAAACAAAAAATTAATGTTGATCGTGGATTTTCACGATTAAAAAAAATTCAAAACTCTCCAAAATCATCATTTTTCAAAAAAAAAAATTTCATAGCCCCAAGTATACTCTTCAAGACGAACCCAGATAGATTTTTTCGTAACAATAATAGTTTTCGAGGTATACAAAAAATGAATTTGAAAAATTGAAAAAATGGTGAAATGTTGAATTTTGCATAACTTTCGAGAAAAAAAAAAATTTTTTGTTCGGTAGAACTTTGTGTTATGATAAAAGAAAACTTCTGCCAAATTTCGTCGAAATTGAAAGGAGTTGATTCCAACTATTCGTCAATTTGACATGGAATGACCCATCGGGAAGATTTAATTTCTCTGATTGCTAATTCGTGATTAGCAAGCGATTTTGCATCGATCTGTGTACTTTCGATTTCGATCGAGTCTAGAAAAAAAAGGTTTTCTAAGAACGAGGAGGATATTATTTGATTCGTACAGTTCCTCGGTTCCTCCATTATGAATCTTTCCTGCGGAGAATGTAGCTCAAGTAGTAGAAGCCAGAAATGATCAGACGTCACAGTTTCACCCTTCTATCGGCCATTATTAATGAGATAATTAATCGTCGAGTTTCAATCATCTCCGGAACGACTTTTTTTTCATTGTTCCACGAGAGGGTGTCGCAACTTTGAAGGGTGCGAAGAGAGAGAAAATTCTCGCGATTTCAATGACATAATTTTTGCACTCATCGTTGCCTCGACGTAATCACCAAAAAGCTTCGGTTTACCGAAAGGGTTTGGCCCCTCGGATGCGGTTGCATCGGGGTGGATGAAAGAGGGACGAGGAAAAAGCACGTGCGTTCGATGATGATGATGATGATGATGCCACTGTGGTATTTTATCCTCCACAATTAACGCCTATCGTCGCCATAAGCATCGGAGGGGTGAAAATTCATGATGCGTGTAATCACGATACGGTATTTTCACGAGGGTTGCCTGCACAAAACTCAATGGGCAAAATTATGCCATACCCGTAGTAAAAAACTCCATTGAATCGCCAATGGCAACCAATGGTCCTCATACGACTCCATTGGACAATGAATGGGGACCCATTGAGATTTCCGCATTTTTCAATGGCGTATAGGAACGACCATTGATCAGTGAATGGATATCCATTGAAAAGTCACCATTGCCCAATGACGTCCATTGGACAGCAAATGCGGATGAACCGAATGATCACCATTACGCAATGATGCCCATTGGAAAGCAAATGCTGATGGACCGAGCCATCAGCATTGCCCAATGGTGTCCATTGGAAGGCAAATGCTGATGAACGAAATGATCAGCTTTACCCAATGATGTCCATTGGGAAGTAAATGCGGATGAACTGAATGATCAGCATTACCCAAAGATGTCCATTGGAAACCGCGTCGCGTTAGTTCCGAGACTTGGCGCGAGATGTCGCAGGACGGCAACCCGCTAAACTCCCATACGGATTATGCGAAGAGTATGCTTATCTAGACGATTGTGAGCACGGAATATTAGCAGAAGTCGGTGTCCAAAAAATCCATGCAAGGAGTTCTTGCCGACTGATGCCCATGGGATAATCCCTATTCCGTTTGAAATGGGGAAGTCAATCCTCATTGGAAAATCCCTATTCGATTTCAAATGGGGAATTCAATGGCGAAAATGTCCTTGGGCAATTCGGCATTCATCTCCATTGGTTATTTTGGCAATGGGGAATGAATGGCGATTTTTCAATGGTGACGAATGAAGTTTTTTACTATATGAAAGAATCTCAATTGATTATCGACATTCATTCCCCATTGCCTACAAAAACCAATGGAGATGAATGTCGAATTGCCTATGAGGATTTTCTTCATTGAATCCCCATAGGATAATCCCCATTCCGTTTCAAATGGGGACGTCAATCCTCATTGGAAAATCCGCATTCGATTTCAAATGGGGAATTCAATGGCGAAAATCCCCTTAGGCAATTCGGCGTTCATCTCCGTTGGTTATTTTGGCAATGGGGAATGAATGGGGATTTTTCAATGGCGACGAATGGAGTTTTTTACTACGGGTACGCTTTTGGAATGTCTCCCCTCGTCGTCAGCGCACTTTTCGACGTCTTCGTTTTTATTCTTTTCAAGCTATACATCAAATTAATGAATGCCGATTAAATTTCGTCCTGAAAAATGGCGTCCTTGTCCCTCGTGCATTGAGAAAAATAAAAAATTGCCAATATTGTAAATTAATTTGTTCCAACCCACACCACGCGTTTATTCTCGGCCTTACACTGAAAAAACGTGGCTGGAATACGTACATTCCGTATTTTCACGATGCTACTGCAGACTCGGTTTTTTTTTTATCCGCCTAGCTCGGTGTATTTCCGTTATAAGGGTCGACGGGGAGGATGAGGTCTACGTTCGGTACAGAGAGGAACAGAGGACCCGTGGGAGATGTATCATCCGTATATACCCTACCGAATGCCTTGTACGCGCTCGTACCGCCATATTGATTTTAATTATTAATTGGAAAGCCCACTGTGTAGCGTCGCTTCGTACCATGATACGAGTGCAACGCACGTTTAAGGGTTACTACCTACTGCTACCCCGTTGTGGAAACTGTAACTCGACGTATATACGACAGCCCATGGCGGAGGGAAGCGAAAGAGGGACCTCGTGTATTTATGGCACCTCAGCGCCTCTGGTGGAGGCGTCTCGAAGTGCGCACTCACTGGTATAGGTTATGGGTATACATATGGCATATCCGTTAAACATTGACAACCCTCTCGCTTTTTCGGCTGTACCGTTGTGTCCGTATGTGGAAAAAAGTATTTCTCTCCGTTACGATGTTTTCTCCCCACATCGCAATTTAGAACCAGAGTTGTGAAAATTATAATGTAAATGTAATGCATTACCCATTACTTTAAACAATTTGTATTGGACAAGTTTTCCATTACAAATTACAAAAGTAATGTGTAATGGATGCGTGTTCCATTACAATTAAAAAAAGTAATGGGTATTGGATGCATGTCCCATTTTACAAATAAAAAAAGTAATGTGTAATGGATGCATGTGCCATTACAAATAAAAAAGTAATGTGTAATGTATATGCATCTTCCATTACAAATATAAATAGTAATGTGTAATGGATGCGTGTTCCATTACAAATAAAAAAGTAATGTGTAATGGACGCATGTCCCATTACAAATAAAAAAAGTAATGTGTAATGGATGCATGTGCCATTACAAATAAAAAAAGTAATGTGTAATGGATGCGTGTTCCATTACAAATAACAAAGTAATGTGTTATGTATGATAGTTCCATTACAAATTACTATTTAAAAAAAAGTAACTGCCAAAAAAGTAATAAACACATTACTTTCTTTATTTGTAATGGAACACGCATCCATTACACATTACTTTTGTTATTTGCAATGGCTCATGCATCCATTACATATTACTTTTTTTTAAATTGTAATGATACACTTATCTATTTCACATTATGCAGTGTAATGGGTAATAAATATAGTAATGCATTATCAAAGTAATGCATTATTTACAACTCTGTGTAGAGCAAGTCTTTCCCGAGTACACCAATCTGAGAAATTGATCGCCCGACTACCGAATCTTTGACAACTGATTCTCATTCATGTACCAAAAAACAGTATATCAGGAAAATTCTACAGGGTGTTCCAGCGGTGAAGGTCAACACCGTGAGGGTAGATTCCCAACGTAATATCGAGTAGAAAAGTCCTTTGTCATTTTTTAGTATTTTAAACCTCTGAATTGTTATTAATTTTTTTAATCAGCCAATGAGATGCGATGAGGCATGACGGGATCACGGCTCATCTCATTGGCTGATTAAAAAAAATTAATAACTATCCAGGGGTTCAAAATACCAAAAAATGGCAAAGGACTTTTCTACTCGTCTATACGTCACGAATCGAACCTCACGGTATTGACCTTCACCCCTGGGACAACCTTTGTATTTCTAATACATCCCGGAATGTGCTTGAGATGTATTCAAGTAAACTTTGGGATATCGGGTATGGAATCCTCGGAATCTTCGACACCGTTGGATTTTAGATAAAGTTGAAGAAAAACAACTCTTACCTTCTTGTCGTCGGTTCTGCCGCGTGACGATGACTTTGAGAAGACGCTGTCCTGATCGCTCGTACTCGTGCTCGATACGGTGCCAATTCCCCGTGACGGTGCGGGTCCCGGACCGTTTTCCTGATTCAGTAGAGGCACCGTGCCGAGTTCCGGTACCGCATAATCGTAGGATGTGTCAACCGCACCGTTCGCGTACACCGCTGTATATAACGGATGATATGGCAAAGGGATTTCGGTTTGTAGTATGCGCGCACGTGTGTGTTCGTGTTGGTAAGCTAGCGTATTGATTGTGGTCAGAGTTGAGGCGAATGCGCTTTGTCGACAAGGAGGAGTGGGCCAAAGAGTACATACAGAGTGATTCAGGTTAGGGCACGTGCACCGCAAAATCTCAGGCTATCACTGATGACTCTGACTGAAGACGAAATATCAGACATAAACCGAATCGTTCGCCATTTTGATTGGAATGAAATTTTTATGCCATACACTTCCCATATGGTTTTTCCAAATTTATGGCTGATTCTGAATAACGCAAAATTTGGGTCACCAAAAATGGATTTGTGAGAAGAAGCGAAAGCTTTTAAGAAATGTCCTCAATGACATTCATAAAAATATTGGGAAGGGCTTGTCCGTGCATGATGAAACTGACCCCATTCATATGGTAACCAAATTCGTTATGTATTTTGTAATATATCGGAATCTATTCTGAATGAGCCTGTACTATCATCGCTAGCGAACAAGCATTCACCAGCTTTCCCGTCTCTCGTGTCCTCATCGCCAAAGCCATTCCCGAAATCTCCCGTAATCGGGATCTGACTGAAATTCCATCCATACCTGTCGGATGATCGATGCCTGTGCCCTTGTTGTTCAGCATCATGTCTTTCATCTCCATGACCACTGTGCTGTAGCTGTAGTAAGGTGCATACTTGAGGGCCTGATAAGGCTCCTGATAATCGTCCAATTTGTTGACGATGTCGAGAAGAGGGTTACCGAGGCCACGCGGAAGTGTCGGCAATGAACCACCGGCGTATCTACGCACATATAATTCGTCATTAAAAATCCATGATTCTGTCTTCTCACGGAAAAAAATGATCAGTGACAATTCATGTGTAATATTTAAAAAATTACTGAATTCAATGCAGAATATACGGTTCGGAACTGTAATTCAGGAGTTTTACTGGGAATCCATTATAAATTAATGGATTTAATGTAGTTTCTACTTTTCAAACCATTATAAATGCTGATTTACACTGTAAAAAATGCCATGTTCACCGCAAAAAAATGACAAAGTAGAAATAACAAGCGGAAACGACGAAATCCACTGTGTTTGAACTGTAAAATTTATAATGGTCTCCGTAGAATGTTCAAAGCACATAATTAGAAATTGCAGTGTTCCCAGTGAAAAATCAAATGCGCACTGCACAATATGCAATGTCGATTTCAATTTTTACAGTGTGGCACTTTAACGGGATGACCTGCGGCGTGCCACGATCTTTGCATTTCACCCGAGATCCGCTAGATGGCGTCGGACGGCACGCCCTCTCGCGCCAGCGAGAGAGCCACCGAGCACCTATAAGGTCCGATGTATTACCAACATCGGCGTCCTCAATTGACATAAAATTGTTGGAACATCACCCGCATTCTGTGGTCGAGCAGTCCTATGGACTGAAGACTACATTTTCTTAATTTCCCAGAGTCAGGCATTTTATTTTCAAGCATTATCGAATTAAAGGTTTCCCACAACTCTCTCGGTTGATCTATACGTGATTGGAGGTCTAGTTCAGAAGAAAAAAAAATATATATGGGGCATTCCATCTCAAATCGAAGAGTTTGAAAAACTTTTTTTTTATGTCCTCAAATTTTTTATATTTTTTAGTACCCATCAAAAAATCCTCGCTGGTAAATTTTCAGATTTTTTTGATTACCCGTTCAAAAGATATTAAATTAACAAAAAAAAACCGCTCTTTTTTCGGTATTTTGGTCATAAATTCTTTAATAATGGTCCAAATTAAAAGTTTTTGTTTGAAAATTTTTGTTTTTTTATGGCCTTTTCAGAAAAAAATACAACAAAAATATTCGACGTGTTTTTGAATGAGTTTTTTGAGTTTTAAACTTTAGATCGCGTTTTTAAAAGTACGTGTATATATGGGTCAAAACGACAATTATGGACGTCGTATCCGGCCTCATTCCTCAGATCTTTTCGCATTTTTTTTAGCTGAAAGTCCTCATTGAAAAACACATTCCCAAATTTTTTCAGATTTTTCCCCGCCTAACTTTCGCAGTTATTACATGGGGTATTCCGTCTAGTTTTACCATTTTCGTTTTATTCATTATGACTTGCCATCTTCCACCACAATGAAAAAAATTTCAAAAAATAGGTTTTTTGCGTGAAAAAGTCTCAGCTGTTAAAAAAAAAATTGTTTTTTTTTATGCACTTGGAAAGCTCTTAAGATTGAGCTTAAAGTCTAAAAAGCTGTTTTTTGACCGTTGCCTAAATTTTGAGAATTTTTTCAATATTTTTTTCGAAAAGCTGAAACAATTTTACATGGAATGTGTATTTTCCGAGATGGGTTCTCTATAAACGTACGAGAAATGAATGGATGAAAAAAAATTCATTTTATTCATTTTTTTTGCCATCTTCCGTTACAATAATTTTTTTTTGGCAAAATACGTTTTTTGAGTAAAAAAGTCTCAGCTTTCCAAAAAAAAATATTGCTTTTCCGATAATGCTTGTGAAAAGCTCTCAAAATCGAGTTTTAATTCTAAAAAGCTGTTTTTTAACCATTGCCCGTATTTTGAAATTTTTTTCTGTGTTTTTTTCAAAAACCTGAGAAAATTTTACATAACATATGTCATTTACAAGGTTGGTTCTAGATAAACATACGAGAAAATTAATTAAAAAGTGTTTATTATTTCAATTTGGACCATTATTAAAGAAGATATGACCAAAATACCGAAAAAGAGCGGTTTTTTTGTTAATTTAATATCTTTTGAACGGATAATAAAAAAAAGCACAAAATTTACCAGCAAGGGTCTAAAAAATTTACCAGCATGGGTACTAAAAAATATAAACAAATTTGAGGACATCAAAAAAAAGTTTTTCAAACTCTCCGATTTGGGATGGAATGCCCCATATATATAAATATGACACGAGATCTACAGGGGTTGCAGTAGGAAGAAGCTGAGAAAGTTGCAAAGTATTCGAAGGAGAAAACGGTTGTGGTATATAAAAAAAGAAAAAGAGTGAAGGCGGGATCACGATGATGGCCACCAGTCTTCGACATTGTCCGTAGCTTCTCGACGGTCATTTTATTGGACACACACTGACCTCTCTGTACCGTTGGACATCGGCACTAACGAGAGGTAGAAAACTTTATTAGAAACCAGTTTCCTGAAACTATCCGCGACGCCGTCGTTGCGGACCATCCGAGTTGAAAACGTGGACAAAAAGTTTTCGCCCGACGAAGTGGGAAACGCGAGCGCGCGCGGAAAACTGTGGCTTTGGGAGAAAAGATCGCGAGAAAAGTTCTCGAATGAAGAGTCGATGAACCAGACGTGATTCGTACAATCCTTAGATTGCGATTTCATGAGATAAAAAAAAATACAACTTTATGCGAAAAACATGAATGATTCGTCATTCATCGATTGAATTAATTAATCAATTGAATTAATTAATCGATTGAATGATTCATCATTCATCGATTGAATTAATTAAGCGATTGAATGATTCATCATTTATCGATTGAATTAGTTAATCGATTGAATGATTCATCATTCATCGATTGAATGATGATTTATCATTCATCGATTGAATTAATTAATCGATTGAATGATTCATCATTCATCGATTGAATTAATTAATCGATTGAATGATTCATCATTCATCGATTGAATTAGTTAATCGATTGAATGATTCATCATTCATCGATTGAATTAATTAATCGATTGAATGATTCATCATGCATCGATTGCATTACTTAATCGATTGAATGATTCATCATTCATCGATTGAATTAATTAAGCGATTGAATGATTCATCATTCATCGATTGAATTAATTAATCGATTGAATGGTGACTTATCATTCATCGATTGAATTAATTAATCGATTGAATGATTCATCATTCATCGATTGAATTAATTAATCGATTGAATGATTCATCATTTATCGATTGAATTAGTTAATCGATTGAATGATTCATCATTCATCGATTGAATGATTCATCATTCATCGATTGAATTAATTAATCGATTGAATGATGATTTATCATTCATCGATTGAATTAATTAATCGATTGAATTAGTTAATCGATTGAATGATTCATCATTCATCGATTGAATTAATTAATCGATTGAATGATTCATCATGCATCGATTGCATTACTTAATCGATTGAATGATTCATCATTCATCGATTGAATTAATTAAGCCATTGAATGATTCATCATTCATCGATTGAATTAATTAATCGATTGAATGATTCATCATTCATCGATTGAATTAATTAATCGATTGAATGATTCATCATCCATCGATTGAATTAGTTAATCGATTGAATGATTCATCATCCATCGATTGAATTAATTAAGCGATTGAATTAATTAATCGATTGAATGATTCATCATTCATCGATTGAATTAGTTAATCGATTGAATGATTCATCATCCATCGATTGAATTAGTTAATCGATTGAATTAATTAATCGATTGAATGATTCATCATACATCGATTGAATTAATTAATCGATTGAATGATTCATCATGCATCGATTGCATTAATTAATCGATTGAATGATTCATCATTGATCGATTGAATTAATTAATCGATTGAATGATTCATCATTCATCGATTGAATTAATTAATAGATTGAATGATTCATCATTCATCTATTAATTAATTATTATCTATTACTTATCTATATATTAATTAATCGATTGAATAATTTAAGCGATTGAATGATTCATCATTCATCGATTAAATTAATTAATCGAATTAATCATTTTTTTTAAATCGAGATTTACGATTAATGATTACAATTAATAATCTCAATCATAAGAATAATGATTACGATTAATTAAATGTAATCGTTAATCGTGATTAATTATTTAATCTTTAATTTTTCATCGTTTATCAGATTAAACTTTTGCCATCACTATTCTATAAAAATTTTCGTGCTCGTTTTGTGACGAATGATATTTTCATTGACCTCGTATAAAAATTTTGCAAATGCGATGATAATTATGATTCGGGAAAATGCGGTGAACGAGCAATTTATCGAGACTCAGTTGAATCGTTTTTGTGGTCAATTGTAACTTATCGAGCATGAACGAACAAACGGGACTGATAATGCGATAGTGCCGAGTGCGGAGAGCCCAAAATGATGCCGGAATTAAACAAATTGTTCGCAACAGCGGGTAGATGGAGAGGAATGGCGAATAATCGTGCGAATATGAACGTGAAATCGACGCGAATGTTTGGTTTTCGAGGAAAATGAGAAATCCATTGCGGAGTCTTCGTACGGTATTATTCGAAAATAAATGGAAACGAACCGAGAGCTCGCAGCGCGTGGTTAAATCGATTGTGCGGTTGTTTCAAGCTACGATAAAGTTCAAATGATTGTACAATCGTTTGAATACGGTTCTCTGTTTGCAATTGTTAATATTGCGTGCGATATCGTTGGCAATTTGTTCTTCTCGTAGATAGAATATCATAAAATGGAGAAATTTGTCGAATTTTTGCCAGATCTCTTTAAATTGAAGCAATTTTCTATGATATGTTTTTTAGATGTTTTTTTTTAGATGTTTCAACTTTGGAGGCTATTTTATTGTCCATTCGAAAACTTGAAAAACATTTTTATCGATCTTACGAGTCGATTCTTTACTTTTCGATCTTTAGGTGAATCGATTCTTGACCTTGAGATACGAAGGTTGGATTTTTTATTAAATTCATTATCTATTGAAGATTGCCAGTTAAATAAAGATTGACAAAGTCTATGAAACATCAACGTGAAGGTTAAAAGAAAAAAAAAGTATGTGAAAATGTGAGAAAAAGAGAAAAAAAAATAAAAGTTAAAATATTGAAATTATGATCCAACGGGAAAAATAAATTGAAAGTAAAAATATACGAAATATCATAAAACAATAGAAACTTATGTAATAGAAAAAAGTCTGTTAAATATATTCATAATATTTTTAATAATATATTTAAAAAGTGCAAATGTGTAAAAGAATAAAACTATTTTTAGCCAGAATGAAACTGCTTTATATATGTTATTTTTTATTCATCATTTTGTATTAAAAACGAATTATCCAATTTAATCATTTTCCATGACAAAAAATTAATAAACAATTACATAAGCTTTAATTAGCAATTAATTTTTTTCGGATTTTTCAAAAATCGATTCTTACGAAATCGATTCTTTGGATTCGATTTTTCATGAAAATCGATTTTCCTGATTCGATTCAAAATCGATTCTTTCCAAAGAATCGAACATCTCTACTGTAGAGCAGAGTTGTAAATAATGCATTACTTTGATGATGCGTTACTGTATTTATTACCCATTACACTGCATAATGTGAAATGGATAAGTGTACCATTACAAATAAAAAAAGTAATGTGTAATGTTGCATGTTCCATTACAAATAAAAAAGTAATGTGTAATGTATGCATGTTCCATTAGAAATAAAAAAGTAATATGTAATGGATGCATGTCCGATTACAAATAAAAAAAGTAATGTGTAATGGATGCATGTGCCATTACAAATAAAAAAGTAATGTGTAATGGATGCGTGTTCCATTACAAATAAAAAAGTAATGTGCAATGGATGCATGTCCCATTACAAAATAAAAAAAGTAATGTGTAATGGATGCATGTGCCATTACAAATAAAAAAAGTAATGTGTAATGCATGCGTGTTCCATTACAAATAAAAAAGTAATGTGTAATGTATTCACGTTCCATTACAAATTACAAAAAAAAAGTAATTTGCATTGGAGAATATTCCATTACAAATAGAAAAAATGCCGTGCTCGTATTAGAAACTTGCTCATTGCATTGTAATCGATGCATGTGCCATTACAAATAAAAAATAATGTGTAATGGATGCGTGTTCCATTACAAATAAAAAAAGTAGTGTGTAATGTATGCATGTTCCATTACAAATAAAAAAGTAATGTGCAATGGATGCATGACCCATTACAAAATAAAAAAAGTAATGTGTAATGGAAGCATGTGCCATTACAAATAAAAAAAGTAATGTGGAATGGATGCGTGTTCCATGACAAATAAAAAAGTAATGTGTAATGTATTCACGTTCCATTACAAATTACAAAAAAAAAGTAATTTGCATTGGAGAATATTCCATTACAAATAGAAAAAATGCCGTGCTCGTATTAGAAACTTGCTCATTGCATTGTAATTGATGCATGTGCCATTGCAAATAAAAAATAATGTGTAATGGATGCGTGTTCCATTACAAATAAAAAAAGTAGTGTGTAATGTATGCATGTTCCATTACAAATAAAAAAGTAATGTGCAATGGATGCATGACCCATTACAAAATAAAAAAAGTAATGTGTAATGGAAGCATGTGCCATTACAAATTAAAAAAGTAATGTGTAATGGATGCGTGTTCCATTACAAATAAAAAAGTAATGTGTAATGTATTCACGTTCCATTACAAATTACAAAAAAAAAGTAATTTGCATTGGAGAATATTCCATTACAAATAGAAAAAATGCCGTGCTCGTATTAGAAACTTGCTCATTGCTGTCTCATTATTTTATTTCGCTCACTAAAAGTTCATCCACATTCAACACAAATGATCCATAAAGTTAAAAAATAGAAAAAAAAACAGATAGTTCATCGTTAAATATGAAGTACGAAAACGTACTCAACCCCGAAAATTATTCAACTTTATATTGAACTTGCTTTTACACGCTGTTACTCAATCGGATAAAAATTACAAGTTACTGCTACAAAATTTGTCGCTTTATTGAATCCCTTAATAATGTGCATGTTCTTTTTTTTTTACTTTATGGATGATTTCTGATAATTGTGGATGAACTTTTAGTGAGCGAAATAAAATAATGAGACGGTAATGTGCAAGTTTCTAATACGAGCACTCTCTACTGCAAATTACTTTTTTTTTTAAATTGTAATTTTTAATGGAACATGCATACATTATACATTACTTTTTTATTTGTAATGGGCACGCATCCATTACACAATACTTTTTTATTTGTAATGGCACATGCATCCATTACACATTACTTTTTCATTTGTAATGGAATACGCATCCATCACACATTATTTTTTTTAATTGTAATGGAACACGCATCCATTACACATTACTATTTTTATTTGTAGTGAAACATACACACATTACACTTTTGTAATTTGTAATGGAAAAATTGTCCGATATAAATTATTTAAAGTAATGGATAATGCATTACTTTTACATTACTATTTTCACAACTCTGCTGCGGAGGCGCTGTTGATGGGGAAAACTGTAAAAATTATAGTTTTTTTTCCGTACGCTGTCTTTGAGACCTTAGGATGGAAACGGTACGGTTTAACGTTGTCAGAAAAAAGAGAAAGATACGTGACGCCGTTACTCACCTCTCGTCGTCCTCGAGAGTATAAGCCATGAGAGCTGCTCCTTTCTCGACGGTGGCGCAGGTGGAGCCAAGATGGGACGGTGCTTTGCCCGTCATGGGACTTGCGAAGCACTTGCGCTGACGATGCCGCGACACTATGAGAAATATCGCGACAGCGAGTAGCAAGATAACCGCGGTGAGCACCCCGATAACTACGGCCATGTAGGTCGGATCGTCGTGCTTCGCCGTTGATACCGGAAGTCCACCGCTCTCCGAGGATCCGTCTTTTCCGACGAATACGTCACTCTGAGCGGGTGCTTCCGTCGTCGGAGCCTCCTCGACGGTGAAATTTCCGTGTGCCACGTCTGGAAATCAATCAAGTGCGAATTATATACGGGTCATTCCATGTCAAATCGATCATTAGTTGGAATCGACCCCTTTCGATTTCGATGAAATTTGGTCAGAAGTTTTCTTTTTTTCTTCTAACAAAGTTCTACCGAAGGAAAAAAATTAAAAATTTGTTTTTCAAAAGTTTTGCCACATACAAAATTTCACCATTTTTCCAATTTTTTATGTTTATTTTTTAAATATCTCGAAAACTATTACGAAAACATCGTTCTGGGTTCAGCTTAAAGAGGTATACTTGGGGCTATGAAAAAAAAAAATTCCGAAATTTTTTTTTTGAAAAATGATGATGAATTTGGAGAATTTTGAATTTTTTAAAATCGTGAAAATCCACGATCGACATTAAAATTTTGGTTTAATTTTTAAAAATATAAAAACTTGTACTGATCTTAAAAGATCCTGAAATTTTCAGCATTGCGTTTTTTTTTAATATGAATTTTTGAATCTTGGTAATTTTTTTTTTTTTTTCAAGTCAAGTTGAGCAATCATGTAATGATGTAATTTTGAGCAGTAAAAATTACATGAATGCTCGACTTTACTTAACTTGGAGGTAAACAAAATTTTTTGTTTACCAAAATTGGAAAAATTCATATTTTTGAAAAAACAAAAAATGCAATTCTGAAAATGTCAGGATCTTTCAAGATCAGTATTATATAAAAAAAAAATGGAACAAAAAATTTAATCATGTAATTTTGTAATTTGGAGCAGTAAAAATTACACGATTGCTCAACTTCACTTAACTTGGAGGTAAAAAAATTTTTTTAAAATAAAAATTCGAAAAATCCATACTTTTGAAAAAACATAAAACGCGATTTTGAAATTTCAGGATCTTTTGAGATCAGAATTATATTTAAAAAAATTGAACCAAAAACTCAATCATGTAATTTTGTAACTTTGAGCAGTAAAAATTGCATGATTGCTCAACTTTACTTGGAGGTAAAAAAAATTGTTTTTTTACTAAAATTCATATTTCGAAAAAACAAAAAAACACCTTTCTGAACATTTCAGGATCTTTCAAGATCAGTACAAGGTATTACATAAAAAAAATCGAACCAAAAATTCAATGTCAATCATGGATTTTCACGATATGTAAAAATTCAAAATTCTCCAAATTCATCATTGTTCAAAATTTTTTTTCGGAAACTTTTTTGTAGCCCCAAGTATACTCTTTAAGACGAACCCAGAACGATTTTTTCTTAACTATAATAGTTTTCGAGATATTTAAAAAATAAACTAAAAAAATTGAAAAAATAGTGAAATTTTGAATTTTCGAAAAAAAAAATTTTAATTTTTTTCCTTTGGTAGAACTTTGTTTTATGATAAAAGAAAACTTCTGACCGATTTCCATCGAAATTAAAAGGGGTCGATTCCAACTATCGGTCGACGGAATGACCCATATGTGTCTCGTTGATGATTTCGGACGAGACTTTCCGATCGTTAAATCTACAAATTACGATAGAGTATAAATTAATCGTCACTACTCCGACATCGAGCTTGAATATGATTTCTAAGCAGGAATGGCGCGTTACAATTTTTCAACGGGTTTTCTCCCTCAGTTTCTCCACGTACGAAGCGCATCCTCAAAATTGCCCGACGATTAGCGACTCGTGAAAAGAGTAAAGTTTGCCGTTGCGCATGATATATCAAAATAATAACGTCATTTCGGGCGAGAAGAGAGAGAGAGAGGGAGAGAGAGAGAGAGAGAGAGAGAGAGAGAGAGAGAGAGAGAGAGAGAGAGAGAGAGAGAGAGAGAGAGAGAGAGAGAGAGAGAGAGAGAGAGAGAGAGAGAGAGAGAGAGAGAGAGAGACGGAGGTGGCGTGCGCGCGCGAGGAAAATTGAGTCGAGTTTCACTTCGGTTGGGTGTATTAATATTTCGGGGAAGATAAACGAGGGGCGATTTACCGGGAGTCTTGTACAAGAGTGTCGAGGTTGAAATGCGTTGGTGGAGGCAAGAGCAGCATCTGCTCGGTTCAGTCAAGGCCACCATCGGAGTGCAACGTCAAAACACACACGATATCCTCTTGTGCTTCTTGTTCTCTGCGTCTCATTTGCCTGCATTATTCATTCCCTCGAGTCTCACGTGTGAGCGAAAAAAAAAAAGAGTCAGCGAAAGTCGAGCAAAATCCCCGCGCAGGGGAATAGACGCTGAGATTCACGACTGGTTGTCTCTCAGGGCGAGCACAACATTGGCAATGGGAAGATCCGTGACGTGATTCACGGTTCCGAAGCGTTGGAGAAAGCATCGTCAGACGTTCCCTTGGTGAAAGACCGGAAAACTCGCGAGATAAATTAGGCTCGAACACAGTCATTGGCCACACGATAATATAATTGGCTGACTCGCGCCCTCTGGAGGAGAAAAAAAAATGCCGAAAAAATAAATAAACTTTTCAGAGACGAAAATAATGAGCATTATGAAATGACGAATAATGGGGGTAACTTTGTCGTTTTTTAGGGCTACTTTGGCGGAGGAGTGGCAAAATATGGTGAAAACATGTGCGCAGCCTTGGCATTAATCGATTCATTTTTCAATCGATTAAAAAGTAATCTTAATCGTGATTAATTGTAGTAATCGTTAATTGTTAATCGTTAGTTTGATTAACCCGATTAATCCTCCTGGATACAAATTTTTTAGCAAAAATGAACATCACGCGTGACTCGTGGAATGAAGATTGGAGCAAAAAGGTTTATTTGAGAAGAGAGTGATCGTTAAATTTAATTTGAATTATGAAAAAAATTGAAGATGTTCGAGTTTTGATTTAATTCGATTTAAAAGTTTACGAATGTATAAAAGATAACGTATTTCTTTATGGGTCATTCCATGTCAAATCGATCAAGAGTTGCAATCGACCCCTTTCAATTTCGATGAAATTTGGTGAGAAGTTTTCGTTTTTAACAAAATGAAGTTCTATCACAGGAAAAAAATTGAATTTTTTTTTTCGAAAGTTATCCCAAAATTCAAAATTTCACAATTTTTCAAATCTTTCAAGTTTATTTTTTAAATATATCGGAAACTGTTATAGTTACGAAAAACCGTTATGAATTCATCTTAAATAGTACACTTGGGGCTATGAAAAAAAAATATTCCGAAAAAAAATGTTGAAAAATGATGAACTTGGAGAATTTTGAATTTTCAAAAATCGTGAAAATCCAAGTTGGACATTAAATTTTTTGTTCAATTTTTTTTATATAATAGCTTGTACTGATCTTAAAAGATCCTGAAATTTTCAGAAAGGTGTTTTTTGTTTTTTCAAAAATATGAATTTTTTAAAATCGTGTAATCCCACGATCAACATTAAATTTTTGGTCAATTTTTTTAAATATAATCTCTTGTACTGATCTTAAAAGATCCTGAAATTTTCAGGATGGTATTTTTGGTTTCAAAAATATAAAATTTTGAATTTTGGTAAAAAAAAATTTTTGTTTACCAAAATACGGTTACGTTTACTTTTTTTTACTGCCCGAAATTACAAAACTTCATCATTGTGCAACTTTACTTAATTGAGAGATAAAAAAAATATAAAAATATAAAAACAGAATAATAATTGTTTGTATCTTTTTTTTTCTTTTGTTGTATCGCCAAAATTCAGTTAGCTACTCTGACTGGCGAGAATTTGAGATTACTCCATTATTTTGATCGGGATCTTACCAGATTAAGGGTTAGAACCCAAATGAGTCGAACCAAAGGTAGTCGTATAAAAGAATATTTTATTATCGTAGAAATAGAAAATACAAATGGTAATAATTAACAGAGGCGCGTTGCGCTCGCCTCGTTGGACCAGTCGTGCAGGTTGGTACTTTGCGTCGGAACTGTCTTGTGTCTGCTCTCGGGTCCGTTATATACGGGAAAGAGCGCAATCGCGTAAGCATTTCTTTGTTATCATATTATTGATTTAACAATAATTTCTTAGTACAAGATATTAGTATTTATATTCGTAATTCGGTTAAGATAACATGAATTACGAGATTTTCGTATTTAGTAAAACTGCTGACTTGGCAGTGCTTGGCCGAGACGACGATGATGCGTCGCTTGCGTAATTGTCATTCAGCATAATTGCACCTGCTCGAGTTCGAACGCGCGTGTATTATGATGAAATGACAACAATTGCTAAATCTGGGACACGTGTGTATCGCGATTTGGAATATTCGTAGTATTCCGGAATTGAGGTATCTGGGGTACAACATACCTCCCCCCTTAAAAAGAAGAAAGTCCCTTTTCTTCTCGCTCGTCTCCGGCGAGCTAAAAATTGTTTTCTCTCGTTGATAATCTTTCAAAATTTTGTAACAATGTTCATTAAATAGTTCTTAGAATATCCAGATTTCGTTTGTCTCCTCTCGTTTTTTTGGAATCGTGAGCGCATTTATCTCTATTGCTCCTACGGCAATTTTGCTGTGCCCGGTTTCTGAGACTGTTGGATGATGCTCTTGGGTTTCCGATGTATCTCTTGGTTTTTCGCAACAATCGCAAACAGCGTCTACCGTGTTTATTTCTTTATTTTGTCCAGTCCTTCGGCAATCCCTTGCGCGGTGTCCAATTTTTCCGCATGAAAAGCATTTACTTTCACCTTTATTTTCTGGACCGACTGCAGATTGTGGGTTTTGGTTATTATTGCCCTGATGACGTTCTTCTTGGTTAACCTCTGCGTGTGGGTAGGTCATTTTTTCGACTTCTATTGCCTCTACTACGGACTCGTGTAAACTCTGATAGTTCCTGGCCCGTACGATGGCCCGAATTTCTTTATGGAGTCCGTTTTCAAAATTCATTTGCGCGCTCCGTCGTGTAGCTTGTTCTATATAACGAGCGCCTGCCGCATCAATTGTTTCGCACAACTTCTCGATGACTTCTGCTGTCAATTTTTCGACTCGTGTTGCGTATGTCGAAACTGATTCTTTTGTGCCTTGTTTAAGCAAGCAAAAATCGTACTGCAAGGCAGCGAGCGATATTTTCTTACCGTAAAGGGCTTCTAATTCGGCCCGAAGGTCCTTTAAATTCCGAATAACCTTGTGCTTGGTTTCTCTTGTGGCTCTGTCTTCTAACTTGCTGCTTCGTATAAGGGTGAGCAAGGTTTCGCGTTGTCGAGGCCGTACTAATTTCCAAACAGCCTCACACGATAATATGAATCCTTCGAGTTGATCCGCATTATTTCCATCGAAGCTCTTAACATTTCTTAGTGCAGTCCCGATGTCGAGATAATCCGGTTCTTCGTTGAGGTTTCTTCCGGGTTCTTCTTCTGTCCACCTCCGGCTTGAAATGCTTTGGCGTGGTCGTCTCGATGGTTGTGCGTCGAAACCTTCCCTCTGGTTTTGCTGATTTATTGCGTCGAGCGTCCTTTCTAAGGACCTTTCTATTGCGCTCATTCGTGCGTCCATTTCGGCGCCGGACGCCCGTAAATGCTCGAGCTCTTCGTCTTCTCGTACAGTCCGAAGATTGGAGAAGGGAATCGGTCCTGCTCCCGCCTGTGGAAGCGAGATCCTTGGCATTCCGTTCAGTATGCTATAGTTTCCAAATGCGTTTGTAGTATTCACATGGTCGGTGTACCAACTGCTGATGTTTGGTCTTCGGGAAGCGTTAAGATCGTATAATTGTGATCTCATATTCTCTATTTCGTTGTCGATTGCTTGAGGGTCTACATTTCTCCCTGGTGATGTGTTTCCCGGTTCGTTAGTTGCCATCTCTGCCCTAGGCTCGAAAACGCTGTCGTCGAGTTCCTCGAGCTCGTCTCCGGGCTGAAAAGCGCTGCCTCTCCGAGTGTTTACTCGAAATAAAGGATTTGGAGAATTTGATTCAGTACTTGTATTAGGAGAGACTTCAGTGAGCGCTCGTCTTGCTCGATAAGCGATTTCTGCGAGAGCTGGTGTGAATTCTCCTAGGGCCTCTGGTAAGTCACCTAGGGAATTGCTTCGGCGTTGTGTACCCTCTGCCTTGGGAGTTTTTAGAGGAGTGCCCATATGTCACTCCGCGCGTTTGACATCGATTTAATTCTCAGAATACAATAAATATTTTTTGTTTTGTTATTCGCCTTGATTATGACCTATTTTGTTTCTTATGTGAAACCTTTTTATAAAGTTTTGATCTTTATAAAGCTTGTGGTGAGTGAATGTGGTGCCACTTACAGTGCGCTTGTTTTCCACATCTGGCCGTCCTTCAACTCTGCTTGACGTTCTCCCGTTTGGCGACGTCCTTCGAGGATGCTGCAGCTTATCCTCGGTGATTTCGATTGGTCCTACGTCCGATTTCCTTATCTATCGGCACGTTCTCTATGATTCTCTGATCGTGCGTGGAACCTTGACGTATCTTGTCCGTGGTTCCTTTGGGCTCTTCTCACCCTTGAGAGCCTCTTCTTCACCGATTCCTTCGGTGGCTTCTGCTACTTCGTGTGCAGGATTGTCCTTTAACGTTTAGTTCCTTGGGCACTTATCTCCTTTAAGGGCCGCTTCTTCACCTGGTTCTACTTAAGCAGGTGGCATCCGTATTCGGAACTCCTTCGAGTACAGGTTTGACTTCACTTGATGGTTTTCTATTCAGCGATGATAATTCTTTTAACGAGATTCGTTTTTTACTCACTCTGGTATCCCACCGCTGCCACCAATGTTGTATCGCCAAAATTCAGTTAGCTACTCTGACTGGCGAGAATTTGAGATTACTCCATTATTTTGATCGGGATCTTACCAGATTAAGGGTTAGAACCCAAATGAGTCGAACCAAAGGTAGTCGTATAAAAGAATATTTTATTATCGTAGAAATAGAAAATACAAATGGTAATAATTAACAGAGGCGCGTTGCGCTCGCCTCGTTGGACCAGTCGTGCAGGTTGGTACTTTGCGTCGGAACTGTCTTGTGTCTGCTCTCGGGTCCGTTATATACGGGAAAGAGCGCAATCGCGTAAGCATTTCTTTGTTATCATATTATTGATTTAACAATAATTTCTTAGTACAAGATATTAGTATTTATATTCGTAATTCGGTTAAGATAACATGAATTACGAGATTTTCGTATTTAGTAAAACTGCTGACTTGGCAGTGCTTGGCCGAGACGACGATGATGCGTCGCTTGCGTAATTGTCATTCAGCATAATTGCACCTGCTCGAGTTCGAACGCGCGTGTATTATGATGAAATGACAACAATTGCTAAATCTGGGACACGTGTGTATCGCGATTTGGAATATTCGTAGTATTCCGGAATTGAGGTATCTGGGGTACAACACTTTTCTTGTTCAAATTTGGTGTTCAAGTTTATTATAATATTACTAAAGTTCATTGTGATGTTGCTCAAGTTGATTTTAATTCCAAAGATAATTATAAGACTGATAAGTATTTGGTATTTTTATTAAAAATATTTCTTCAATAAAAATGACGAATTGATTGTCAAAAATCGTTGTTGTTAATTTAATTTAATGTATGATGGATAAAATATTATTATTTTTTATCAAAATGATGTCAAAGTTCCATTTACGCTTCGGATCTTTGACATAAGTTGCATTTCAACGCTTCGACATTTTTTTTTTTTTAATATAAAATTATGGAAAGCTGCTGTTGCTTGATATTGTTATACAGGATGTTAAGCAATCAGATAACCTGACTAGGTTCGCCATGTAGAGCGCATCAAGACAAAAAATTCGCTTTTTTTGAAAATTTTCTACGATAAAAATTGGCTGAGTTATCAATGTTTTTGAAGTTGACCAATGACGGCTAGAATCTAGGAAAAATGCCGCTGGTGGGGGGTTTTACGCCATGCCCACCGTTACCCCCACCACACGGCTCACCAGTAGCATTGCTCCTAGATTCTAGCCGTCATTGGTCAGCTTAATACATTAATAACTAGTACAATTTTTGTCGTATAACAATTTTAAAAAAAGCTAATTTTTCGTCTTTGCGCGCTCTACACGGTGAACCTAGTCAGGTTATCTAGTTATTTAACACCCTGTATATTTGATAGCAAAAGGATACATTGTTCTGTTAGAGCAGAAAACAGCATAAATAGCAAAATTTTGTGATTGTTGTGTGAATTTCTTATGCCATTTTATTTTGATAATCAATTCTTTCATCGTTATATTTTGATTAAAAAATGTGAGTCTTGTAATTTTTGAAATTTTTGGCTGTGTTGTTTGGCCAATGACTGCAGCCTAAATTTTTCGTTGGGCAAAAAGGGGTAAATGGAGATATGACGAGACAGGCGGCGAAGAAGCCAGCGTGGCTCAGAAGGGATGAAGCGAGAACGGAAAGGGTTGAAGCGTGAGAGAACGGAACGTCGTCGTCGTCGACGTTGTCGTCGGTGTGCGAAGTTTCTGTACGTTATACGCGGAATGAGAGCAAGTATGCGGCCCCGGTGAATTCCCGACAGGATTATCGCGTGGAGAAACAAAGCTTTTCGTCGTCGGTGTTTGATATCGGCTTTTACGTGCTGCCTCTATTCTCCTCCCGCTCTTCAACCCTGTTTCCCGTCGTTTTTGTGATGCTCCACGCTGCTTCCTGCCAGCGTCAGAAGTGAGCTACACACAGAGACTTTCTTCTCTCTTTCTCTCTCTCTCTCTCTCTCTCTCTCACATGAAATCTGATATTAAACATTCTTTGCACGCTGCGGGTAAACCAAAAAGCTTGCAAGCGGCCTCTGTTGCAAAATTATTATCATCACTATCATTATCCACTTGTTTTTTCCAGCTATATTCGATATCGACGATTTTAACCCTTTAACAGCTGATTTTTGTTGAAGCATTTGGGAGAGTTCGTAAGTGGTGAATCTGAATTCATGGGTACCCAATGTGAGAAAAAAAATTATTTCAAACTTTTTTCCTCTGAGAAACTACCCCCAAAATAAAAAAACCACCCCAATCACTTGGAAACATCTTAATTTTATTTCTCATCGTTCATTCCTGCCAGAAATTGAGGAAAAGTCATTCCAGAACATGCAGTGGGATTCTGAAGAACTTACGAATAAATCAACCCTTGTGAACTACCCCTCAGTTGAGAGAAATTGACCCCTCAAGGGATGAAATGTTATTATCGTATTTTCTGTTATTTTAGCCTGATTTGAATCGAAATATGAGTGTTTCCGAACTGAACATCAATGGAAGTCGTATCACCATTTCTAGGGGTGGTTTTCGATGTTTCGTTACTGTTAGGGGTAGTTTTTGAATCGGATGTTCCTGTCGCACATTTTCCATGCGTTTTAGAAAATATATATGAACTGAACATCAATGGAAGTTCACTTTTGGGCGTATCACCATTTGTAGGGGTGGTTTTCGATGTTTCGTTACTGTTAGGGGTAGTTTTTGAATCGGATGTTCCTGTCGCACATTTTCCATGCGTTTTAGAAAATATATATGAACTGAACATCAATGGAAGTTCACTTTTGGGCGTATCACCATTTGTAGGGGTGGTTTTCGATGTTTCGTTACTGTTAGGGGTAGTTTTTGAATCGGATGTTCTTAATGCACATTTTCCATGCGTTTTAGAAAATATATATGAACTGAACATCAATGGAAGTTCACTTTTGGGCGTATCACCATTTGTAGGGGTGGTTTTCGATGTTTCGTTACTGTTAGGGGTAGTTTTTGAATCGGATGTTCTTGATGCTCATTTTCCATGCGTTTTAGAAAATATATGTGAACTGAACATCAATGGAAGTTTACTTTTGGGCGTATCACCATTTGTAGGGGTGGTTTTCGATGTTTCGTTACTGTTAGGGGTAGTTTTTGAATCGGATGTTCTTGATACACATTTTCCATGCGTTTTCGAAAATATGTATGAACTGAACATCAATGGAAGTTCACTTTTGGGCGTATAATTATTTCTAGGGGTGGTTTTCGATGTTTCGTTACTGTTAGGGGTAGTTTTCCAATTGGATATTCTTGCTACATATTTTCGATGTTATTTCAAAGCACACACTTGAAATCGCGATTGTAAAAAAAATTTTGCCCGAAAGTTATGCTCATTTCTCATTTTTTCGCAATTTTCGGACTTTTTGACGGGGTGTGAGACGGAAGGGGTGCAACCCTTGCGTTTGCCGAATTTTTCATGATTAGATGCATCTTTGACCTTCAGAATGCGACCTTGACAATGTCGATATGTTCATTTTTGTGGAAGCTCTGCCTTCTCAAAGTAGGTGGGACGTATGTGTTTACAATTTTCAAATTTCTCATCGCACTAAAATGACACTTTAATAAATAAATAAAGTTACGAGCGCGACATCAGATAAGTCCACTTGAAAATTCCATAAAAATCTGGAATATGAGAGATTTGAGCGAGCACTTGAGAAAGGAGATCCAAGTGGAAAAAAAACTTGTTCCTACAAATTCGCCGCACATTTTGATGCTCAAGGCATAATCTTTCTAAAAAAAAACATGGACGAATATTACTCCTTTTTGGACATGGAACGGCGCGCGAGGAAACTGTCAGATATCGAAATTCCACGAGACTCTGCGATATTGGATTTTCGTGTGTACTCCATCGCAATATCACGCTGGTTTCGATACATGCACGAGGGAAAGAGAGAAGAGGAAGAAAAAAAAAAACGTTTCCCCACAGCTCGCGGAGCCTCGGAGAGAGTTACATGCACCACGTACGAAATGTTTCCAGACGAGTGAAACGAGGGGGAGAAAAAAAAAGATTGACGCCCGCCACTGTATGTACGGATCAACTCTTGGCGGGCTCGGTGAAAAATCTTCGTACGTGAAAAACATGTATGCGTGAATGGTTTTTTTTCCTCCTCATATACGGAGAAAGGCAAAAGGTATTTGTGCAGGAATATACACTCCCTTCCAAAAGTTTGGAAACACTCTGTCCGCTTCGCACTAAAAGTTTCACTGCTCTTTTAAAAATGAAGATATTTCAATTCAACACGCGACGATCCAAAGGGGACATATTCAGCTTCATTCTGCGTTTTCCAAAAAAAATTTTCGATTTTTTTTGAACCCGGTACGTCCTTTGAAACATCGTCCTTTGTTGGATTTTTTTTTGACGTTGAAATTTTGGCGCACGAACCATGCAAATTTTTTTAAACTGTTTTTCACACGAAAAACTTATGGCGGGGAGGATAAGCTTCAATTTTGTTTTTTTTTAAGTTTCGTACGATTTTTTTTCGTAAAAATATTCAATTTTTCGCAAAAAACGACTATGTTTATAAAATGTAGCGTAACTCTAAAACTACTGGGTTTTTGTGAAATCACTAGGAGGGTAAAAAGTTACATACAATTATTATGGATTTAATGAAATTTTTTTAGAATTTTTTTTCAAAATTTTTGTATCAAAAATTTTTCCTATTAAGGAGGTACTTTTTTTTATTTTAAACAATCGGGTCTCTTACCTCATCTACACGGCTTTTTCATCGCAAAACCTTATCTACGTGGCTTTTTTATCAGAAAATCCGTGTAGATGAGGGAAGAAACACGATTGTTTATAAAAAAAATATCTCGTTGAGGCAAAATTTTTGAAAAAAAAATGTTAACAAAAAATTCTGAAAAAATTTCGTTGAATCCAGAATAATTGTATGCAACTTTTTACCCTCTTAGTGATTTCACGAAAAATCAGTAGTTTTAGAGTTACGCTTCATTTTATAAATATGATCACTTAATTTTTGCGAAAATCCGAATATTTTTGCAAAAAAAAAATCGTACGAAACTTTTTAAAAAACGAAATTGAAGCTCATACTCTCCCCGACAAGTTTTTCATACGAAAAATAGTTTAAAAAAATTTGCATGGGTCGTGCACCCAAATTTCAACGCCAACAAAAAAGCCAACAAACGACGATGTTTCAAAGGATTTACCGGGTTTTAAAAAAATCAAAAAAAAAATTTTGGAAAAAGCAAAATGAAGCTGAATATGTCCCCTTTGAAACACCGCTTGTTGAATTGAAATATCTTCATTTTTAAAAGAGCAGTGAATTTTTTTCGCGCGGCGCGGAATCGGGGAGTGTTTCCAAACTTTTGGACGGTATTATATCGCTTTTTCTGTATTCCACCTCGAAATTTTACTATTCACTTGTATCAAAAAATGGTCCGCGTGTTCTTGATAGTCGCGTATTTAAATTCACACATACGTGTGTATCCATATCCTCACTTGGCTCGCAGCGGAGCAAAGCTCAAACGTTGATGACCCAACTTATTTCATTTCTGGAGGCTATACAACGGCCAGAAAAAAAAACCGAGCAGACTCGCTCGGTACAGAGTGAAGGAATAAAAAATGTTGCTTCGGGCTGCGAAGCTTTCCCTCATTCTCGCGATTCGCTCGCCCGTATATATATATATTAGGGTGAATCGAAAAAACTAAAAACTGTTGGCTTCCCTCAAAAATCAAAGATATCGTTGAAATAAAGGTCTCTGTGCAGCGGTTCGATTTTTTGAATTTTTTTAGAGGGCGCGCGGGGCGTCCTAACACGCCATTTTTAGCCTTAAATTTACTAAATCACTGATAAACGGAAACCGATCATTCAAAAAATTCTGAATTTTTTATATAAGGTGCCCAGACATGTACTCTTTCTAACCCATATTTACTGAACATTAACAAATAGTTCATATATGGGGAATTCTTTATCAACTGGGCCACTTTTTTTTTGAACCTCTCCAATTTTTTTCAAAATCTGCCAGTTTGAAATATTAGTAAAAAGGAACGTCTGTGATTTTTTTTAGATTTTTTTAGGCGTCCGTTCAAGATTTTCAATTTTTCAATACGAACACTGTATCTCAAAAAATATTTACCAAACAAAAAAAAACATAAGAATAAAAACTTTTTTATTTTTTCCACTTTATCGAAAAAAATAAAAATCATAATTTTTCAGCATTGAGAAAATGGAAATTTCGCAAAAAAATAAGAAATTTTTTTTTTTAAACCTAATAGAAAACTTTTGATTCTAGTACTAATTTTACAGGATGTCTATTATTAGGTGAAGAGTCTGCGAAAAAAATTTCAGAATGGCACCTCCAATGGTTACGATAAAAAAAAATAAAAACCCTGCGAAATCTCATGTTTTCATTTTTTTTAATCGTAATCACTGCAGGTGTCACTCTGAAATTTTTTTCGCAGACTCTTCACCTAATAATAGACATCCTGTAAAATTAGTACTAGAATCAAAAGTTTTTTATTAGGTTTAAAAAAAAATTTTTTAATTTTTTTGCCCAATTTCAATTTTCTCAATGCAGAAAAATTATGATTTTTATTTTTTTCGATAAAGTGAAAAAAATAAAAAAAATTTAATTCTTATGTTTTTTTTTGTTTGATGAATAATTTTTGAGATACAGTGTTCGTAATGAAAAATTGAAAATCTTGAACGGACGCCTAAAAAAATCTAAAAAAAATCACAGTCGTTCCTTTTTACTAATATTTTTAACTGGCAGATTTTGAAAAAAATTGGAGAGGTTTAAAAAAAAAGTGGCCCAGTTGATAAAGAATTCCCCATATATGAACTATTTGTTAATGTTCAGTAAATATGGGTTAGAAAGAGTACATGTCTGGGCACCTTATATAAAAAATTCAGAATTTGTTGAATGATTGGTTTTCGTTTAACAGTGATTTAGTAAATTTTAGGCTAAAAATGGCGTGTTTGGACGCCCCGCGCGCCCTCTAAAAAAATTCAAAAAATCGAACCGCTGCACAGAGACCTTTATTTCAACGATATCTTTGATTTTTGAGGGTAGCCAACAGTTTTTAGTTTTTTCGATTCACCCTAATATATATCTATATAAATTTTAGCGTGACGTTGCAACGGAGGAAAAGCTCGACAATGAAACTCCCGACGAATTTTCAATTTTTTCATCCCACCCAAAGTATTTCGCGAGAATTTCTTTCGGACTCTCTCACGCGAATGAAATTGTCAGAATTCCAAAACGCGAAGATCTTGCGCGAAAGAGAAAGCGTCGAGAAATCGTGAAAATTACTTCAAAATTGAATTACAACGAGGTTGAGTAAAATTTTTTTAAATTCCTGCGAAAAAGAAACATCCGCGACTTACACACTGAAAAAACAGTTTATTTGTAATAAAAAAATATATGGGTCATTCCATGTCAAATCGACCATTTTTGAACGAAATCGAAAGAGGTCCCTTTCGATTTGGCAGATTTTTTTTTATATTTTCCTACCTCATTAACAACATTTTCCGGAAATTTTCAAATTTTTTTACCTAACCAAAAAAGGCTTTTTTTCAAATAGCTAAACCTCTTCAAAAATTGGCTAATTGGGATTCTTTTTTGAAAATTTTTGTTTTTCAATGTACTTTGCGAAAAAAAATACAAAAAAAAATTTAAGATAATATTATAAAATTTATGAAACTTTTTACTTTTTCGAGAAAAATCATCTTTTTCTTTTGAAGATCACCATTCTTTATTTTTTTTTGTTACTCAAAAAAAACTTCGATCAATTCCGGAAAAAATGCCACCTAACATGGAGTGGGCTAACTTTTCCTTCTATTTTTTTTTACTTTTATGAAAAAAATCAAAACCTTTTCGAGGATTACCACTTTCAATTTTTTTTCTCAATTTTTCAAACTCTGAGGTCCTTTATAAATCCTCAAAAATTTCCAGAGTGGTGTTTTTCGAAATAAGCCCAGTTGGGATCATTTTTTTTCTTTCGATCGATAAAAAAATAGAAGAAAATGTAAGCCCGCTCCATGTTGGGCGATATTTTTTCTGGAATTGATCAAAGTATTTTTTTTTAGTGAAAAAAAAATTTAATAGCGAGCTTCGAGAAAAATATGATTTTTCTCGAGTAGTGAAAAATTTCACAGATTTTAATATCTTAAATTTTTTTTGAATTTTTTTTCGAAAAGTACATTTGAAGACGAAAATTTTGACAAAAACGTACCAATTAGTCAATTTTTGAAGAAGTTATAGCTACTTGAAAAAAAGCCTTTTTTTGGATTGGGTAAAAAAAATTGAAAATGTCCTGAAAAATGTTTTTAATAGGGTAGAAAAGGAAAAAAAAATCAGCCAAATTGAAAGAGGTGGGGTTTAAAAGTGGTTGATTTGACATGGAATGCCCCATACTTAAATGGCACTTTTACTTAAATATTCCTCAACTGTTACAAAATTTCTTAGTCGTTAAGAAATATTGTATTTGTGTCAAAATAATTTATTAACCGTTAACAAATAATTGACGTCGGCATATTCAACTTTACATTCATCAACAGTTGACAAATCGAAACTATTTTCTCAGTGCACGAACCGAAAGATCAAATTGCATTTGAGAATCGCGGAATGGGGCGAAAAATGAGCCAAAGTCTCGTTTTCGATGGGTGGTCTCGAAAGAAGGGGAATTAGCGGATAAATTATAACGCCAACGATGCATATCCATTACATCTTTTTTTTTTCAAATTCGGTTTCTCTCATTTTAATTTTTTTTTCC